>NGKI01000003.1:801107-845276 GCA_002162615.1 Myriosclerotinia duriaeana
TTCACTTATTAATAACTTTACGAAAACTTAATATAAATTAATAAAACTTTATATATAGTTTTATTATATACTTATAATAAACAAATAGAAATTTCAGATTTTTAACAATTTTATATAAAAAGTTATAAGATATTAAAAATTAAGTTTTCAAATTTGTATATAAATTCTATACAAATTTGAAAAAGGCTTAAAGTATTAATAACTTTTTTTAAAGAAATAATTAAAAATAAACTATAAATTTTTATTAATTTAAAATACTATATATTATCAGAATATTAAGTTTTTAAACTTAAAATATTTAGTAGATTTTGTTTTATCACTAATCAAAATTTATTTTATATAAAAATTTGTATAAGAAAACTTTGATTAATAATAAAACGAAATCTACAAATTATTTTAAGCTTAAAATTGAAATATATATATTTGATATTATAATAAAGTAATAAAATTAACTGGTTTTTTTTTAATTATTTTATTTAAAAAGTTATTAATTTTTTATAATATTTTCAAATTTGTATAGGATTTATATATAAATTTGAAAACCTAATATTTAATATATTATAACTTTTTATATAAAATTGCTAAAAAATCTAAAAATTGATATCATTTTTTATATAAAGATTCTATATATAAAATTTTATTGAAAAATATTAAGTTTTGATGGTTTTATAAATAGATCAAAATCGTGGTTTTTGGTGGAAAAGGGTGAATCAGAAGGGGGGGTGGGCTAGAAGTAGGGTGGGGGACTTATAATGTATAATCTATTGAATAAACCTTTGAAAGCTATTAATATATACTTTAAAAGAAATAAAGGTTAAAGCTTTTGTAGTATATTAATCTTTTATTTAATTTAATATTTTACATTTAATTTAAAACAAAAATATTAATAATATAATAGATTAACAGATAATTTAACTTATTTTTCAAATTTAGAATAGAACAGCTTCGATTGAATAATAAAATATAGTTTTAAATTTATAGTTTAATATTCAAAAAGTATAAAAGTTTTAAAGTATTTTTTTCTAATTTAATAAATTATAAGAATTATTTATTAATTATATAATTTTTGAAAAACAACATAGGTTTGAAATATTAGAAATATAATTTTTCTTAATTTTAATTTTAATAATATTAAAAAGTAATATATAAAAGAATATAATATATATAGTTAATTAAATAAACTTCTTATAAAAACATTTTATAAAAGCTTAATATAATTTTAAATCTTATAATAATAAAACATAATTATTAAAAATATTAAAAGAATATTTATTTTATATTTGATTGAATTATTATATTTAATCTAATTTTTATATAAATTTATTTTTAAACTATATAATTGTTAGATTTAAAAATTAACAAATTAGTTAATAAAATTCATTATTAGTTTAATAGAAAATAATAGCTTTAATTTTTTATTTAATTTTAAATAAATATTAATTTTTATTTAATATATTATTATTATTATTATAAAATATAAGTATACAAACTTAAAAATTGAATAATAATTTAATTTTAATAATAAATTATAAAAAATTAAAATCAACTATTAAAAAAAGCTACATTTATAATTGTATTAATTGAGTTTTTTTTAATAATATACTTTAATACTCTTTTTTTATTTATATTATATACTTTTATATAGTTTAAAAATTAACTATATTATAATATCGAAATCAATTATATTATAATATTATAAATAAAAATATTTGATTTAATAAAAAATAAAAAATAAAGAAATTATAATAACTAGTTAAACTAAATAAGAACTAGGAACTAAAAATACAAAAGTCAAAAATTATAATTATAACAATTAGTTAAATCAGATAAAAGTCGAGAATTAAGAATATATAAAATTCAAAATTATAATTAATGATTAGTTAAATCAAATAAGAATAGGGAATTAGGAATATATAAAATTAAGAACTATAATTATATCAATCAATCAAATTAAATAAAAGTAGAGAATTAGAAATATACGAAATCAAGAATTATAACTAATAACTAGTCAAATCAAGCAAATGTAAAGAATAAGAATATACGAAATTAAAAGTTATAGTTATAACAACTAGTTAAATCAAATAAGAGTAGAAAATTAAAAATATACAAAATTAAAAGTTATAGTTATAACAACTAGTTAAGTTAAATAAAAGCCGAGAATTAGAATTATACGAAATCAAAAGTTATAATTATAACAACTAATTAAATTAAACAAGAGTAAGAAATTAGAAATATATAAAATCAAAAACTATAACTATAGCAATGAATTATACTGAACAAGAGTAGAGTATTAAAATATATAAAATCAAAAACTATAACTATAATAATTAATTAAATTAAACAAGAGTAGAAAATTAAAAATATATAAAATTAAAAGTTATAATTATAAAAACTAATTAAATTAAATAAGAGTAAAGAATTAAAAATCTATGAAATTAAAAACTATAATTATAATAACCAATCAAATCAAATAAGAATAGGAAATTAGGAATATACAAAATCAAAAATTATAATTATAACAATTCGTTAAATTAAACAAAAGTGGAGAATTAATTATAAATATAGCATTTAGGATTTGAAAATTAATACTTTCAATGTATTTAAAACTTTAAAGTTAAAGTTATTATAATAAAACTTTATAAAGTATTTAAATATATTAAAATCATATAATATTAAAACGAAACGAAATTAGAAAAATAAAATATTAAAAAGTTAAAGAGCTAAAGAACTAAGAAACTAGGAAATTAAAAAGCTAGAATTAAAAAAAAATATAAATCATAGCTTTTAAAATATTAAAGGCCTACGAGCCTTCGAACTTTTTGCTTTTCGAGAAAGTATAATTTGAGCTTAGTTTAATTATAAACTTTAATATATAAATTTTATCAAAAGTTTATATTATTTATATTATATAATATAAAACTCTTTAAAAGATTTATAAATCTACTTATATAATATAAAATTAAAATAAAAGTAATTAAAAGAGTTAGCTTTATTCAAAAATTAATAGAAATTATATAAAAGCAAAAACGCAAAAAGTAAAATAACGAAATAATATAAAAATAGAATAAATTAATAGAATAATTTCTATATATACGTTATATAATAATAAATTCTATAACTCTACTTTGATATTAATTTTTGTTTATATAACTATTACTATTAAAAGCCTTTCCGCCTCTACTAATACTTTTATTATTACTCTTACTAGAAGCAAAGAATCTATTGCTACTTCTATTATCGCTAGTAGAAGAGAATTGTATTAAATTAGTATTACAAGCATTTACAAAATTGGTAAAGATGTGTATATTCAATTTTCAACAGAAACACTATAAGAAGAAGTAAGAGTTCTAGAATCTTCTTGTTGTATACTTTTTCGAAATTCTATTGAACTATTTATTTTATATACTTTAATATAAATAATCTATTATAAATCTAATATTCAATATTTTTTCTTCAAATTAAATATAGTTATTTAATTTGAGGATAGTAATAAGAATTATAAATTTAATTAAAATTGAATAACTTTTTGTTATACTAAAATGTTTTAAGTATATAAGCTTAAAAAATTATAGTTTTGGATTTAATAAAATTTGAGTATATTATAAAGTATTGTATAAAGTATTTTTAAATTTAATTTAAAGTAATGTATTTGGAAAAGTAAAGTTTATAAGCTTTTTATAATAATTATTGAAAAGATTTGTAAAATTATAAAAGCTTTAATAAAAGATTGAAATGAAAGAAAAATAACTTTTGAATAAGTTAAAAATGTATTAGAAATGAAGGCATTAGTATATATAATTTGTTGAGAATTATATAAGTATAGTTATAAATGTTGTATAGTTTGCTTTAGGTTATTTATTTTAAAAGTTTAAATAAAAAAATGTTTAAACTTTGTATATAAATATTACTAGTAAGGAATAATTAATATTGTTGTTTAAAAGAAAAAAAAATGATTAAAGAAAAGTTATATAATTAAACAAATATACTTTTGAGTTAGAAAAACGTAGTAGAATATAAGTAATTTATAAAGTTAAAGAAAAAAGATATATAAATTATATAAAATTAATATATAAGTTAGAGAGAACGTTTATTATAATAAAAGTATTTTGAATTGAGATTATAAATCTTTATTAGTTTTTATAAAAAAGAATAAAAAAGAAAGAAATATAACTTTGAAAATATATTTTGAATAAATATTTAAGCTTATTGTATTTCTACTTTTTGATAAGCTAGAATCTAATTATATATATATAAAGAATAAAGTAAAGATGTATTTAAAGTATATTTAAAAAGCTTGATTTTAGTATTATATATAAAGCTTTAATTAGCCTCTCTTTTTACTAGATTTTAACTTTATTAAGAAAATGTAATATTAAATAAAAAAGGAACTCAAAAAACTACTTTTTGTATTTACTTCTATTAAAGAATTAAAAAAAGAATTAAGAAAGTTGTAGAAGCTTATTAATTCTTTAGATTTTAAACTATATATTAAAAGATTAATATATAAAATTAAAAATGTGATTGAAGTGAAAAGATTAGCTATTATTCATTAATATATATTTCAAATTTTAATCAAAAATAATGTAGTGTTGATTTATTATTAATTTATAATAAAAGTGATTGAAAAATATAAGGTATACGATAAATAAGTTCTAAAACTTTTACAATTTCTTAGATTAGAAATCACAAGTATTCTACGATCTCTATACGAAAACATGTATCTCCGAAGCCACCATTTCGTACGATCACGTTTGTATGAAAAGAAGAGTTCAGTCAGTGTCGGAACACATGCATTTGCTCTACATCATAGCTATAGCAGCACTTTATAATATAGACCTCTTTACTCTCTATACAAACAAAAAGAGGATCATCCAATAATTATATATCTTAACTATACGATTCAGAATCATTCTTACGTTAAGTGTACATAAAACAACCCTCTTATCAAACAAAGCACTAATAACTAATAAGTTCATCGCGACAAAATATTATATACCTCAAATAATGATATGGCTCAAGTAACAAATGCACTGATACATAAGAAGGTTTACATAGGTGCCTATAGAGTTCCAGTTTGTTAAAACCTCTACCTCTCAAGAAGCGCAGAAGTCGAAAAGACACTTTGCAAGTACAGGAAGCTATGAGATGGCGATGCGCATTGAAAACTTCGACCGTTACAAATGGCTCGCGATCTCATAATTTATTACCACCAAAGAATTATGGAGCGTCAGTGACAATTGTCTAGGGAAAACAAAAATGCGCGAGTTTGCATTCGCTCTCGCACTGGTTGTCGCCCTATAGCTGTGGCTTGTTAGCCAGTGTGACCCGTCAATTTATCACAAATATTAATAACATACATTTTCCACGCCGGCGCTGACGTCGAAAATGAGTTTGTTTTACTTTACCTACCTAGCTAGGTAGGCCGTAGCTTCGACAGATACGAATAAAAGGAAAGATATGCCTGGGAAAAGATAGTGTGTGTGTACCTAGTATATATATATAGGTTATAAGAGTAATCGAAATGCTTTACAAATCATTTCTTCTATCATTCATAAAATAACATAATTGCAAAATAGCAAAATAGCAAAAGAGCAAAAAGAGCAAAAGAGCAAAAAGAGCAAAAGAGCAAAAAGGGCAAAAGAGCAAAAAGGGCAAAAGAGCAAAAAGGGCAAAAGATAAAAAAGGGCAAAAAATCTGTCCTCAATCTCAGAGTTCAATTGATTGAGGGACCGCGGCGAAGCGGGTAGGAATCAAACCTACAACATAGAATTTTTAAAGTGGAAAGCAGATTGCCTCCGAAGAGGGGTTCAAGAGACAGGGTCCGGTACAAGCCGGCCTGGCTTCTGCAATATAAATATTGGTAATTCCAGCAGTCCCCACATTAAGGTCTGCCATTGCTGACATAACCCAAGACCAAGCCAAGCTTGAGTGTGGGCAGATTTAGAGGTTAGTATACTAACCAACTGCACCACGGATAACTAATGTTAACAGGAATTGAGTAAAAGTAAATTATATACACTTGTGCGGGTAGTGAATATGAGTGACATGACCAACCCGATATTGTTCCGCTAGTACCATAACAAACTTTACACGTGACACATTGTTTGCGGTCCTGGTACCGCCATTTCCCGTCTCGTTCCATCGACAATCAATCAAATCGAATATGAAAATCATACGTTGCCTATTTGAGCTGCAAAGTGGATTGGTTTTTTGAGCACGCCACAACTGTACCAACAACTTAATCACTTCCTTCCAAATGTCACCACACTCTGAGGCAGACAACGAAGGCTCTAATAAGAGAAATGTCATCAACACGACCCCGAAACTACAACAATTGTTACACAAGCCAGGACGCACAAGGCGGTGATACAAAGCTTCCCTCACGTTTGCTTGCCAGCTAGCATGGAGAAAATCGTCGCTAACCACATTCCATTTCAGACAATGTGCGTGGACCTACAAGACATACTACGATAACAAAGGTAGTGCGTGTACGTCGCACATTGGGATTTCCTCGTGTAGCACCAACTTCTATTTACAAGGCTAGCTGCTTACGATTCGCCACTCAGGTTTGAGATTCCGACGAATTCCAACTCCTCGATCGCCGTGACAAGGCCTGCGACATCAAAAAGAAACAAATGAGGGGGTACGGAAGGGCTAGGATATTCTGGAAGATTGGGTCTCTATTTGCGACTCGCCACGAGATTTACAAATAAGGTTACAAAGACTGCGAATAATTCAGAGTTCGACCAGAAGGCGAAGCACAGCAAAAGATACCGCGCCGCGGTAGACTATAATTTGCGACCCAGGGAGAATTGGTGTCGCCTGCCGCATACGTGAATCTTTGAACCCACAGAGGATATTGACACGCTATCGCCCTACCTAGACGGACCACGGACGTATCAGCTGTTACGACTAGATTCAAGATTGGGCCAGCTCCTTCTGGCGCCCCTGAACAATGATCCTGTCAACCCAGATACAAAAGATTGCTATATTCCAATCCTCTTAGAAATGGAAAGTCCAACTATTATTGTGGCTCAGCCGACAAACTAGATCACCTTCGTTTTTCTGCCCAAGATCAATGTTCTCGTCACATCAGGAATATAAACTGACTTGTAATGCGAACAAGATATCGCCCCTCTGACAGGAGCAGAGTGTGGTCAATGTAGCAATGAGGCTTGGAAGTTTTGCCAGCGCTTTATGCTATCATTGCAGCCTTGTCAAATGGAAGGCCCATGAATGCTACAGGTTTGGACTTTTGAATTCTTCCTACAAGTTACTGGCGGGATCTTGTATGCGGATGAGATGAGAGATTATCTCAAAGGATCTTTGATAGGTCTCAAGATATCGAGAGATGTTAAAAACCCATTTTTTAATGTCTTTTTCACAAAGAGAAGTATTGGCACTCGTTCAAATAAAACAAATAGACTGACGCAAGGTTTATAAAATCCCGAGACACTAGTCCCGGCAACATGGATTCTCAAGTAGGCCTGGGGGTAATGTAATGCTGCAATCCTTTGTGGAAAGACACATACTAATGTTCTTTTCAATCAATGAACAGATGAACCAGGCCTTTCCAAGTGGTCTTAAAACGACAACACCGTTAATGCAGATCCATGATATTACGGGAGACATGGTAGGAACATGACCTCGTCAGGAGGGAGAAATATCGTCGTAGCTCCAGATCAAGGTTTTGAAATTGGTCCATGTCCTCCATTCAACACCGTCCCTGAACACTGAGACGCTTGACACTGGCTATGATATCGACGTGGTGTCATCGGTAGCAGTGGCATGATGATCTGTCCAACGAGGATGACCATCATCAATTGCACTACAAACATTGATGGTTTGGTTTCTATACCACAGCTAGAATATTCTCAACCATCTGAAAAATGCCATATGCATATCCTCAACAAGAGCTGCGACCAGCAACAGCCCAACTGTCCGCCAACAGTCCAAAGAACATGTTTGCTCATCTCACTTAGCCTGGTATTTTAGATGCGACTTTTCATGATATCCTCAGAGATTGATTTTACTAAAGATCCATGTGCGTCCAGACCTGCAGTTGTACAGGCTTTGGACTTAGGGAAGAAGCTATCCAACCAACATATCAGGAGAGAGGTCTTTGGACCACTTGTACTGGGCCGCTAGTATTGAGAAACAATTCAATTCCTAATGAACTTGTGCTATCAAATCCTGCAAGAGACTGGACCTTTTGAGTCTTGTTTGGAGTGAAGCCTGAAAATTTCTCGAGGTTGGTCGTTAAGATATGGTCACGTGATATATGAGACCGATGTTTAGCCGTGCATGGCCACTTGTCACTGGTGTGTGTGAGTATCGAAGTCAAGTCAACATGACCATCGATGCCCAAGAGTAGTATCAATGACTACAATAATGACAATGGCTGAATGAGTCGATTGAAGCTTGGACTGTATGACTAGGTATCCTCAAATTATTGCATCATAAAACATCATTGTCAGTTGGAGAACCACAGCAATATGATTAATCCAACAAAACACCAGAATCTCCTTAACTGGAAACGAGAATGAAAGAATTTCACCAGAAGTTTGAGCAATCCGAGAAGCTAGTGCATGAATACAAGTTGTTCTGTATTGGGGTTTCCTGAGGAGAAGCCCAATCTCGAGGTCATTCCTCAGGCTTGCGGCATTTACTATTTCAAGACTTGACAATTTCATACAAGATAGTCTGTATCACTTTATTACAGAAACAAGATGGAAAAGCTATTTATAAAGATCCTTTATTACTTGGCGTTTCATTCTCATTTTCATTCCGATTCTTCAGAGATTATACATTGCGGGATAGTTCCAATGTCCATACTCATTCATCCCAGCATCAAAAAATAGAGACCTCCCATGTTATTTGACCAGACGCTCAAATATGCTTACCTCTTGTTTTGTCATTGTTTCCGTATCGCATGAATAGAGCCGTCCGCGATGATCCACCCAGCGATCAGTATCGAGAACAGAAATCACCGAAGGAAAGTTCAACCGGTTTTCAACGATCATTATATTGTTTGATAGCGATGACAGTTCGGTTCACCATCATCTACCATAAGTCAATGAGCCAATCAACTGGAACGTTTCCCTTTTCTTACGCTTTGAGTCCGTTTCGAAACGGTTCCCCAACTCCCCTGAAACCATCAAATAGCCTTTCGTGCGCAGGGTCCTCGTGACATTTATTGGCAACAGCTAAAATCGTGATGGCCTCGACCATACTGATGGTAGAGTGCGACGTTCTTCGTCGAGAAGACGTTAGTTCTGAAGATTTATCGGTCATTAATGAACTTGGCATCGATTTTGGCGTCATTTTGCACAATTCCAAGCATTCTATCTTCGAACTAGGTTAGACAGCATCAGGATGAATAATGGGATTTATGAAAGTAGTACCCATCATGCCTAACCTACGATTTCACTTCTACATTCTCTGGAAAAAAACGCATATTCTCCTTATTTTCCAGTCAATAATTAATTAACTTGCCTATCCAGCCTGGTTGCTGCAGGCTTGTATACTACTTTACATGATATAAATTAATATAGCCTTTCCTTGATACCAATTTGTTGCTGAAAACACTTCGAAATGCAGCCAGTCACTCTTATGGTCTTGCTATTTGCAAGCACATCTTTCGCAGCAAGCACCACTACCTCGGCAAGAAGAGTGGCGACGCCAGTGGCAGTTGCCAGAATTGCTTCACCAAAACCTCTCACCCCTTCAAACCCACCAACCGCAAATGATGTCAAAAACTCATTGAATAACTGGGCCACCTCTGTCAACACTGTCAACGCATATCGTATGTTTTTCTCCCAACTTTCGTTTCTCCTTTCTAACCCACCCACAGTCGACGACCCCAACAACTCCACCAAACTCGCCACCGCCATCGCCTTCGCCAAAGACGAACCCGTCCAACTGGCCACCCTCATGAAAACGCCCAAACTCTCTGCCGCCGGCATTAAGTCCGCAAAGGTCCTCATGGGCAACTTCCCCTCCATCGTCTCCAATCTGCAAAACGTACAAGCCGGCGTCATGACAACCCAAGATGCGACCATGGCCGTGAATTTCAATAGATGCTGTACCGTACTACCAAATATCGAAAGTCTCTGGGCTGCAGCCACAAATGCGAGTAAGGTGCAGGACAACCCACCACCAAATCTCGAAGCGCAGTGTGGAATGATGAATTGCAATGTTGGAGTAAGCGGCGCTCAGACTCAGGCTCAGGGGGCTTCAAATGTGACGGGGGCAGCTATGGCATCGGGAGTGGCCCGGGCGAGGATGAGATAAAATATCAGACTGGAAGAGAGTGAGAAGAATGGCGTCTTATCTGACTGTGTGAAGTTTTACTTCTGGTGGCGTGACTTGTGCGCATTTTGATTTTCAAGACTGTACGTGGAATTACTGGCGAAAACAGCGATAAATCAACAATATAGAAATAAACATCTTCGATGTTAGATATTTCGAGTAATGTGACTTGACAGCAGAACAGGAGTGAATCTTAGTTTCCCCAGTATTCTCATCCATGAAACGCCTTGAGCCGAGCATCACTCAACTACCCCAACCCTAAGCAAACCCTTTGGGAAGACTTTTCAGAGTATGTTGTAGGTAAAGCATCCGAAGATAAAAATCACCAATAACTTATGAGCCATGAAGACAGCAATATCATAATCTATTTTGTTGCTAAAGAAAATTGTTCGCAACATAGCATACACCCACCCAGGCATACATCATACAATGACCGTGACGCCCATTCATGTATTCGTCAATATGATATGCACACTGCGAAAGCATGCCCCAAATGCAAGCCACATATATATCTCTCTAATAGACACTCGGGTATGTACCTTCCAAGTTTCCATCTCCGCATCTACGCAGCCACCGGTGATAGTCTCACTCTTCCAGCCTCAGAATCCTTCTCGGGAACCGCGGTACCACCAAAACCCAATCCTGCACTCTTCTTTCTCCTGCCCTTTCTATCACCATACTTCTCGTCAAATTTACGGATTGCAGAAAGGGTGCTCATATCCTCACTAATACTAGCGCTGATTTCCTCCATTGCTTTGTCGAAATGCTTCTTGGTGAGGATACGTTTTTCGGGGTATGTGTAAGGTTCATCGCCTTCGTGCTTTGTGGCAAATTCATTCTCTTCACGGATGCATGCCAGTGCAGCTGCAACTGAAAGGTTCTTGAGATCCGATCCAGAGTAAAAGGGTGTGTTTTTTGCAAGTTCGGCAAGCGAGACTGAGTCGTCTAGGATCTCATCTTTCAAGTGGATTTTTAGTATAGACTCGCGATCCTTCTGAACAGGTAAGTCTACGAGGAGTCTTCGGGGTAGTCGGCGCAGTACAGCCTCGTCAAGATCGAATGGTCGATTGGTAGCAACCATGATGAAGGCAGAGAGATCGTTCATGCCATCCCATTCTCGTAAAAATTGGTTGATCACTTCCCTATGAGCAGTGGAGCGCTTAGCATCACCACGAGCAGCGAATATAGCATCTGCTTCGTCAATAAATACCACACAGGGCGAAAGCTTCTTGGCCAGAGAGAAAATCGCTCGAATATTCTTCTCGCCTTCGCCAACGTACATGTCGTTCACTTCAGCACCACTGATCTCAAGAACGATTGCGCCACTTTCTTTGGCCACTGCTTTGGCCAAAAGAGTCTTACCAGTTCCAGGAGGTCCATACAAGAGCAAACCGGGCATCTTATCAGTAGCCAATACACCGTAAGTGAAAGCCTCTGGCCGTATCAACGACAAGCTTGTCAAAGTTTTGAGTGCCTCCACGGTTTCTTTTGGAGCATGGACATCTTCAAATCTTGTGTGAATATCCGAAGGTATGACCACACCTCCAAGCAGCTTCTTTTCATGAGGAGTGCACGTTTTTCGAATCTGCTTCAGTTTGTCCTTGATATTTGTCTTTTTGGGGGAGTTATTGATCTCATCAAGTATCTTGTTGACGTCATTATCTTCCTCCTTCAACTCTGCTGCCCCCCAAGAAAATTTGGCACTATCACTTTCGGAGAGCAGTTGTTGGGCTTGCCAGAAAGTAGGTCCATCTATAATCTCCGGACTGTTTTCCAGCCCTAAAATAGTAGTTGCAAGCCTTTGTACGCGAGCGTAATACCAAACGGCATCCTCTAAACCAGCAGAGTCCGCCCAAGCCTGGTCGAGGTCTTTTCCTATATCCACAGTGATGGATGCATCGCCGGCAAGTTTAGTGACCATGTCCTCAATATGTCGTATGTTCAAGGTTCGGACGCGTAGCTTGTCGTCGGCCTCAAATACCTCATCTTGTGCTGGCCTTCGATCCGGAGGGACGATAATTGTTCTTCTCTCGCCTTCCATTATGTCCGATTGGATATGCTGAATACCTGCTGACGAGAGCTCGGAATCAGCTTGATTCACAGAACTTGTCCCAATCAAGATTATGTTCTGTCCAGACTGCCAGCGTTTGGTGACCACCGTCCGGAGTTTATCGATGATATTATACCCATCGTATGTTCTAGTTAAATCCTTGTAATCACGAACTTGTATGATGAGGTCTCTTGTGTTGGTTGCATCAGTACCCGAAGACCCCGATGCGCGTTTTGAATCGGCCCCTGCTACTAATGCCTCAAGTAAAGCCGCGGTCTTCAAATCGTTCCACTGTTCACCATTGGATTTCACATTGCCAAAGGATGAGATACCATTACTAGTAGCCGTAAAGTTTGGGTCGGCAAAAGTAGCAAATGGCATCACGACATCCGATGAACGTCTGCTGTTATCAATCGGGGGGTTAGCTGCTCCTTTCAACCGACTCAAAATCGCAGAAAGCTTTTTCTGTGCCTCAGAAGAACTTGATGCCGTGAAGGCAATTGAGGGACCAGCTTTTCTGCCCATGCTTGTCAAGTCTTCTTCCTCAGTTCCTTCCGTATATTCGGGTGCCGGGCTCGGATCTTTATCGTAATCTTCCAGTCTGTCCGCCATTCTCGACGTTTCGTAGCCCAAAAAAGATGCTTTCGCTCCAGTCCAGGCTAAATTCTCATCAATATATGGCCCCAAAATCTGGGCTATATCGACCGGATCCAGACGTATAAGGTCAGCTTCTAATTTGGTCGAGATTGTCTCCACGACAGAATCTAGGTACAATATTCCTCCCTCTCTAGGGCATTGCAGGTGGAGAATGGGTCTGAATAGGTTTTTACTATCCAAGACCGCTTGTGAGGGGCGCAATTTCAATCCTGCTCTGATGGATGACAGAATTTCCTTGTAAACATTAACGTGCATGCTATATTTTGCTTTCTCGGTGGATGGGAGGGCGCATTCGACGATAGATTTGATTGCATGGCTCATCTTCTCAGTTGCCTCGGTATCCGTCGGACTGATAGCAGAATCTGCTACGTTACTACCATAGTAAACAGCGAGCGAGCCAGTCTCGGGTAGCTCCTCAACCAGTTTGACATTATTCCAGAACCAATCCGGCAATACTATTGGTGGCAGACCTTCCGTTTGTTTTTGTCGGTTTGCTCTTAAATTTCGCCCCGAAAGTCTCCCTCGATACCTTTGCTCAGAGTCTGTGCTTTCAAATGGTTGTATTGGATCTTCTGCCACTGGATTATCCAACTCTGCTTCCGCAGGTACCTGCGGAAGATCCACCGGAGTTCCTAACTCTGCATCTTCAGGTGTTTGCGAAATGTCCTCTATGCTTGATCTCTTCTCTTTATCGTTATCTGGAATCGCTGGGTCTTCGGGTGTACTGTAAGAAATTGCTGAACTGTGAAATGTACGCCGCGAAGGGGGATATCTACAGCCCGCAATGACTCGACATGCCTGCTTTGGCAGAGGATATCTGGTTGTGCGAAGAGCTCGCAATGCTACGGCATGCATCCGGTATGCTTTCGCGCTCTCTTTCGAGCGAATAGTTCGTGGGAGGAAATGGGTTTATAGTCGGGGAAGCGTTTTTGATATTTCTTTGAAGTTCTTCGATTTTAATGATACACCTATCATAAGGCATCCACGGATAAAATTCAGGCATCAAAATTTGCTTACTGCAACAACAATAACAACCAACCAAATAAAGGATGTCTAATGTTTACAAAGAACAATACTATATATAAAGCTTATTGATATTAGTTATATAGAAAAAAAAGGGATTATATCCACAACTATATACACCAACAAGATCTCTCGCATTGAATAATTAAATTAGAAATCAGTTTAATATTTAAAATCTATTCTTTTCTACTATATATTTTTTTTATTTTTTTTAAATATTCTACATTTTAATTCGATTATATAAAAACAGAATCTGTTTGAAATTTAACATTTTAACGAAATTTTAATTAAACTTCAAAAAAATATATAAATCTTTTATAAATCTTATTTTTTTTCTATTTTTTTTATTTTTTATAAAAAAAAAGCGAAATTAAAAATATAAACTAATTAAAAGCTTTTTGTAATTTTTTATATTATTTTTTATTTTATATTTTTTTATATTTTAAAGTTTAAAGTTTATAATTATCAAAAAGCAGAATAAATTGTTAAACTTAAATAGCGGATTTCAAAACTGCTTTTTTTCAATGAAAAAGCAATATTGCAAAATCCGCTATTTTATAAAAGAAAAGAATATCCATACAGTAGAAAAGAGCGGAAAAACGAGCTAAACCAGCCCTAACTCCAGATAACCACAATTGTGAATATCTGAAGTTGACTTGAACACAGAGATACTTTAAACTGAACTGCTCCGAAATTCTGTTGGGAATGTCTGAACTTATTAGAATTCGAGACATCCCAATTAAATCCCCAAGCCATCACCGTCAGTAGGTATCGGAAGTATCGGAAGTAACCAAGAACATTGAGATACACTGTTTATCTAGCCCTGGAAAGGCTATTTGAATATCCGATGCTGGATCGGAACATTGAGATACCCTAAACTGGGCAGTCGCAACTTACGTAGGTTCACATGAGTCGAAACGTCAATTCTACAATAATGATATTTTATTGGTCTATTTATGTAGCTATTCAAAAGTAGCAATCCAACAAGGCACCGACCTTTTTGATATCCGATTCTGGAAAAATGCCTTCAAGCACTTCCCGGAGATCTCGAGGACCATTGCTGAAGTAATGATTAATGATCGTACCATCATTCATCCTCACATCTACGCCTCCATCCACGATGTTGACACTCCAATTATTCTGCACTTCGTGCGCCATCTCTTTTATAGCAACATCGTTGCCTACCTTTCCAATGTCGAAATAATTGAATCGTAGGTTAATGTCTTGGCCACTTCTGAAGCATGCAGTTGCTGCCTCGACAAAACCATCAAAGCATTCGAGAATCTTATCCATTCCATCGTCAGGGACAGTGCTGAGATTATACAGGTGTGGCCTGCAGGTGCGCCAAAACCTAAATATTACAGTAATGATACCTTGGTGATTGGGGTGTAGAGCTTCAACGCCATGGCCAAATCTGCCGTAGTGGCTACAGAGGCCGTTAAACATTTGTTGTAGAAGGACTTTCATATGAACCATGACCTGCCCGACTGGCTGCCCACTTAATGCGAGGCTTTCGAAGGCTTTAGAGACTGCTACCAGGTAGACCTCGCATGCGAGCCAACCACTTTCGTTTTCGAATGCGACTTCCAGGGCGGAAGATACTATATCAGTTAAGAGAAACTCCAGCATATCTCTTTGCTGTGCACCCTTCGAGATTCGTTTGATATAACTATAAAGAGCATTGGTAGCAGACAGAGAACTTCTCAAACCGTTCCAAAGATAATATATCAACCCATTACGCGTCTTTTCCCGTTGCGAAGAGAGTTGGAGAGTATATGATGTCAAGCCCGCAAGATAGAGAGTAGGATCAGTCTCTGGTGGCCAATATGCAAGAGAACGGCGGAAAAAGAACTCTGGCGGGGGACAAATGTCGCTACAATGAGAGCGAATTTGCGAGATAATTTCTTGTACAAAAGTCACGTACGCTTCATGAGCAATGGCGTTGGTACTTTGGAGCTTTTGGAGGTGATTTTGCATTGAAAGCATGGTCGAGTTCAACAAGTTCGAGAATTTGGCCTTGATCGTCTCTCTAGTTGCATGGCCAAATGTGGAGGCGAGTAGTGCCTTGTCGGAGAAAATTTGCTGCATCTTACTGATGGCATCTGCCGGAGTCAACATGAATCCTGACTGTAGATGAAGGAGATAGCTTACCTTTGATGAGTTGTTGATTCTTTGCTGACGAAGGAGTTCTTTCTCGAAACTGTTCTGAGCATATCTCTTCCATGATTCCATCGGAAAGGAGAAAATGTCCTTGTTTAAAGAATTGATAAGTGAAGGCATTTTCCCAATGAAGTTCATGCTGAGGCTTGGAAACGGCCACCATCCATTCTGATCCGATTTCGAAACCAGGAACCTACCATAGGTTAGTCAGATAAAACCATCCAAGCAGCAGGGGGAATACTTACATCAGAATGCGACAATTTCGTATGCTCTAGCAGTTCACTAAGGAACAGCGGCCAAGCTACGAGTGTGCAATGTGATTGCTGTCGACTCTCAAAAACAGCGTTGATACCTGTAGTGAGAAAGACCTCCAGAGACTAATATGACTATTAGCAGAGTGTAGGAGAAGTGACTTGTGGGGATGCATACATATAGGCCAAACTTCGTGAGAATGGAGATGAGCCGAGCCCAGCACTTAGTCAATCGCTCTATAAAAAAATAATTCGTGGTTGCTTCGAGTGGGAACGGTCCGTCATGTAATATTCTCCGAACTGAATCTCGAAGGACTGACGTAATAGTACGATCGAGTGGCTGAGGATGTTAGCCTTACGACGCAGTAGATTCAAGGAAATAGAACATACATTAATATAATCATCCATAAACTGCATTTCTTTCGCCCAATCGGGATCGGATTCCAACCCCTGGCTGTCGAATTCTTCGTCTTCACCTGAGCTCGCGTCTGGTTTGCTCTCTGGTTCTGCGCCATGGAGTTGATGCAAATAACAAGTAAGAATCTCAATTACAGATGATGTAAATTCTTGATCAATTTTGTCCCTCGAGGAGCCAGTAGAAAACATCTTTACAAGCATGTCTAAGAAGCAATTAGCGGGCGAATCTATCACTTCTTCATTCGACTTACCTAGGTTTATAGCATGCCTTAAACTTATGTGATTTGAACATTTCAATGTTTCTATCGTAGATCTCGCCACAGCTTGGATGCAGGACATGGTGCTTCTTCGATTACAGTCGACATCTGTTTGGAAAGCTCCGTCAGATTGAATTTGTAGTTGTTGGCGTACTTGGGTTAGTTCCACGTATTCTTCACAAAGACTATTGAAAAAGGAATTCTGCCAAGTAATAAATGGTTTGTATGAATCGATGGGGTAATCATAAGGGATGCTAGACAAGGTAAACCGAGCAAGACGTTCCCAAGACCTCAAGTTAATCAAAAATGCTTCGTTATGTGAGCGAGCGGCCAACACAAGCTTCTGCAGCAAAGCGATGGAAGGCCCATAGCCTGGCGGAGCAGCCCAGTATACAGTGCATAGAAGGTCATGGTGGTTGCGCAAGGAGGCAAGATCACGATGAAGTATTGCCTCCTCCTTTGGAAATTGTCGATCATGGTTAGGCAAAATTCGTGCAACCAAATTTCGAATACCTTTGGTATCGCCTGCTGCACGCTGATGTTTAATAGCAATGGCTACAATTTTTAGAAGAATATGAAAGCACCGGTCCTCTGGCTCAACATCTAATGGAGTCTCGGTAGTCAAATCTTCCAAAAATTGAGGCGACTTGTAAACCTCTTCATTTCGCAGATTTGCAAGCTTTTGTGAGGCAAAAAAGTCAAACAAGGCTCCAATTATCCCGCTACACTTCCACCAGCCCCACTTCGTCATCAGATAATGACATCGACTTACAATTGCTCTGCAGTAATCGTTGAAGCTCGGCGATTGTCTAGCATTCGTTGCATAAAGTGCAAACACTCTTTTGATCAACTGTTGTGTAAGTGGCCAGTTATCAACCCCGAGTTCCTGCCGTGAGCCTGATGAGATGCAACCATGTTCATCGAAGTCAAAAAGTGGCAGAAGGGAGAACATGGAGAGCCATAGCTTTTCCATTTTATTAGCGTCCTGCACCGAGCTTATGCCTTGGATGCCTAATTGTATATTTGCGATATCCCAGAACGAAGCTCGTGGGATTTTGGCGGCCCCTAAAACATGAAAGATGATAACCCAAGATTCGGCAAGATAGCGATCATTTCTTATGCCGTTCTCTCTTACTGACAAATATTGTAAGTCATCGTACATTTTCCTCATGGTCTCAAAGCCGTGCGGTATCAAGAGACTGATGCAGAAGCTCGCCAACCTCTGCAGTACCGCTTCAAAACGAAAAGCCGATACATGTGCAGTAGTCCGAGACATCCGAAGTAATCGAAGTGAGAGCACCAATAGCCTAGTTGTAACTTCAATGGTTTGTCGGTTGTCCGCACCAAATATAGAAACTTGGCACACATCGAGACGAGATGAAAAATCTTCTAATATCTCCAACATTCTAAGCAAAAACTCGGAATTCAATTCAGAACTTGGGAAGGTGATGCTATGCTGTACATAGTCCAATATTAGAGTAGCCGTGGCGGTCAAATTGGGCTTCTCCAATATCTCAAATGTATCAGTCAATTGTTCGGTTAGCCAGTCAACGCAAACGCCCATCTGCTCAGAAACTATCTCATTCCAAGTCCCCCACGCAAAGACTTTGTCTCCTAGACTAATCGACGTCGGAGGCCGGTCATTATGGAATACAATGAGTTCTGAACTGTCCAACGTATCTGCAAGGCGCCCACTACCAAGAAAGGTCGTCTCATGGAAATATATCCCCGACTGTAGCGGGAAAATATCGAAGTGGTGAGGGTATCTTGTGCCAAATTTCCCAAGGCCAAAGAGCTTCCCTTGGTCTGTGCTGACTTCACCCAGCGAAGGCGTCAAAAAGTCCGAGATAAGTGGCTCACTGGGCTGGCGGTAGATAGCTGCGCCTGCGTCTACACGCTTGGGTGGTTGCTTCCGGCGTCGAGGTTTATTAAAAATTTCTGGTGTAGGACTAATTGACCTTGGATCGCGGTCCTCGGCGAAAACACTGGACTCTATCGAGGGATGCATATTATCATCATCGGCCAAAAAACGGCTGAGTTGAAGATTGCCCCGCTCTTGGGGCTGTTTGCGGCCCATACGGAAAAGGGCGTCAAGAGTTTTCTTCCTCGGTTCTAAAGTGTTTACAGGGAACTGACTTGCTTCAAGCTGTGCTGATCGTGCAAATCGAGCTGTAAAATAAGGGCTTGGTCGAGCTCTTTGCTTGATTCTGGTGTTGACTGTTATTTGATTCTTGGAAGGAGGCTCTTCTACTTCGACATCTCGATTCGCCACGAAGTTGTTCATCGAAAGCTGCTTTACTCTAGGAACGCGAATCTTCCTTACATTAGTGTACTCGGCACCAATTTGAGAACCGTGGAGGCTCGTCTTGATTTTCGATAATGGCAGTGGAAGCTTCGTTTGCTGATTAACAGAGATTTGGCTAAGCGGCCATGCATTCCCAACACTTTCAGACCTTGGTATATATGGGACATTCTTAGGCTGAATTTTGCGGTCCCTCCAATCTTGCAGGACAGATTGAGCATCAGCAGTGTCCTCACGAGTGGCAAGTCTGATGAATTTCCGCGTTGGACTTTGACGTGCAAGTCCCTTTCGTGATCTCGCGCTACGAGCTGCAACTTTGAGGAATGCCGGGGCATTTAGCTCAAAATGCCCAGAATTTTCAGCAATGTCTATTATACTGAGTTTCGGTGGGACTTTCTTTTGCCGTTTTCGTTTCGGTTTACTGGCCTTGCGGGTAGTTGTGGCTTCAGCTGCCAGGTGTGACGTTATCCTCGGTTGGTATGTATGTTGTTTTTGCCTCCTATCAGAATATGAAGATGTCATCAAACGCTTAGAATTTGTCCGGTTCAATGGGTTCTTGGCTCTGCGTTTGCGGCTTGGAGTTGGTAACATACCATCGACACGATCATCTTCGATAGCAAATCCCAAATCTGATTCTTGAAACAGACTAGGAGCTCCGCCTCGTTCATCGTCTTCCATAAGAAAGCCAGTAAGATCATTCTCTTCGGGCCCATCACTTTCATCGGATTCTAAAAATGCAAGTCGGCTCGCAGGCTGCGTAGAGGAATTTTGGTTGGATCCTCGCTGCACAGGAAGAGCAACTCCAGCACGATTCTCGCTCGATGCCTGATTATTCCTAGCTTGAAGTTTTTGTTCTCGTATCTCCTTCCGTTTTTGATCAAGCCTTAAATGAGACGCCGGTAGTACGTGCTTCATTCTCTTCTTCAGGAACACCATTTCGTCCTCCGATGATGATGATGAAGAACAAGCAGATGGTGAAGGAGGAACCTCTATGGGATCGGCAAACGGATCATCCGCGTCGGAAAATATCTTTATTGGCGATGTATAGGAAGTTGCCTTTACAGCACTCGTAATTGGCGTATTCACTCCCGTCGTTGGTCGAAGCTGTGGCGAGCTCTGGTCTAGCCAGACGGGAGTGGAAGCAGTTGAAGATGTAAGAGACATAACACGAGACATAGGTCTCCGCGTATTTCCTAGATGAATGGGGGGAGAACTAGTCGGGGATGAGCCGGGGAAGTCATATATGTTAAACGTCGATTCTTTGTTCTCATTTCGACTTGGGGATTGCAGTTTCGGCCGATTTTTGGTTGAATACTTCTTAGGTGGTTTTTTGTGCTTAGACCTTACTGCATTTGACTTCTGTTTGAACAGATCTGGGAGGTCTGGGAATTCCAGGTCACTGTCGTCTTCGTCTTCCCTTATTGTAGAATTCTCTGGCTCTTTGGTAGTTTCATGTACGCTATCTGCCAATGTCGACTGTGATGGAGAGCCTCTATCCAAGGTCATGGGCTGGCTTTCTTCTGTAACGCCCATTTCTACCTCTTCAGGATCTTGAAAATCCGTATCCTCCAATTCCTGACCATGGATGACTCTGTTCCTTCGATCGTGTCTATCTTGGCTTTGTTCGATGCGAATAGGTTGGATGTGAGAAGCTTTCATCCTTCGTTCGTACCGCTGTTGTTCCAACAGAAACGGGTGTATTTGTACAGGCTTCCTTTCTCTAAATTGCCTTTTGGGCATGTAGTCTGAAAGATCAAAGCCTGGTTGTGTTTGTTCAGGACTGGGATTGTGTTCGCGGCTTCGCTCTGAATGGTCTAAAAGTACAGGTCGTCGCATAGGAGAGGATAGAGGCTGTGCCACTGGAGAGGAACGAACCGGGGTTCTTGAAAGCGATGATAGAATACTAGATGCAGGAGATAGAGCCCTAACCCAGCTCCGGGAAACTTCCTCAACTTCTGCTTCTGGGGTTATTTCCTCTGGAGACCTAATCACTTTACCTTCATTTGACTGCTCTTGGTCCTGCTTCAAAGTGACTGAAAAGTCTCTCGTAGCCTTTTCGAGTGGACTGCAAGCCGATTCCTCATTTACTATATCGAAAGATTGGATCATATCAACGGATGAAGCTTGAGACATTCTGATCTCGTCGACCATTTCCCACCCATTCAACCGCGATCTTGCTTCCTCGTCTCCAACATCGTTATTGTTTTCCACCAAGACATCGTCGATATCGTTGATTTCGTCGTGTGCGGCATTCCCTCGTATCTCATAATCGGCAGTACTTTGGGAATCAAAATCCTCTTCATCGTCCGAATCCGGCACCACTCCTATCTCCTTCCAATTTGCCATTTGTGCCAAATAACATACTCAAAAGGCATGAAATGCTTTTCTCGGCGCGAGTATAAAGGGATGGTTATTTCTTTTGATGTTGACGCGACTGAACCACTTAACGCGACCAATATTTTACGGTTGGCGAAAACTCCATTAGTGCATTACTTAGTCAGCTTCTGTACTGGAGTAGAGGAATCTCCCAAAGGTCTTATACCACTCGCAAGTATCACATTAGTACAGACTTTCTGCTCTTAGAAACCATGAGTAAAGTTAAAGGGATATTCCCTTTGTTCTTGGCCACAGCCTTCGGTATTGGTAACGGTATGTACTGTACTTGGTAGTCCTTTAACAACATATTGATAGCATTTATTAAGAAAATTTCAGGTATCTGGGTGTTTGGACCGGCTTTGAAAGAGCAGCAAGAAAACGATTTACAGGCAAAGTAAGAGTACAGGAACAGTTGTTTCATCATCGACTAACTTCATATAGAGCAGCCTTTGAAAACCCAATCCAGACCCAAGAAAGCGAGGCTGCAAGGATAGCAGAAATAGAAGCAAATCGTGCTGCTTCCACTGATGCTTTATTGAACCCATCCAAGCCTTCAGGTTCTTCTCGGTAGCAGTCTGCCAAACTCTGGCTAAGTCCTCAGCCAACATCAATGGTAAATCAGAGCCGCAAGCAAAGGACCTGACCACCGAGGCGAATAAATCATTCCGTCATGATTTCTGTTCCATATCATATAGATAATATAGGGAAGACGCCATATTGTTTCCTTTTCGGTCTTCAGAAGGCAGGTCAAGGCAGGGCACTGTAGGGTTTTCACTGTAATATAGAATGCTGGCTTTGTGGTGATATGTCACCAGCTGCCTTACGTCAAACTCTCATTATACACATCATTGGGCCATGAAAGTTGTTAAAATCGCAGATACATTTAGGGTACCGTATTGCCTTGAACGAGTCGTGGTATATGAGACCGCAGAGGTATGAAACGAGAATTGTACCATTGAATTGCACCATTGAATTGCAGAGTTGGAAGCATAAATCACAAAGAGACTACATAGTAGTTCAAGCTATTGTCACTGTCGTTACCTAGGTATAGGTAGTCAACACACATTGAGAAGATATAAGCTGAGCTGATAATTAACATTGAAATCGATCATTATCACGGGAATTGATACGTCATATAACACGTGAAACCGCGTTTTACTGATAAGATAAGGGCCATCATGTCGTCATCCACCTGATTCATCGACTGCTCTACCAGTAGCTGCTCCAACAACACTGAATTTTGAACATTTTGTAAACAAATACAAGACTTTCCTCTCATTTCATCAAACACATATGAGAAATTATGGCTCCTTGGAAATCAAAACCAGCGTCAGCTCAAGACCATGAGCATGATCTTAGTACAATGTTGGAGACCGAGGAACGGGTTGATCTGACTCTCCTCATCGCTGACATTACAGAAGTCATGCAGAAGCAGATAAATGACAATTTTGATGCCTCTTTTGCCACAGGAAAGGCTCCAGATAAAGCACTGAAAGTTGGTGATAGGAATCCTAATACTGATGACAGCAAGCCGGATGAGGAATCGGAAGAGGAGGAGAAAGCTCGGAAACTACGAGAGAAGAGAGAAAAAGAATTATCAGCTCCCAAGATGTTAGAGCTGAAGCGTGATGCTCTAAATTTCTTCCAAGAATGGCAAGAAACAGTGATATCGAGAATTGGGACGGTTGTCAATAATCCGAAGGAAGTCACAAAAAACCAGAAGAAAAACGCCAGCGCTGATTCTACCCCTGATGCACTACTCAAAACCAAGGTCGTCAGTATGTAGTACCACTGTTTGCTTCAAATCACTGCAATCCTTTGGGTAATCAATGATTAACACTGTCAGGACAAACTACGAATGTTGTGGAAGCAGATGCAGCTTTAGTAGAGCTTTACCCACCAACATCCACGGGCCTTTACTCTTTACCAGAAGAGAAACGGGTGATGCTTCTACACGCCATGTTACTACTTCTTCTCTCGCTGGAACATTACACGGCGCATTCTCGTATCCTCTTACTTCACATAGCATCATCGTTACATCTCCCTCTTCATGTTCTCGCTGAAACGGAGGTAAAGGTTGCACAAGGTCTTCTAGAGGCCGCCAAGAAGATGTCTGGCAATGAAGAGACACAAAAACGAAGCGAAGAGAACAAAGTATCCCGAAGATGGAAGGTTGGACTTGCGGGTGTTGCTGGTGCCGCGATAGTTGGTGTCACGGGTGGTCTTGCAGCTCCACTAGTTGCGGGAGCTCTGGGAACAGTAATGGGTGGGCTTGGCCTTGGCGCGACCACAGCAGCTGGACTGTTAGGAGCTCTAGCCGAGAGCGGGGTTATTGTTGGAAGTCTGTTTGGTGCTTATGGTGCTAGCATGACGGGGAAAATGATGGATGCTTACGCAAAAGAGGTTTCCGACTTTGCATTTCTACCTCTCAGGGGATCGCCACATCAAAAGTCCGTCAATGAAATAGCAGCAAATGATAGAAGATTGAGAGTCACAATAGGTGTTAGTGGATGGCTAACCCAGAAAGAAGATGTCATCACGCCATGGCGTGTACTTGGGCATCAAAGCGAGGTCTTTTCCTTGCGATATGAACTTGAGGCCCTATCTAAACTAGGGACTTCATTGGAATCGGTGGTTAAAAGTGCTGCTTGGTCTATCGCAAAGAAAGAAATCATAGCCCGAACGATATTTGCTAGTTTAATGACTGCTCTCTGGCCAATTGGACTATTGAAGATTTCAAAAGTTGTCGATAATCCATTTTCGGTTGCAAAGAATCGAGCGGATAAGGCAGGTTTAGTACTTGCAGATGCACTCATCAACAAAGCACAGGGGGAGAGACCAGTTACTCTGATTGGATACAGTCTAGGGGCTAGGCTCATATATTCATGCTTAATGAGTCTTGCCGAACGTCGAGCATTTGGTTTGGTTGAGTAAGTATAATATCCTCCTTTAGAGTCGCCGTGTTATACTGTTGAGCAGACTCGTAGTCTGTTCTGTAGTCTATACTAACATTTTTATTACAGATCGGCAGTTCTCATTGGGGCGCCTGCTCCATCCGATTCCGCTGCATGGCGGGCTATGCGCAGTGTAGTCTCCGGAAGACTCGTAAACGTATATTCCGAAAACGATTACATCCTCGCATTTCTATACCGTACCAGCAGCATACAATTCGGTGTTGCCGGTCTCCAGGAAGCCCAAGATGTAAAAGGTATTGAAAACGTCAATGTAAGCGAAATGGTCAGCGGTCACCTGCGTTATCAATATCTCGTAGGTACTATTTTGGAGAAAATAGGCTTTGAAGATATTGATATGGAGGAGGTTGCAAAAGAAGAAGAGACTTTGGAGTTATTGGATGAGCAGGAAAAGAAAGAGGAAGAGGAGAAGGGAAGTGCGGAAGATGTGGATCCGGAGGAGGAGGCGAGGAAATTGGAGAGGGATGTTCAGCAGAAGACTGATGAGACTATGATGCAAAAAGGGGCGGAGAAATTGCATATTAATTAAATTTGAACTGTGTTTCCTAAGTTCGCGTATATGATGGGCCGGGAAGTACAAGGTTTTGGGCAAACAGTAATCAGATGGCGAAATTTCTTTTTACTCCCTTCATATAGCTGAAAAATGTCATTAGTTCCCTGGCCACTACTCTAATTTTGGCCCCCAACTTGAATTTCCCCCCCGCTCGCTTCACGATCTGTGAAGTCCAGTTGGATATTGGAGTTGTAGGCTGGAGGTTAGGGGTAGCTGGGCTCCAATATCAAAGTTTTGATCTGACATTCAAGCGGCTTTCAATTTTGATATATAGCTGAATTTGGACACTTGATGGTATGATCATGTATTCAAACAATTTTAAAATTCAATTGCGAGGTGCAAGTAGATATTGCGGGTATAGTTTGATATCTGGCCGATTCTCGTCTTTGTGTATTGTAAGGCCAAGTTGAATATCAAAGTAATGTGGATTGGTATCGAAGGGCATTTGGATTTCAACTGATAACTTATAAGGCGAATTTGCATCGTAGGGCATGATCTGATACTCGAGTAACTTCGAGATTTTATATGCATCGCAAGGGTATGGTTGAGAAACTAGGGACTGGGTCACTGGGATTGTATTATCCAGGGAAAAGCAAGTATGAAGCTTCCCTCCAGCATCATCTCTTACCCTTTCTTTGTTTCCCCTAATCATTGGTGATCACTTTCCTGTCACCTCCGAGCCGCATATGCTCTTTGTTGTGACAGTGAAGTCGAGTAAGTGAAAATAGGTATGTCAGTTTAGCTGGAATTCTGTGGGGTGGCATATAGAGTACCAATCCTCTCCCTGAGCCCCAAGCTTTTCCTTTCCTATATCCAAAAGAACCTCTCGTTCCACCCCTAATTAATTACTCGTCAATGCCATATACCATAATCCTCTGACTCAAATCAACATCTCCATCGCACCTCACTCCTTCCGCATCATAAGCAGCCTGCACCCAAGATAACCTCGTCTATTGCCCCCGTTCATCCAAAACACTCTACTATCCAACTATCAAAATGTTAACTCATCACTCTCCCCTGCACCCACCAATTCCTCTTCATTTTAAACTATTGATGTTGTATACGTACGATTTTCACAATGGTCAAACTATTTGCAAGGCGTGCCCGTGTTCGCCAGAGCTTGTGCGCTGCATGTGAGTGTATTTTGTATGTACTAGGGTATTCTGTCTTTGGCTCTTTGGAGCCGAAGTGTGGTGGAGCTTATTCGCATTAAACAGCTCTCCCTAATTAACTAGATCCCTCTAAGACTCTCTTATTCCGGGGATCGTTTAGTTTGGGGCAATTGGCATATGCTTACTAGATCCTGGTATACCGTGCTTCGTCTAGTGGTGGTTGTTTTCATTTCTGCCTTGTATTTCTTCGCAGTTTTTTTTCTGGCCCATTGTAAGTTTTGGGCTTTCATTTTTTACGAATACCTCGTTCATATTGAAAACTTAGTGGGCAAATGAAATATCCAACCACATGAACCATTTGCAGAACTTGGGGATCTTTGTAAACCTTAATTTGGTACAGCGGCATCGATTTTGGTATCTTGAATGTTCTGTTTCATTCCCAAGTAATAAAATGTTAGTATTGCTCTCCGGAGCTTTATCGCGTCTACTGGCAATCTTGTATCAAAGTGGTCTAGGTCTGTGAACCGAATCCATGATGTTCATTTGATAATATCCCGTGTATGTAAGGATTGAAAAGGACGTAGCCGCAGTTAAAGGTGTCGATATTATTGAGGTTCAGAATAAAACGTTAGAAAGAAGGAAAGGTTGAACCTTTAGGCTTGGTGTGAGCTATATTTCGAAGTAAATATATCCTAGCCTGCTTTATGGGTGGATGACTAGATTCAATGAGTTCACTTGGAAGGGAGGTAAGTCGATGGCCTTAATGGCACTGCTTCATGGGTCGATTAATGGATCTAGATGATCTGAGTAGTCCCTGGACAGTTTGGAAATGTATTCAGTTGTAAATCAGAGTGAGAAGATGGCCTTAATAGTTACCATTTTGCAAGTAAATCACTGCTTCTAATCGATTTGAGTGAGCCATGGACAGTTCATAGAGAAGAGTGGCTAGATAGACTCAATGACCGCTTTGCAAGTGGATGACGGCTTAAATGGGTTATGAGCAGCTTATAAAGGGGTTCACTCGTCACGAATAGTGAGTGGATGGTTGTGACTATGCCCTTCAGATGTACTCTGGATGAGTATGAAATAGTAGAGTCTATGTCTTCACGAAATAATAAAGTAACTCTCCAATGTACAATAGCCACTTGACTTTTTTATGATGACATATTCGGGCCTAGAAAGCATCAATTGTTATACTCACTCTAGCTTTACAAAACAATTTTGATTGTATGGCAATCATATAAGAATAGACTTTCTTTCGGATGGGATACACTGGATGGAATATTGTGGATGAGAGTGCGCTAATTCTTCTATCTTAATCCAAGCTTGTAAGGAATAATTTTTCCCGATTGTATAAGAATTGGTTGAAGAATCATCCAACTTCGGATGAGACGCCTTCAATGAAAGAGAACTAATTGTGCTAAGTGAACTACATAGCAAAAAGGCGCTGAGGGGAGGTATAACAAACTAGAGGCGTATCTATATTCCTGTAAAAGTGCAAATGGGTATCAATTTTAAACTTATCCTCGCTCTATTTCCGTTAGTTTTTATCCTGCGCTTCAAGTTTGTCTGTTTCTATGTATGGAAGAACTTCCTCTCCTTGAACCTCTTCTTCTACCCCCATTTGGTTCTCTTCCACCACTTTCTCCCCCACCCCTTTCCCACTTCTCACAATGAAATACTTGCCGCCTCCAAACTCAACATTTTCGGTCGCAGTCCCCGTCACATCCCAGTCTTCTACACCGTTTGTATCAATCACACCATCCGTCCGCCTCCTCGGTCTCTTGTTTCTTCCTTCATATTCCTCTTTTCTCAGCGCTGCCTGGATTTCTTCCGTTTCTAACCCAATTGAGTCACGCTCCTCTGCCTCCAACGTCTCATCCCTAATACTCCTCAGTGGTTCAATGCCCTCTGTATCAACCTTCTGTATATCTCTCAAGAAATGCAATTGCAAATGTAGTGTATCTAGTAGCTCATTCTCTTCTTCCGATGTTTTGGGGAGGGGAAGCGCAGAAAGTCGGCATAAGTGATGGAGCTGTTTGACTGTAATTTCTTCGGCAGGCTTCTCGTTGGGAGATGGCAAAAGTGATCGAACTGACCAGGTAGGTTTTGAGAGAAGATCATGAATGTTCGTTTGCTGATGAGCAAGGTCCACATTCTTTCGAGCATATACTCGGCGGAGTGGTAGGGTTTGATCTTCCGGTTTGGGGGTGAGAGGAGTCACTATTCTAGTCCCGTGAAGCTTTGCGCTCCGCGGTACAAAGGGTGCTTGGCTGGCTTTTAAAGTAGTGTATGTTCGAGAAAGAGAAAGAGAAGTGCGCGTAGATTTTTTGGCGGAGAAGGAATTTTGCAGCAATACGCGACATCGCAAGCATATTGGTCCCGACATTGTTGTAATCAATCGGGCGACACAGGACTTTTGGGGGTTGCTGGTTGTTTTGTATCGTAAATGAATACGAAGTACCGGTATAAAATATAAATATTCCATGCCTCTTCCCCAGCAAGTACTTTGTACGCTATGTACTTTGTGATTCGCAGGCGGGGCGGGGCGGGGCGGTACGGTTAGATGTAAATATCCATGTCAGAGCTCAAACAAACAAGCCCTTGCCTTGCACCTTGGTAGTTGTTCTTTAAAACCACGAACACATGTCAACTCTCTAACAACTCAATAATACATACAACTCTCAATATAAAATACATTAATGATACATTGTCTCACAATACATATATCACCTCAACAAATAACTTACATCAGGTCTCAATCATGGCACAAGATCCTCGAACTCTTATGCAAAAGGTAACTACCCCACCATTCGCTACCCGATAAGCTTCATATTGACCGTTTCCAAAAGGCAGACAAAGCAGCTGCAGGAGCTTCTGGCGGATTCAGTCTTTTTGGCGGGCGACAGGAGAAGTGGGAAAATGCAGCTGAATTATACAACCAAGCTGCGAATGCATTTCGCATGCAAAAGCAAAGTAACCCTTCCCAACTCCTCTTTATATCTTCGGATCTAGACTAACATGTCTATTCTCACAGACAAGGAGGCCGGGCAAGCATTCGAGCGCGCTGCTGATATCCAAACAAACAAACTTAACGAGCCGGATGATGCTGCGAATACTCTCACAGAAGCCTTCAAAGTATACAAGAAAGGAGATCCAGTAGATGCTGTTAGATGCCTGGACATTGCGATCAACCATTATACATCGAAAGGAAACTTCAGGAGAGCTGCCACCCATAAGCAGAACTTGGCAGAAGTATATGAAATGGAAATTGGAGACATGAAGAAGGCCATCGAAAGTTATGAGTTGGCTGCTAGTTGGTTTGAGGCCGACAATGCTGAGGCGTGAGTTTTGACCCTTATTTTTTGCATGAAAGTTATTGGCTATCTTCGAGAATTTACTAATGTATATACAGATTGGCCAATAAGCTTTACCTCAAGGTCGCCGATATTGCCGCTCTCGACGGCGACTATTACAAATCCATCGAACATTTCGAGAAGGTAGCCGCTTCCTCGGTCTCGAACAATCTTATGAAGTGGTCCGTAAAGGATTATTTCCTCAAGGCCGGACTGTGCCATCTAGCTGTCGGCGATACAGTAGCTACCGGGCGGGCTTTCGAGAAATATAGAGACATGGATCCAACATTCCCAAGCACAAGAGAACATCAATTATTAGTCGATCTCGCAGAAGCCGTTGATGCCGGCGACCAGGAACAATTCGCGGACAAGTTATTCCAATATGATCAAATGAGCAAGTTGGACAAGTGGAAGACGACGATTTTGTTGAAGATTAAGAATGCGATTGAGGAGAAAGGGGATGATTTCTCATGATCAACACTTAAGTCGAGTAGAATTACCAATGGTCTGGCGTTTGGTTTTTGGGTGATATCTTTGAGGAAGCTTTGGAGAAACATATCGTATTTTGAGCAATGAATTTTGAGAAATTATAAATACGGAACTCGAGCTTGAATGCAACTTTTCAAACGAGTCGGTGCTTGAATAATAAATATCTAGGCAAAATAGCCTGGCTCCCGGTGAGCCCCTTCTCTTTTTGTGAGGATCTCAGCTTTCCACATCGTCCGGTAGCTCCCGGTGAGCTCCTGGTGACCCCATTGCTGTTTCCATTACGGTCCCCGTTGAGCCCTCTTCATTTCTGACAAGAACCCATTTCTTCAACTAATTTGTAGAGAGAAGTTTTAAAGTGCACTGGAACTTTTAAGCTCATGCTCGCCGTAAGCCTTTTCCTTCGATCCTTCCATATTTACATCATTCTCTTTGCTATTGATGTCTATTCGTTCTTTCCCTACATGTTTTTATCTGTCCGTTTTGGCCCTAATGTCAACGTCTATAGATTGTTAAAGTTAACTTTCGCCTTTTGATCATTCTTGGCTCAGGCGTTCGTAGCTATAGGTATATTTTCGCGATTAAGAAAGTACTTAAAGTATGTATCGGTTTTCCTTAGCTTAAGTACTTTCGTACTGCCAATTTATCCTAATTTTCTCCATGACTGATTACCCACAAGTACACCAGAAGTGTGGTAAGTTGCCGTCGGCTTCTGGAATGGATACCAGAAAGTACTTTGCATCAGGTCTATCACGCGATTACCTACATTTATAGGCAAGAATCAATCTCAAGCCCTACCGAGTTTCTGAATTTTCATGCTTACCGATGAGTTCCTTGATTATTATACCTCTAGCGATCTTCTCTGTCTATGAGATTTTACGCGGTCTTCTTGCCGCTGAGCATTCACGATCCTCCTGTGAAAATGGTGCATCCTCCTTCCCTCTTCTTATCTCTTTACTCCCGCCACTTCATTGTTACTCTCCTATCCCTATGGAAGCGAAATAACAGGATTTTCCTGCTATACCTATCCTGACAATAAAACAGGATATTCCTGCTATAGTAGCCGGATTCCGGACACATTTTACTAGCGTATTATGTATCGAGATTGAGATCAGGATTGAGATTGTACTAAAATAGTAATAAAGCTTAAAACTAAGCTAGAATACTCTTCGTTTTGTACGTTTTCTAGCTTTTATTTAAGCCTTCCAGTCTTTCCGGTTAGCTTTATATACATATTACTATATCACTATATCACTATATCGCTGTTATCAAAGTTGAAGATATGCTACTAGAACAAAAGGGAAGAGGTAAAATAGGGGGAAAAGCGAGTGGGAAAAGCAAAGAAACTTACTAGTACATTACTTTCAAAATCACTCAAAACTACTTGCTTTCGAAATCACATATCACTTAACTTTAAAGAGTTAAAGAGTTGAATAGTTATAGAAGTGAAAAAAGAAAGGAAAGCTCCTCAATCGTTCCAAAGGGGGCTAATTTTTGTCCTAATTACCAGGGTTTTTAGTACATTGCCACTTCGATATCAACAAAATCTCAAACCTCAATCTCATTCCTTGATTTCGTATATTTTGGTATATTTTAATGCCTAGAGCAGGATAATCCTGCTTTTCTGCCTCCGTAGGGCTATCACCCTCAAATTTCTGTTGCCCATCTCAAAAAGTGATTTACTCCAGAATTTTGGACAATTATGAAATAATTTCGAAAACTGTTCTTCATTCCAGTTGAATTAAAGATTCCCATCGCTACTATCGACGTATGAAAAGGCTGTTTCGGATCAGATATGTAACGAGAAGTTTAAATGCCGAGAACTTGAAAACCACGGCCAAGTGGGCTGAGGAGCCGAGTCAGGTTGTGAGGGGTAGTTGAAGGAGTGGAGGTTAAGGTAGTGATTTAGATGTCATGTCGTCATTTTTCAACCTTAGTACTAGCTAACGCTAAAACTCGTACTAAACTGAGTTAATGGATAGCTTTAAAATCGGAAAATCGGAAAATCGAAGTGTCCTTCGAAATAACACACATATATATAGAAAATTGTCATTGCATTTCTTCAAACGAGAATTTTGGTCAACCATTTCACTCAGAACTATCGACTTCAGATATTCGCAGAACCACCTAATGGCACATCCAAATCAAAATGCTCAGAACGTCTCGGGCGAACGTCAGATAGATGATGAAGATCAGAAATCGGCCGTGTCGTCAGCACACTCTGGAAAAAAGCTTTGTCTTCCCGACTTGCCCCAGGATATACTCTTACAGATATGTGGCCAGCTAATCGAATGGAAACCGTTGATTCACAACGGCTCTCCCGGGCGGATGACGGCCTTGCGTATCACATGTCGATACATTGAGGACAAAACGCACGACTTCTTCGTAGCAAGGGCTTTCAGCTTTGTCCATGTGTGCCTCAATTCTAGTGGGCTGTCCAGACTTACATCCATCTCTAATCACCCAGAATTTGCTTCCACAGTGCAGAAAGTAAGGATCTCCCCGGCCTCCGAGGAATTGTCACCCCAACAGGCCCAAATGGCTCTTAAAATCGCCAAATACCACAATGAACTTACAAGATGGCTTGGTGGATGCAGTCAGAAGTTACGCCATGATCGGTTAACAAATGCTAATAATGCCTCCATTGCGCGTTCCACCGCCGACGAAATCATCATGGCATCCGCCTTCCGGAAGTTTCCAAACCTACAGACAATGGTTTTACCTTGCATGGATGAGGTACGCGTCTTATTAAGGAAGCATACCGGTCAGGGATCATCAATGAGTCGCATTTTCTCAACAGCGCTTTCGAGCTTGACATCTGCCAATGCGCGACCGCAAGAGATAAGCATGTGGTACAACAACCGCGACCATGGTCTGGAAGGAGTGTTGGTCTCAGAATTGTTAATACCACAACCGATACGGGAATGCCTCTCCGAGCTGCGAAGCCTGAAGCTGCTGCTTGACACCCCGATGTACGGGAACGAGACCAAGAGTAAGTGAAAAGCAAGTCATAGTCATACGGAGTCTTGTCAGTGCTAACTTCTCGGTCAAGATCCGGCGCTATGGCAAAGTAACCTGGCGGCATTCCTTCAACAATGTCCCAAACTTCATTCCCTCCATTTATCCTTTCGCCACCAGTTGCAACCTACAGAAGTTGTCTTTCACGAGGTGGCGGTCAAGGCTCGGGCAAAGAATCTAAAAATGTTGACTTTACATAAGATGCGATGTAGAGGCAAAGACCTACGCATTTTTTTGCGAAACCATCCCGCTCTTTTATCACTAGAACTGGAAAACCTCGACGTTACAGGAACTACGTCTTTCAGTAGCACCCTTGAGCTGCTGGAAACAACACATTGTCAGTTACAGTCATTCAAGTGCCAACAGATCACGGAGAAACAAAAACGCCTCTACCTCAAAAAGCCTGGCATCACCCAGAAAATCCCGAAGCAGGGCCTTGTGGCATGCGATGACATAAATAGATCATTTAAAGTCGATTGGAAGGCCGAAGAGAGGGGAGAAGTACAGCAGAAAATTGGGCGTATACGAGAAGACTTGCGCGTGTCTCACCTTTATTAATAGCGAAGATGATCCCCTGGAGCCCTTTTGGTATTCTTTGGCTTGCCATTTTAATTCGCAGGGGGAACGAAGGATATCGAAATATCGGAGGCTATGTAGAGTACGATCACAGTCATATATAACACTCTACGTAGCCGAAAAAGAAGAGCGGCATTTGACTACTACAACTATTGCATTCAGTGTTATGGTATATTGGGTAGATAATAAAGACTTTTGATCCCGTTTGCTAATCTCGTCTTTCCATATCACAGCTTCTTGTCACTTCATGTTACCTCACTCATACATCAAGATGTCTTCCCTACAGTACCAGATAAAAATAAAAGGCCCTTGAATGCTTGAACTGAGTCAATATATCAAAATAAATCTGCCACTGCATCGGATCAGACCATCCTTAATATTCTAACTTGCGCATTATGTGTCATACAAGACCTTGACCTAGAAGACCCTGCTCAATCACCAGAAGGAATTCTTCAATTCATCCCTAATGCATGATGACCATCCCTCATACACAGATGCCCTTCCCTTCCCTTCCCTTCCTTTTATTTTGACCCCATCGCAATCCTTTTATCCGAACAATCTACCCCAATACAGTATCCACCCCAAACCCACAATACAAAACATCTTTGGCTCCCTCCTCACAATACTCACGCAGACCTTCTTCTCACTAACCCCTCTCGCCGTCTCTGCCGCAATACAGCTAATGCAGTCGCCACCTGCTCCTCACCCCTTGTCTTCTCACCCCCATCCTTCTCATATCCCCAAAAGTGCACCATCATCCGCCAAAAAGCTACACCCCAAAATCCCACCAAAGCAATCCAAATTATCAACACGCAGAACTGTCTCGTCCACCCGAAGAGCCTTATTGCAAAAACCATACATATCCATGGCACGCAGGACTTCATTATTTGGATAAATTTATCGGCTGAACCGGCTGTAAGATGGAGGACGTATTTATAGATGTAGCTGTAAAAACCATAGCCGCAGAAGTAGAAGATGGCGGGTATGGAGATAATGGAGATGATGCGGAAGATAAGGTTGATAATTTGAAAGTGCGTTGGCATGATTGAGACTTGGTATTGTAGTGTATAACACCGTGACTTTTGTCGAATCTCTTGTGTATCTGTAGTCTAAATTGCAGATTCTTCAATTATTCTGACCTGAAAAATATAATTTCATCTATAGGGAAATAACCAGACAGGATAGAAACACATTATGTATACCTCTACAGCTGAAACCTCTCCGGCAAGCTGCAGTTTTTCAGTTCCGCAAACAAAGGGGCAACGCGAAGAATTGTTCCATTAGCTACGGATTGATAGCCGCAAACTTGGGAAATCTCTTTTAGGTGTATCAACTAATACGAAATCTCCTTGTTTTCCCGGAACGACACATAGATAAACAAATGATACAACAGCCCTCTTACACTGTACCATTTAGACTACAACATCAACAGACTGTACTCATGCATCATCAATTGACAGCCCCTTTCCTATATTAACCGTACTAAAGAATGGTAGGAGAGAATAACATATGCTTGGGTGATGATGGGTCATCACAGGTTCATAAATTCGAAAGAACTCAGAAGTCATTGGATTTGGGAGTGATAAACTTGAAAGCAATGAATATGCCAATGAATCTAGGAGCGAGTGAGAATGAACATTGGGGGAAGTATAGGGTAGACCTCATCTGATTGACTTTCTCATGCTATACGAGCGCCCTAGGCAGTTCTGTACCAGAGTTACTGTAAATTCCAGAATGAAAAGTAGGGTAAATCTTTTCTCCATTCAAACGTTCTCATCGCAAGTATGTTGAAGTCTGAGTGTTCCAGGGACAAATGTATTCCACATTGATGTCATTGTGACCGGATAAGAGCCTCTCAAAGTTCTCAGTGATGAGACTTTATTGTTCTACAAAAATTCGATGGGATGCCAATGTAGCTCTGACCATACACAAGCAATTAGTATGTTTACCCAGCTTAGTATTGACGGTATACTCTCAAATATCAACAACCTTTTCAGCGGATGAGCATAATGTTGTAATATTATATACTATTACCATTCTGCTCCTTGGCACATGAGGTTCCAGATGTTTCACGGATAACCGCATAACTCTGCATTCGCGAGAAGCTTGTTTTCGGTTTTGTGCAGCATAGGGATGTTAAGCCGTAAGCACAGCGTAAATAAGCGCCAACACCGCTATAACAAATGCCTAACCTCAACCTCACTGGCAATCAAATAAAAATTCCCAACACCACTTCTCCTTCACATATCCGTTTTTTCCCTTGGGATTGCAGCATTTGTTACGCAGCCGTCATTCTCGCAAAAGATCATCCACTTGGCGATTAAATTGATATGAAGGAATCTGACACTCGTCGTTTGATGGTAGAATTTAACGCTAATTCCATGTGTTCATTACATGGGGGGTTCATCTCGCCGAATTTTTCTTTCATTGATAGAGGAACACATTCCCAAACTCCATGTACTGTTAACCCGGATCTGAACCCTTTACATTTATCATCTTTGACCCTCGAAGGAGACTCCATGAACTGTCAACCCCTATTTGAGCGATCCCATTTCAACAAATTATTCGCCACAGTTGTCGTAACCCCAACTTTGAAATTCTGCAAATTCATCGATCATAGCCACGACTGTCAGCCGCGCATCAGCATAGGACCGGCAGATGTCTCAGCGCAAAAGATGCATGCGTGGGGGGTATCATATTAATAGATTCAACATGATAATCGGATATAGGGACGTCATACGGTAGGGAGGTGTCTCGAAATAGAGAATGAAGATGGCAAGAAGCCAAAAATAAAATACCGATTCTTGATCTCAGGATGCGATCAGCAGAACGATAACGAATTGATAAGTTATCTTAAGGTAGAAAGGAAATGAGAGACGAATAGATGAGTTATATGAAGGATCAAGGGTTTTGGTTGCAAGAGTGGTGCTAAGTGGAATGAAGCATTTGTTTTGTATTCTCCTAATAAAGAAGGTCACGAAGTTGTCTACCCCGTGGAACTCCACTAAATCGGTATGATAGTCATCACGTTGCACGTACCTCAAATTCATGCAAAACAGTTTATCGATTTTATACCTTCGGCTTCACAATGGAGATACTACCCTTCAGCTGACTTGTTGTGCTGTCTATCCGCAAGTCTATCGTTGCCATTACCATATCCGGAATCGAGAAACCACCGATGTGTATCTCGTTGGTATTCCAAGTACGACGCAGCATGTTTTCACCATTTGATTGATTAAAATCAGCTATCATTGATATCATTGATATCAATGACGTCAAATACTTTACTTCTTTCGTTGAAACATTGAAGCTATCAACTCAATTGCAAAAACCAATACCTTTTCAGCACAACACTGACCTCTTTTAAGTGTTCCAGATGATAGAGCCAATGTTTGGATGGCATGAACGAACTCGACAACAATTAACGATACTATACCAACGGCACGGGTAGTCCCTGGTCCATCTAAAATTTAGATCTAGCGAATGCTTATCTTCTTGTTTTTGCGGAGTTTAGCGTACGCGTGGTAGCGTTATGCTTATTGGCACAGCCTCTCTTTCTTTGCAAATGTTACTTCTTCAGTTCCTGTATGGAGAGTACGACGAAGGGGTGTTGTCTCGAATCGATCCACTTTGAAGATAAAGCTTAATCTTGTATACCCTGGATAACATCTTCTTCATTGCCCCTCGTGACTAAGAGGCGACGTGACCTTCATCTCAATATTGTCACAGAGTACAGTAACTTTGAATGGAAAGCTTCACTTAAGTTTAAGTGTTCATCAAAAGCAACAAGATATAAACCCGAAGTCGTGATACTTGCATCATATGATACTTGGCATTTTCCAATAGCTGCGCGTACTTGGAGGGGTGGTTGCCACACCAAATGATTCCTTATCGTACCCACTATGCGCTTTCCCCGGTCATGCATAGCATGGAAGCTGCCCTGAAACTACGAAGGCCAAAATTTATGACGCCTTGGCTAGATCATCTGAGAGGTACTCTCCCCTCCCCTCCCCTGAATAAAGGTTACGCCTAAAAATTTAACCTTTGTCCAGGGAGGGGGAGAGTAGAGGGGGAAGGAAGCTCTATGCAAGAAAGTTAAGATGCTCAATAGCATTTAAAGACAGCTTTCCCCTTCATCAATTTCTTTCCTCCTCATCCCATCCATCTTTAACACACTTCTACCTACAACAGAAATATTATCTTACCACCTCAGTCTTCCATTACATTACCTTACATCAACTTACTCAATATGGCTGCTCTTCAAGGCTTGTCAAAGGTCAGACTTGTACCTAACAAGAACTACAAGAGATCCGGCACTAAATCCTATGTTTATCTACTCAACAAATGGGGTTTCGAGCCCACCCAACCTGGCCCATACTTCCAGATGAACAAAGTCACCGAAACTCCAGGTAGTTTCCACAAGTTCGGGAACAAAGCACAATATCAACGTGTCTTGGCCAAGAAGACAGACACCGGAGAGCATGGTGAAGTCCCAGCTGAAGATCAACAAAATGACTCCGAGTATCTCTGCCCAGTACAAATTGGTACACCGGCACAAACCGTGATGCTTGATTTTGATACTGGATCATCTGATTTATGGGTAAGTACATGAACATTTACCTCCCCGTATCAAAGCTAATAGGATGAAATAGGTCTGGTCTACAGAACTTCCCAGACACACACAATCCAGGGCAAAGGGTCACACGATCTTTAACCCAGCAAAGTCATCCACTTTCAAAACTTCCAAGTCATCCAAATGGCAGATTTCATATGGTGATTCCTCTTCTGCTTCAGGTACCGTTGGAACGGATACTGTCACCATTGGAGGACTCGCCATCAAGAATCAAGCAGTAGAGCTTGCAAAGAAGTTATCCACTCAATTCGTCGAAGGAGCCGGTGATGGATTACTCGGTCTCGCATTTGGCAGCATCAACACCGTTACACCCACCCCCGTCGCCACCCCCGTCGAGAACATGATCACGCAAGAAGACATCCCAGCGGACGCCAAACTCTTCACCGCCAACCTCAGCAGCTATCGCGATGCGCAAGATGCAGACAAGGGAGCCAGCTTCTACACCTTTGGCTACATCGACAAAGACGTCGTCGGAAACCAAGAAATCCACTACACCCCCATCGACAACTCCCAAGGATTCTGGATGTTCGACTCCACATCCGCGACGGTAAACGGTAAGACCATCGCGCAGAGTGGTAACCAAGCTATTGCCGACACAGGCACCACTCTCGCTCTCGTTTCCGATGAAACTTGCAAGGCCATCTATGATGCCATCCCAGGATCAACCTACGATTACCAACAACAAGGATACACCTTCCCCAGCGACACCAAGGAAGAAGATCTCCCCGTCGTCACGTTTGCGGTCGGCGGCAAGCAATTTGCGATTCACAAGCAAGACTTGGGATTTGCGGATGCGGGGAATGGAATGGTTTATGGAGGCATTCAGTCTCGGGGTTCGATGACTTTTGATATTCTCGGTGATACTTTCCTCAAGGGTATCTATGCTGTAAGTTTCTTCTCCTCGCTGTCATCATCATCATCATCGCCATCGCCATCGGCATCGCAAACTTCTATTGCATTAAATACTAATCTCCTTTTAGATCTTTGACCAAGGTAACACTCGCTTCGGAGCCGTTCAGAGAGCCGAATAGAAGTAGAATACCTCTGCTCCACCGGCTTCTTAGACGATTTCATGGTACGGAGTATGGGTTTGTGTCTTTTTGTGTTTTGTGTTTTGTCTGTTGGACTGGATGATTGGACTGTTGGATTGTTGAGGTATGATTAATTTCGGAGTGTTATGGATCAGAAGAGGGAGTGGCACGTCTTGTTATTGAATGCGCTGGGGTTTGCACTTTTGTAGTTACTTTTGGTTGGAATTGATTATCTTTATCTTTTGATTCTTTGAGGATGTAGCGTGTATTGTGAATGTGACAATTGAAGCGATGATCATGAGAACGGAGTTCATTGTGTCTTGTGAACTGACTCGATAGATGGGATGGGCATATAAGGAATTGTAATCCGATAATGTAGCAGACACCTCTTGGTGTGTTACCTGGGCTTGAATATTAAGGGGTTATTTATTACCCGAGAAAGCGAGTCGGGATTCTTTCGGATGGAGATCGGATTTGATTATGTGGAGGTTATTTATACATACATATATATATATATATATATGTATGTATCACTAGCAGAATATAAAGTGCTATTGTATACAACATATATGATAACGATCATCTCAATCACAGGTTCAACCGATTTGCGTAGAGTGTACTTCGTACAATACAATTCTCTACAGAAGCAGCATGCCTACCTAAGCACACCATCTATTTAGCACCACTCGCCGCCTCCTCATCAGCAAGCAACCCCAAGATTTCCTGTTCCGAAAACCAAACCTTGACACTATCAATAATCTTATCAAGTTCATCTCCACCCTCCATGACTTCATCCAAATTATGCACACTCACTCCACTCCTATGATCCGTAACTCTCTGTTGTCCCCAATTATACGTCCTAATCTTATCGCCTCTCCCCATCTTCGCTACTCCAATCACACTCCTCCTCAAATTAATCAATTGCTCTTCTCTGGCTTCTCTTTTGGCAGCTGCTAATCTCGATCGCAATACTTGCCACGCTTTCTGTCGATTTTGAAGCTGGCTGCGTCCTTCTTGCATACTGACTACTGTATTGGTAGGTATGTGTGTTAATCGAACAGCCGAATCAGTCGTATTAACATGTTGACCACCCGCTCCTCTCGCCCTCATAACATCCGTCTTTACATCCGCCGGATTAACATAATAATCACTATTCGGATCATTTAAATCCGCCTCCCAATACTCCTGTCCTTCCTGTCCCGTCGTAGGAAAACTAGGTAATACCATGACACTCACCGCACTCGTATGCGTCCTCCCCTGTTTTTCCGTCGCAGGAACGCGTTGCACGCGATGGACGCCCGCTTCACCGCGAAGGGAATCATAGGATCCGGGTGTGTCGATCTCGAGTACAACTTCCGAGATGGGCGCATCGGAGCCGGCTCCTTCGCCCTCGGTGGTCTCGTATTTGATGATTGTGGAGCGGAATCGCTTGCGCATGCAGTATGCGCGATACATGCGTAGGAGATCGGCGGCGAAGATGGCGGCTTCACCTCCTCCGGCTCCAGGTCGAATCTCGATGAGACATGGTAGTTCTGCGAAAGGATGTTTGGGGGTAAGACTAGTTGTGAGATTTCGCGATAGTTCTTCGAGATGTGCGGTCGTCGTAGTGAGGTCTTCGACTGCCAATTCTCGTAGTTCTTCATCAGTCGATGAATCTTTCAGTAATGCATCTAGTTCTGATAATGACTCTTTTGTCTCCTCCCATTTCCTCAGCGCTGTCGCTACATCTTGTAATTCTCCAATTCGTTTCGCAATCTTCGCATTGAAGGTCTCGGAGGTCTCGTTACTCAATCGATCATGTTCCGCTGCCAAATTACGAGCTCGCGCAAGTAATGCTGGGGAAAATGTACCGGCATTGTTTGCTGTTGTTCGTGTAAGAGGTTGTGAATGGAGGGGTAGAAGTGAGGACTAACGAATACTACTAGAGAAGCGTGTGAATGCCAATGATCTCCTTTTACCAGGTTTCAATGATAAATCTATACATCGTCGACATATCCAAGGAGCTCTATACATTCTCATTAGAATGACTTCTCAATCCTTCTTTTCTTATTCCGTACATTATTCGTGAACTTTTTTGGAGGCTGAAGCACAGACCATTTCTAGAAAAAGTAGCTCCACGCGGCCGCTTTCATACTAGTTGACCTCAAAACCCTTCCCCGCTGAACCTTTCACCCCACGTTTAGATATTGTGCCGTAATTGCCGTAATCGGGATCATTCTTCCTATTTCGCCATTTAGATAAGTGTAATATGAATGTAAAGTCTAGGAGACATTCTCCGGGTCTTTTCCCTTATAAACATCGTCTCCCTTTTATGTACATTGTATAGATAGAACCTCCATCTAGACATACATTCTCCATCAAGATTCTAGCCGAGGATTCAGAACTAAGACTTTCATCTCCTAGGTAGCACTAGAACCCCATTTTCAAAATGCCTCTCAATTTGAATTCAGTCTTTCCGGCTGCGGACCCAGAGTTTGTCACGTTTCCCAGTAGGAGAAGTGTGGTTCATGGGACTGAGGGTATGATCGCTTGTACTCAACCTTTGGCTGCTAGATGTGGTCTCAAGGTTTTGGACGCTGGTGGAAATGCTGCGGTAGGTCTTTATGATTCTCATATGATCACAACTAATACATCATAGGATGCAGCGGTGGCAGTTGGTATGTTAGATAGCTCCAACATAACATCTAGTCTAATCAAATTTCAGCCGCGGGCCTCAACTTAACAGAACCAACATCAACTGGTATTGGTGGTGATATGTTCTGTCTCTTTTACGATGCCAAAACAAAACAAGTTAGTTCTTTGAATGGTTCAGGTCGTGCGGGCATGAAATGCTCTCTCGAAAATATTCGAAAAGATCTAGGATTGAAGGATGATGAACCCGGAAGAATTCCACTCAAAAGTCCACATTCTGTTACCGTACCAGGTGCAGCTGCCGGGTGGGTTGATACCGTTGAGAGATTTGGGAGTGGAAATCTTACTTTGGAACAAATTTTGGCTCCCGCTATTGAGATGGGTGAAAAGGGGTTCCCGGTCTCTGAATTAGCCTCAACTATGGTATTATCAATTGGCTTCCCCCAACAACCCTGATCGCGGAGTCTAACATGATAAATAGTGGAGAAGCACTGAAGGTCTACTTCAAAAAGCATCTCCCAACTTTTCTGAAATGTTAAAAGAAGATCCAAGTGCACCCAACGGCTGGCGAGCACCTAGACCAGGAGAAATATTTAAAAACCCAACCCTTGCCAAAACTTTCCGAACCCTCGCAACCGAAGGTAAAAAGGGGTTCTACACCGGAAGAATAGCCGAAGAAATCATCAAAGTCACGCAAGACCTCGGTGGATTCCTCGAACTAGACGATTTGAAAAAGCACCTAGAAATCGGCAGTGAGAACTCAACACCCATATCCAAAGTGTTCAAAGGTCAAGGCTACACCAAAACCCACCATTTTGTGGATGGAATCTCCGGCCAAGGCGTCAATGAAGATAACCACGGAGTACGAATCTGGGAACATCCACCCAACGGCCAAGGACTGGTCGCCCTGATGACCCTCGGCATCCTCGAAGAACTGGAAAAAACCGGCCAAATCCCCCATTTCCAAGAAAAAGATCACAATTCCGCGGAATACTTACACGCTGTCATTGAATCTCTCCGCATCGCCTTTGCAGATGCGAGCTGGTTCATCGCCGACCCTGCATTCACCAAAGTCCCCGTCGAAGAACTCATCAGCCAACCCTACCTCGCCGAACGCGCTAAACTATTTAACCCCCACCGCTCGAATCCAGAAATCTATGATCACGGCTCCCCAGCCCACAACCATAGCGATACCGTCTACTTCGCCGTGACCGACAAATGGGGCAACGGCATCTCCTTCATCAACTCCAATTTCGAAGGCTTCGGTAGCGGTATCATCCCCCAAGGCTGCGGCTTCGTCCTTCAAAACCGCGGTGGCAATTTCTCCCTGCAAAAAAATCATCCTAATGCCATCGCCCCGGGGAAAAGACCCTATCATACCATCATCCCAGCCATGATCACCAATCTCCACGATGACTCCTTACACTCCGTCTACGGCGTCATGGGCGGCTTCATGCAACCGCAAGGACATGTACAGGTGCTCCTCAACATGTTGGCGTTTAAACTGAACCCGCAAGCGGCGCTTGATGCGCCGAGGTTTTGTATAGCGGCGGATGGGATTCCGGGGGAGTCGAGTGCGGAGAGGAGGGTTTTTTTGGAGGAGGGGATTCGTGGGGAGGTGGGAGAGAGGTTGAGGGGGATGGGGCATAGGGTGCAGTTGGTGGAGGGGTTTAGGAGGGGGGTTTTTGGGAGGGGGCAGTTGATTAGGGTGCATGCGGAGGACGGGGGGGAGGTGGAGGTGTTGGTTTTTAGTGGGGGGAGTGATCCGAGGGGTGATGGGGGGGTTTATCCTGGGTAGGGTTTGAGTTGGTGAGATGGTTATTGGGAGTGGAGATTTGATGTAGAGAGGTGTAGAAGAGGGTCTAGTGGAGATTGATTTCCAGAGAAAACTCGATCAGAGAGAGATGTGGAGGAGAAGGATGATATGTGGAGTATATACATACATACATACATACATACATACATACATACATACATACATACATACATACATACAT
>NGKI01000003.1:860118-872961 GCA_002162615.1 Myriosclerotinia duriaeana
CCGACAATTCCTCGCCATAATGTAGCCATCCACTGCCAATGATCAACCGGCGCATAACTATCATTGATCGGTAATCTTAGCGCATAAGTATCCGACAGTGTGAGAGAATAGCCATGAGGGATAAGGGCAATTGGTGTTCTTTTATGAGGTGTGGAAGCCTCTGAAGATTGGGGCGTTGATGATGTAGTTGAAGTATCCCTGCGTGGAGAGGAAGGAGGGATGGTAGTGATGAATTTGGTGATTTGAGAGGAATTGCGATGCCATTGGGAGATGACTTTAAGGTAATCGATGAAAGGATCCGAAGAATCTTCTTTTTCGACAAGATCTTTTATATCCATAACCATCTCATGTTTATTTTCATCCTTCTCCTTCATCTTTTCCTTTCCCTTCTCCTTGGTCTTTTCTTTCCCACTCTCTTTTATTGACGAGACGTCCCGCATCTCAATATCCTCATCCCCATCTATCGTGTCTCTAGATTCCTGACCGGGAGTCGTCTCGGTAACCCATGTCCTAACCACGCAACTAGCATCCTTCTCCAGATGCCCACGAATGAAATCCCCCACCTCCCTAATCAACGACTTTTCCACGCCCTCGACCGCAATAACCGCCCCCCTAATCTCCTGCGCCGGACTCGTCGGACCCGGTGCCGCCAACGGAGGAGAAATCTTCGCGAGCACCGTCAACTTATTCATATACGGGATCGTCATGACCATAGCTTCAATACTACGAGCTTGAGATTCCCTGCTTTCGTGGCGGGCATCGCGATCGGTCGAGGGACGAAGAGTGGTAGAGGGAGCGGGAAGTTGGGTTTGGAGAGGAGGCAGGCGGAGGGATTCGTCGAACGTGGGGGTGCGGTTGCGGTAGGTGGGTGTCATGCTTTGTTGCATATGTGTGCTTCGCATGGGAGCCGATTGAGGCGGACCCATTGCACCAGGTCTTGAAGCCGGAAGAGGCTGAGGAGGATTCCGGAAGGGACCCGCAGACATAGGGATTTGTTGATTGCGTGTGAATGCTTGTTGGGGATTTGAATATGTCATTGGAGATGCTTGTGGGTATACCCTCGGATCATTTGTGAAACGTCGACGTTTGAAATCCGGAGAGGGAGTTTGCATCTCGACATCTTGATCGAGTTCATGATGGGTGTGGAGGAGGTGTGGGTGTCGCCTAACCATTTGTTGGGGAGGTGGACCTATACGGGGAGAATCTACTCTGCCGCTGCCGGGCATTTGGGCTGAATAGCGTGGTCTCTCAAGCTCAGCGAGCGGGGATGAGTACTGGGACTGCTGAGCGTGATTATTCGAGCTGAAAGGGGGAAGAATTCTATCGCTACGAGGAACTGCAGCCCCAAAGGCCGGCGTAAATGGAGTCAACGGTGTACTTGGCGTGGAGATGTAGCGACCGTTACATCTCGGACACCGAATAGGATCGTCCGATGTTGAAGTCAAAGGACGACTACCGACCGTTTTCCCTGCTCTTCGTGGCTGGTAACGATAATTAGGATATTGTCTTTGGTGACGCTGTTTTTCTTCCTAGGTACCATCAGGTTAGCATGGTCTAAGATCACGGGCTATTGCTATGTTATTTACTTCAGCAAGTCTTTTCCATTCCTCTTTTACACTTGGAGCCTGCTCTCGCCACTGTTCGCCAATAATCTTAGATATTTCGGGATTTGCAAGTCCGGGATGCTGGGCGACGACTTGTGCCTGATAATGTTGACGGTAAAGGATAAATGCTACAAAGGGATCATGTTAGCTTCTCGATGCTGTAGTAAAAACAAAGGATGCCATCTCAATGAACAAAGATTAGGGTGAACATAGGGTTTCTGGAGCTCTTCTCAATAACCAATCAAATGATTATTGTCAATCATCATTGTCAAAGAAAGTTTTAGGTCACGCACCGTTTCGAGGTCGTGGTATCTTTGGGTCTGGTTGACAAAGGCAGACTTGTTCTGTGGCCGCCGTATCAGAGGCTAGAGAAGGACCCCCAGTGCTGTTGCTTGTGCTAGCACTATTCAATGCTAGATCTCCGATTCGCGGTTGATTTGCACTCTCGGTATCAAGTGAAGCTGCTCGTTTTCTCGACAAACGGTTGTAAGGTGGAGGTGAAACTGGCGTTGGGGGTTCTGAGTGCTTTTCTGGGAGAATTGGTCTTAACGAGTTCCTCCTACTAGAATCTGTTGAGATGCTAACAGGAGATCGAGGCGCTTCCCTACCAACACCGTTGGTTTTGCGTACTTCTGCAATAAATGACATGATTTTGGATCAAATGAGATGAGAAAATTGATGAAGTTTTTGATGTAAATATCAAATGGGAACTCCAGAGTATAATAGACAGAAAGGAAAATAAAGGGGAAAGAACAGAGGGGTTGAATGCCCTTCTTGTCAGTGAAGAGAAATTCTTTGTATGCATTGCCACTCAATAAAGAAAAGGACAATTCTATAATATCATGATTCATCCATAGTCAACATATGGTTGTGTCATTCTGTCCATTCTAGGCATTATGATAAATGTCGGTGTCTTTGTTGTCTCGGGAAGACTGCACAGCTACAGTTTCGCATGCGTTTTCCTTTGTCTTGTATGAACTCCGTTACCAAAGTTCACTCCCAGTAATTCCCAAGAAAAAAAATCAAAAGTAAGAAAATGCTCTGGTAGCACCCGTAGAGTAGTAATTGGTTGGCTGGAATGTAAACTTCCAATTTGGGGAATGCATTCCTAATTAGTGTTTAGCTCCTACATAAATGCTGCAAACAGAACCCCCTTTAGACGCCAAACCGCCATAAGAAGCGACCCAGCTTTTGATAAACCCCTGTCCCGGTGCAACCAAGCCAATGAACCGCACCAGCCGCATCCGCTGTCTATGAAATGAAGCCATTACCGGCTTCACCGTTCATGATAGCTGCACTTCTCCGTGCATCAATGAACAAATCTTCGCACTCTCCAACATCCATCACATCAATCTGATTGCGCCCGCTTACTCGCGCAAGTATGCTAGATGGCGTTAGAAGTTGCAATGCATACCTCAAACTGATTCTTGAACCATGTTCTGTGAGTTTGTCTAATGCAGCTTCAGTTATAGCTAGACCTTCAACTGTAACTCGAATTCGAAGAATTCTCTTGATTTCATCCGCCTCGTAAGCGTTTGTGGGAATGATTAAAAGACGAGCCAAAAGATCAGAAGGAATCCCATGTGCCGAAATCAAATCCTCAGTGCCACGGATGGTGCACATGCCACGGTTGGAAGCGAGAATCACGATGGGGGAAATCGATGATTCGAGAGCACGATTCAGATATGTGAAGCATTCGAGATCGAGCATATGAACCTGCAATTTGTTAATGACCGAAAATCGGGAGGCGTATTGAAGGCTTGATACATACCTCATCAATAAAAAGAACTCCTGGAACAAGCTCTGCCACTCCTTGATCAATGTATTTATTGACCACTTTATTTATCTCCGCTCGTAATTTCTCGGTGATCTCAGTCATCTTTGGTTTCATTAATTGGCCCATCATACTCATTATGTCTTGTCCACCTTGAGGTCTGGCGTTCGCAATATCGAGATCATGTAAAGTAACGTCTTGAACTATCTCCTTCTTCTTATGAACTTCTCCCTTTGGTATTGGCACATACTCCTCCGCCTCTAAATCGAATTCGGTCGCATATGCATCCGATCTGCCTACACGTTTGCAAGCTCCAGTATTTGCTTCGATATAGATGACATCTCCGACAGTAACTTTTTCCTTTTGTATAGCCTCGTAAATGCTGGGATCTAATCGTAATTTCTTCTGGCCCTTTGCGCTCTTCAGCCCAATCAATAATGTACTGATAGTCTTGCCATAGCTTCCCAATGGATTTTCAGCTTCCTCTGGTGTCAATTCCGTGACCTCGCCTTCGTAAACTTCCTTCGTTTCGCGTACTTTCAGACCTATAGCTCGTCGAAAATTTTCCATCAACGCCTCGGTTTTCTTGACTTCTGTCGAGTATATTTCGCTTGCCACGATGGGGCAGAATGGGACTTTGGTTCCGAGTTCTTGACTGATAGCTAGCGCAAGAGCTGTCTTTCCAGTTCCAGGTCCTCCTGCGAGTAAAATAGCTCGGCCGGCCATTTTTTGTGAACGAATCAAATCGACAACCACACCACAAGCCTGTTAATCGAAATCTATCAGTTAAAGTCCCTGCCAACCACTATGCATACCATCTCACCTCTCGAGCTGAAGTCTGGCCAACAAACCCGCCAGCTTGTTTCTCAGCAGTTCCATCATTTCGGAGTCCAAGGCCCTTGATATGCGTATGTGAAGAAGTTCGATTATCGCGGGTATTTCCCTTAACTTCGCTGAGGTTTACCATATTTGTGATTTAGATATAGTATTTTATATTGCGAGTGATTTTGGTATCGAATATCTAAATATCCTATCGAATACCAGGGATTAAAATCCGTATCAAATCTTGCAGGCTGAAAACAAATTAATCGTAATTGGCTCGAGATCAATTATTCTAAAGCTTGAAGATGAAGTTATGCCAACTTGAGAATAATTTCGCGGAAGGCTGCACAGGTAAACGCGACTGAGAAATTAAGCGTATATTATAATCACGTGAGACGCATAAGGCTGAAATCCCTGTCAGGTGTTTGTGAGCTCCGGTTTGTCTGCATGATGTTTATGAGGCCTTCCGTTAGTGTTATATCTGGTTGGTAGATTTGGTAATCGGTCAAGCTTGAAGCATACATTTGCATTGATCCTCAAATCTCGACGAGTGAAACATGCATGATGGAAAATGATTATTGGTTTGTAGTGTGGTATATTTCTTTTAGTGCCATCTATGGCCCCAAACGGTCGATTTCTCCAAGTATATCGCCCTCTAATTTCTCCCCAGCTCTCATGCCAAAACCCGCCCTCCTTTTTTGGGAAAAAAAAACTCCTCAGCTGTTTTTGACGGGATAAGCCGTAACTTGATATCACCCAACCCCCATGCTCATGCAGACGCCCCAATATGTATAATAGAATTTTATTCAATGTGGAAAGAGAAGTCCTATGCAAAGGAACTATCGCCTAAACGCCCTCAGAACTTCTAATGAAGCATGGTATCCCAAACACCACTAAATCCATGCAGGAAAACAAACAAAATTCGCAATCATTGGCAATCGAGAAACTCTCCATCTTCGCTGGTTCTATCGCCCGTTCTTGGGCGTTCGACCATCTCGGTAGGAGACTCGACCATTCTTTTTGCCCCCAATTGACTTAATCTCAACTTCTCATCAAACATGGAAACGAGTCTGTCGGAATATTGATCAAGTAGCCCTGCTAGAACCGCCTCACTGATAGATTTCGACTTTTGACTTCTGTCCCCTAGTGCTACCGAAGTGAGTCGTAACTCTTGATCTAGTTCCTTCAGACATTCTTCGTCAACAGTTTCAGTAGATAAGAGCTTTCTCCGGTATGCCCGAAGTGTTCGACAAGCTTGTTCTGTTGCCATGTTAAGTGATCCAAAGTCATTCGTGCCACTGCTAGAGGCTTTACCCCGACCCCGCAAATCTACGGGCGCTGTCGCTGTCGAGGGACGTCTCAACTCTTTTGTTTGGGGACTGCTTGGACTTCGAGATCTGTTCCTAGGAGAAGTTCTACGACCTGAGTCGTCTGATGCAGAAGCAAAATGCTTAGATGGCACAGCCGGTACTGGTGGAATTGTTAACGTAGGGTTTTGATTTGCCATACTTAACTTCGAACTCTTACGTCGAACTGTTCTAGGAGGTGAAGACCGTCCAGAAGTATTAGAAGTTGGCGATGCCCGCTGAAACTCGGCAAGCTCGGCTTTCGATAAGACTTTCCTCAATGGTGGACGTGACGTTGTTGGCTCCTTCGGTGGTGTTTCATCACGAGTGCCATCATTTGACTCGGGCTGATTCTGGGATTCTGTAGCGTTGGAAGCAATATCCCACATCATAATTGTGCCATCTAAACCTGTGCTAATCAACACTCGAGACCTAGACAATGAATTGGTATTCTCCAGAAGTGCTACTCCAGAAACCGAAGTAGTATGCCCCCATTCTCGGTCTAGGAAAGACCCACTACCCCAGTCATAAATGCGGACAGACTTGTCGGTAGTCGATACACCAGCGAGAATCGTACTAGGTCTGCCAGAAAGCGTACTAGGCGTACCCATGGCAAGAGAGTCTAGAGCGACAGCGTCTGCTCCATCGTAGTCAGTTGCTCGAAATGAGTTCACCAGACGGCCACTAGCTATCTCGTAGGTAGCCACAGTGCGATCCAATAAAGATACCACAAGATTACCAACTTGAGCACCGAGACAGGGCGTCATTGAGACGGGAGCAGCTTTCAAGGTAATGATGCGGACTGGTACAGCAGCCAACGCGCCGCCTTCTGCTGCTTCCTTCTTGACAATCTGTCTGATATGAATCGTCCTATCCATGCCGCAAGATATGAGCTTCTCGCCATTCTCAGCAAAGAACAAACCACATACACCAGCAGTATGTTCATCTAAGGTTTGTACCAATTCCCACCTCTTTGCGACCCGACGAAATAGCTGAATAGTCCGGTCCCTACTACTTGAAGCTACCATGGTTGATGTCTCGTTCTCATAAATAGCGATGTCCTGAATCTCGGTAGAATGAGCACGAGTCTCAAAAGTGCATGCGCCAGTAGACGGATCTAGAATTTTCAAAACTCCATACTTGTCTCCGGAAACCAAGAACAAGGCTCTCTTTGATACCCTTACGACCTGGCATGAATTGGCAGCGTCTTCCTCTACGGACACCTGATCTATGCCGATTGTAATCGACCCTTTGCTATTGCCATGCAAGTCCCAAAAAGCAAGGCTACCGTTGACTGACCATGTTAGAAACGATGCACCCATCTGGTTATTCTCGGGTAAGAGCTGGACGCCCATGACCGCGTCACCATGCGCAGGTTGTTGTGTGTTTTGAAACCCATGATCCGCGTCATCGTCATCCTTGCCCCATATCTCAATCGTATGCCTAGAATCAATTGTAACAAAATTACCTCCGGCGTAGCCCATAGCACACAAATGACCGGCGTCAATTTCGTCGTTAGAATCATCCAACGCAAGAGGTGACAATGGAGGAGTACTTGGAGCTAGAAGGGTGTCTAAAGATGCAGTTTTGACTCTACCATTCCTGCCTCCTATTCTTACTTGCCGTGTTTCCATATCAATAGCAACACATGTGACGGGGAATCCGGTGCTCAAGACCTTTATTAGCTTTTGGCCTTCCGTGCTGTCTAGGAGGCAAACGTCTCCTTTTTCTGAACAGACGATTGCCCTGTGGTCAGACCATGAAGCCACGCATGTGAAGGTAGCATCGACTAGTGGTCCAAGTAAACAATTCCGACCAGCAAGAGTTTTGAGTGCTGGCTGAACAGGCAGTGGTAATGGTGTACCGTCAAGTGCGAATTTCTGTTTTGGCGATGGACACCGACCATCTTCGACCCTCCAAACCTTTATATGGCGAGTCCCCACGGTAACTACATTTCCTCCCAGCCACAGCATTTGCTTGATGAAACTAGTGCATTTGTTGCTCGAATGTAGTCTTGCTGTTCCATTTTTTTGATTGATGGACCAGACATGAAGAAATCCATCATTAACGTTACCTAAGCTAGCTAGATATTTGCCATCTGTGCTGAAGGCTATAGCGGCTACACCATAGGTATGCTCGGTGAGAATTGCCAGCGGGGTATCTGACGAATTATCTTGCAAAGAGAATATGAGAACTCTAGGAGCATATCCTGTCTATATCTTTATCAGCCAATATATACATCTCTGTACAGACCTGCTCACCTCGCCCACAGCTAAGAAGCGTCCATCTGAACTGATAGATACACATGTAGCGGCTTTTATCCTTTCCCTACTCGACCATGTCTTTGATGGCGAGTCACCTGATTCTAAACTCGTATGAGCGGTGGATGGTGCATACGGAATTGCAGCATCTCGAATTCCTTTCCCGTTCCTGCCCTCGTTGGCATTGTTGGCAGGCGTTAAGGGCCCACCCAGGGCTGCATTACCTGCACTGGCGGCAACTGCTGTCGGAGAAGCCCGGAAGAAACGCTGTGAGTGTTTCCCCTCATCATCAATATCAACCACTACCACTGCGGCTCCAGCTGTGTATGCAAATATCCGAGAGGTAGAAAGACAATCGAAGCACGTTGGAGAAGAAACTGTTGTTCCGATTATTTTCTTCAACGATAATCCCAACTCGTAAGGACTTCGATTCTTATTTGAGGGCCGCGGGGTTCGTGAAAATGGAGAAGGACTAGATTTTAAGCCGAGACTTGTGTTCGTAGCGAAGGTCCTTGGGTTGACGGGTGTTGAAGCCATTATCGATGATCCATGAAACACTGGAAAAATGCAAATGCAAATGCAGCGGTCGAAGCTGTTTGACTTTGACTTTGTCTGCCGATGTTGATTGGTGCTTAAATTTTTATAAATCAGGAAGGAGTTGAGTTTCGTTCGTCTCGACAGAAAAATTGGGTATATTGAACATGAGAAAATGAAAAACTATAATGACGTTAGCTTGTCAAGTTTTCCAATCTTGACCTCACCAGGGCACTTTCTTTACTCACCGATTAGATATGGAGAAAAGGTGGGAGGGGGAGTAAGGAAAAAACCCAAGAAAGTGCCTCAAAAAATGTTGGTGACCTGGTATTGATGAGTTGTAAGGTATAAGGTAAGGGAAGGTAAGGTAAGGGAAGGGAAGGCGTAGGAAACCAGTATTTCAAGATCCTATCATGACATGCAAAGAAATACCTAGTAGCTAGTAGCTGAATAGCTCTTTTGCCCAATATACGATACCGTTTCTACTACGGTGGTAGTAGTACAGTGTCGACGTACTTGGAAAGAGGGTCGGTGTTTACCCTTGCCCTTGCCCTGTTTACTTTGTACAATGGCATTCGATTGATGTTAATCAGGGGAAGACCTGGGAATGGATCTACTCCACAACCAATTGGAACTTTTCCAGAATATTATTGGATGGATTGAGATGGATTTAGATAATGTTTTCAAGTTAAATTGCCAACAATCAATCTACCAGATCTTGGAGTAGGTATTTTGATGTTGGAAAAGAGGAATAGATATTATTAGTATATACTGGATCAGTTATACTCCGGCTGTACTATATAATACTCTTCACTCTTACATAGGCGATGCGGACCTTATTAGGTAGAAGGAGAAGCTAAAGTGACTCTATGAGGCATCCAAGTTACATCCATCTTAATCCATGATATCTTGAAAAGTTGAAAGACCCTGGACTTTTAAGATTGGGTAACACCAGCCCACCCACAGATACCGAATGCAACATCAATAGGAACGGCAGCATGCCAATTAGAAAAATTGTCGATCGATATATGATACCGTTCATGTACATGGGTGTGCTCATAGTCTTACATTTAACATTATACAAATTCGAGGACAATCCAAGCTCAAAAGATTTTATCCTCCATATCATCATCGAGGCTAATAGTCTCCGGCATTCGAGATTCGAAATTCCCAGGTCGACTAGTCGTGAGGACAGGCTTCTCTCTCTTCTTCCACTCTGGCTTGCCCTTACCTATACCCTCCTCTCTCCATTTTCTTGGTGGTTTTATTCCCAATTCGGCATATCTATTCCATACGCTCGCTCCTCTTTTAAACCATCTTCTCTCACGGTCTGCCTCCTCCTCTGGCTTCGGTACCCATTTTGTTCTCAAAATTCTCCGGATCGCTTCAGGAGATACTCGGAAATGATTGGCCAGGGCAGGCGTGGAATATTCTCCGGGATATTGAGCATTCAATGCTCGAATACCTGCCTGTGCTTCTGGCGATAGCTTTTTCATCGGATTCCATCCTTCAGGGAACTTTTCCTTCAATGCTACTTTCTGCGCCATCCAAGTTTCACGCGTTGGTGGTTTCCAATCATTACCCACCATGTTTCTCTTCGATGTGCTGGCTTGTGGGGAATATGTTGCTGCGTTGTCGAGTTTGATGCTTCGGAACCTGGTTTTTTCCACATCGATATCCCACCTTGGCTTCTTCGTCGGTTTTGGAAATATTTCTATCGGCTCTCTTTGAACCCACGACTCCTGCCACGCCTCCGTTGATTCAATAGATTCCCTCGGGTCTTCTGATTCCCATCGTTCTCTTGATTCCTTTGATTCACTCGCTAAAGTCTCAGATCTTGTCTCCGCTGCAAGTGCATCTATTGACTCGGGTGTGATTTCCATGAAAAAATCGCTCATATCATCATCGTCATCATCAATCTCGTCTGATGTAGTATTCGGGGGCTCTTCTACCGCAAAGGTCGTTTCTTCTCTAATTTCGGTAGGCACATCTCCATCAGTATTCATTGCAGACTGAGATGAATATGCTGATGAATATGCCCTCGAATACAAAGGATGTAGAGATGTGAATGAAGGAACGTTGAGCATTCGAAAATTGGTTCTTCGCGATCGGTAACTTGTAGAGGAGCTTGATGCAGCCAGATCAACTTGGGCTATATTTCGAATGAACAATCGGAGGGTTCTTGTTGTGCAAGAACAAGACATAGCTATTCACATTCTTCAATGAAAATAAGTTTATGGGGTTTATGGGGGGGGGGTTTATAGGGTGATGGAAAACATTATTATTGGGATGGGATTTGATGGAAAGAAAATCTTCGCCTAATGTCAATTTTTTTTTGACAAGGATTCTTATCGACATGCTTATCGTGGGGGGAGGAGTTGGAGACTTTTGGAGTGCAGAATCATTTGGTCGGCACGTGATCATGTCACTCGTATGGATTCGGTTTACATTTTCATCTCATTTTCATCTCATCACATCTCATAATTCTCATCTTATCCTCCTCCTTCCCGAGGTTATGCTCACACACCAAAACGCTACTTATTAGCATACTAGGTATCTACGACCTTGATATTCAAAAGCGTGAATAGTGTACATAGTACTTGCTAGACCATGACGTCTCTATTCGTAAGTGAATTACCCATACGGCCAGAAAGTATACAACTCCGGCGCTATATACAGACAGAACTTTCCTATTATATGTTAAACTGTCTATAGTACGGTTATTATTAATTTTCAAAGTTTGATTTTCCAATTGACTTGCCTAAGAAGAATTAAAATCTGCAGATAGTCTTGGAGTTGTATACTTTCTGGCTGCAAGAGTAGTAAGAAGTATTTCTAAATCTAAATCTCGCTTTGCTTTCTTACTTTTCTATATCATATTCTCCATTCATACTCTCGCTTTGTTTCCTTTTGGTCAATAGGTTTCTAGTCTTCTAGTACCTCTTCCTTCGAGTATCAATGGCTTGGCCAAACCCTTTCCGTCGAAGTGATGAAAATACTCGTCATGTCTGGGGATATACTTTTCAATGGACCCCTGGGCATCTTACAGAAGAGCAATTGCATCCTATGAAGTTTTCATATGATGTTCTTGCCGAAGAATGCTTAAATCGACTAGACAAGATTTCGCCACCCACTTCGGGAGAATTACCACGGAATCATAGTAGAATTCATAATAACAAGGAAAGCGAAGAAAAGCCCAAGAGAGATTTATATGCTTTACTGAGAGATCATTCTTCAGAACATAAGAAGCTGGGGGAACTGTGGGAAGAAGTTAATACAATTCCGGATTGGGTTGTAAGTGGTCTAGTGACCTTGATACTGGTGACATTGCTCAAACTATGTTTAGGACTGGGATCAAATCAGAAGAGGACAGGAAGTGTTCTACAGATATGGAGGCGCTGCGTTGACTGGAGTATGTTATCTACACCCACAATGTCATATGAACGCTGATCTGACATTCAACAGCTTACATATCAATCATTACTTGGTGGCATGGGCGCAGCTAGAGTTACAGAGGTTCTAGCTAGGACTGGTGGCTTCTCTACGAAGGTAAGACAGTACGGTTCCAACCTGCGTATCTTCTTTCGGCCCTTTTTCTATTGGCGAAAGATATGCGCGAGTACATTCGCAGGGTCCCAAAAACAACACATTCTGCCATCCTACTTCATAGTCATCTGATCAAGCTATAGGTAGCCAGAAGAAGATTGTTCGAAACACTTCAACTCATCCTCCAAGTGACCCAATCAATCGAAGCCATCAAACCCGGCGGAACTGGCCACATTTCCTCCATAAAAGTCCGCCTTCTCCATGCTGCCGTCCGCCGGCGCATCCTCGCCCTCGCCAAAGAAAAACCCACCTACTACTCCATCTCAGACTATGGCATCCCCATCAATGACCTCGACAGTATAGCAACCATCGGCACCTTTTCCGCAACCCTCATTTGGCTCGCCTTTCCCCGCCAAGGGATCTTCCTCCGCGACCAAGAAATAACAGACTACATCGCCCTCTGGCGTCTCATAGCGCACTATCTCGGAACCCCCACATCCCATTTCTCCACCCCCACCTCCGCAAAATCAATCATGGAATCCATCCTCCTCTCCGAAATAAAACCCTCCCCAACCTCCAAGATCCTCGCAAACAACATCATCCTCTCACTCCAAGGCCAAGCCCCCACCTACGCCTCCCGCGATTTCCTAAACGCAAACGCCCGCTGGCTAAACGGCAATGAACTCGCAGATGCCCTTGGTCTTGGCAGTCCTTCGCTATATTATTGGGCTCTAGTAGCTGGCCAATGTATAGTTTTCATGGGGATTAGTTATGTATATAGAAGTATCGGATATTTGGATCGCAGGCAGATCGCAGCTTTGAGAAGGGTATTGCCGATGGTTATTCAAAACCCGACATATGGCCTCGCCCGCGAAACAGATTTTGCCCTACAGTATATCCCGGAGTTGGAAACGAAAACGGAGTTGGGAGAGTATAGAGTGGAGGGGCAGCAGGGG
>NGKI01000003.1:873187-884643 GCA_002162615.1 Myriosclerotinia duriaeana
GGTGAAGGGGAGAGGATGGCGATTGTATGCTTGTATTATTACTATTTTATTGTATTGTATTGTATCACAGCGATGCGGATTTCCATGTGCAAATCTACAGCATCATTTGCATCCACAGCGCAAAGAATCACAATTTAGAAACGGAACTCAATGATATGTTTCAAAAATATTTTGTTTTGTATTCACATAATTATCACCATGAGTATCTTCTTCCCCCTTCATAAATATCTATCATACAACAACGCAATATGCCATAGCATTGGATTTCTCATGTATAACGCCACCGGTATGAAAACCCACTTCTCAACTCCTCGCAATGCCGCAAAGAAAACACACAGCAAGGAATATCTCTTTTGCTCAGTCAAACCCAACGCCAACGAAATGCTCAGATATCAAAAAAAAGCCTCGCCTTCCATCATATCATATACACATACCCCACGTCTAAAACTCCATCAACTCGACCGGCGGCCTCGCGGTATGCGCCAAAATCGGCCTATCCTCCGTCTCCAACGGACTCATTCCCCAATCATCCCCCGTCGTATCCTCAACCGCGATCGCCGGTAGATTGGGACTAAGGCCATGAGCCTGCGGATCATAAATGGTCGTCGTACTCGCGCTTCTGCCCCTCCCATTCTTCTCCCCATTATCACTCATCGGACTCGCCGGTAAATCCGTGTTGGGTCTGTGATGCAACTTCGCCAATGCTTCTGCCAAGTCCTCGGCGTGGACTTGCTTGTTGGGCGCATCTTCCATTTTCATTTCCCAGCCGTGAGGAGGCGAAGGGGGTGGCGAGATGAAGAATAATTTTCCTGCGTCGGGGAGATTCAGGTGCGTGTCTTTGGGGGAGATGGACGTTGGTTGGCCGAAGTAGACGCGCACTTGTTCGCCCATTATTTCTTCGCAGTCGAGGATTTGGCGGATGCGGATTGCGGAGGCTTCGTCGTAGAAGGAGACGATGATTCGGGAGAAGGATTTGAGGGGCGCCCAGGAATGGATGGGGGCGGAGGTGTTGATTAGGTCTTTGATGGTTTGGAGGTTGTCGGGGCGGAAGATCTCGGCGTCTTTTAGATTGGTTATGAGGAGGGTGTTGGAGGGGGGTGTGGGTTGGGTGAGAGGGGGGAGGTTGGTGAGGTCGAGGGAGAGCGATTTATGGGAGCCCCGGCGGGAGGAGAGTGTGCTTCCTGTTGGGGAAGTTGGGGATGACATTTTTAATATATCTGTGGTAGTGGTGGTAAATGTATGAGTTGCGGTGAAGTGAAGTGAAGTGAAGTGCAAAGTGTTGAAGTGTGTTTTGATAGACAAGTTCTTTTGTTCGTCTTTTTCTTCAGCTTTTTGAAAGGGTTATTCGAGAGGTGTTTGTTATCTTGTTTGTAGATGGATGTATTCGTTTGATGATAGATCAAGAGAAAAGTAATCATCAAAAAGAAGAGGACAAACAATTATCTTTGTACCTGCAAAGAATCGGTGCTTGATAATCTGTATCTAGTATTTTCCGGACATTAAAGAGTGGTGGTCGCGGCCTACAGGGATTTTGTTGACTGTTTGCATGGAGGCGAATTATGGAATTATGGCGCAGCAAAAACAAAGTTTTAGTCTTGGTCTTGTCGGCTTGGGCAACGACCTCTTGTCCACTTGATTATTGTCTCGTCTATGTGTTCATTGTTCTAAGGGGAAATTGAACAAGGGGATCATTTTAACCAATAATATCCGAAGTATGAGTTGTCAGCGAAAAAGAGACTTTGAAGTCCCAGCCACTTGATCATGATCTGATTTTCATATCTCATACTCATTAGGCGCTTTCATCGACTTCCAGGTTTCCGACACAAACTACCTAGGTACGAAACATCAGCAGCAAAAGGTCAGGACCGTCAGGTACGGTATTTAATATTTTCATCCATGTTTCTTCCCGGAGTGAGCGGAGTATGTAACAGTAACGATGGGGAAATTGGTCTTGACTCTTGAGTTCATGGTCATGTACATGTGCATGTGCATACAAAGTTCCCAGGTCACTGGATGTAACGGCTATGTTAGGTATATTATGTGATAGAGAGAGATTAAGACATTTTACATACAGCATCACTCAATTCGAACTATCATACGCACATACATACAGTACAAACTGTCACATACTTCAATCTCCCTTTCTATCCATCTATCTACCGGTATCTATCTGCCGGATCAATGCTCAAATGCTGAGCCCCAACATTGCGCAAATGGAAGAATGACAATTAGAATAATTTACCAAGAAAGGTAACCCCAGCATAGAAACCCAATCACCAAACACGAATTGAAAACTTAGATCTACGTGGTGTCCATGTCTTGAGATTGTTTTCTCATTCTTCATACTGTGGGGTCTTAGTCGTGTCCTTTTTGAATCTTCGAGCTTCCTTGAAAACCTTCAAACCTGGAAAGCATCAGAACACTGCCATCACAAGTTCTGCGGACTGGCTCTTGCGTACACGAATCCTCAATGGAAAATAGTTCCACTTGGTCGCCCAATCGTAACCGCTTAGATCAAATTCATCCATCCATCATCTTGTAAGTTGTAGATGACCTAGCGAGAAGGCCCAGATTGATGGCGGGGTTAGAGGAGTGTTTGCGAAAGTGCGAGATTGGACCGCAGTCGCCCAGACTTCCTTTCTGGACAGAGGGCATTTGTCTCGTCTCCATATCTCTTGGTGAGGGCGCAGCGGTACTTCCTCATCATGCAATCATTGCAATGATATGGCGGGTCATGAATCATTAAGGTTGCAAATCCAGAAGGTTTCAGCTGTCTACTCCAATCAAGTACAAATGGAATCAAGGTTAGAAATCACGTAACCCGTTTTGCAACAACACCCCCCTAATACTCAGCCTTCCGTTTGCAAACGAGAACCGAGAATTATGGCCAATATGAATAAAATTTCCACATTCGAATGCTCGAGACCAAAAGACCGCTTTCAATAATTCAGCAGGTCTCCTGAGGCGTAGTGATACACAGTCATAAACCTTCTCAATAGATTTCCTTCGTATTCTTGCCACAAGGTCTTATCCGTTGATCTTAATGTTCTGGCCCAACACAGCCTCTAATAATCCACAATTTGATATCATCATGTAGAGCTCCGTACGAAGTAGAGTTCCTAGACACGTGCTATATTTCTGAAATTATATAAGCATAGCACAGGCGAAAGCCACGCTTCGGTAAAATATTTTACCGATTCTCCGAGACAAGGGAGACAGCCTTAGAAGCTTGAGACAAGGAATGCCCTTTAGCCTCTATCAACCGTAGTATCTTTGAATTGCATATGGTAAATAAGTCTCATCACCAAACATCTCAGCCTTGCAGACTGCCCACAGTCAAAACTACCGAATCCGTCATCTATTTGCGGCTCAGCCTGTACAGGAAATTACTCGGTGTATCATTGAGTTAAGCCTAAGGATTAGTCTATCGAGTTTTCGAGATTCTGCCATCAAGCGCAAAGCAAATCGCCCATCAGCATATTTCTTTGTCAACTTTGACGAATATGGATTACGATCCCATGGTAATGGACCAGGAGTCCTCAGGGCCTCAAGTAAAAATCACAGAGGTATATCTTCATTTTGCTATAGCCACCTCCAATGATTTGGAAGCTCACGCGCATTATGTCATAGGCTGGTTCACACAATGTCGATTTTGAATTATCCAATGTTGATCTCTCCTTTGCGAACTCGCTCCGTCGAACCATTCTCTCTGAAGTCCCAATCATCGCCATTGATCGAGTACAAATAGAAGCCAATACATCGGTCCTAGCAGATGAATTTATCGCGCATCGACTTGGTCTCATCCCGCTGAATTCAAAAAATTGTGACGATGTTATTTACACTAGAGATTGCGATTGCGATGGGAACTGCGAACTTTGCAGTGTTACACTCACTCTTCACGCGAGATGTACGGGTGATGAAGTCATGAAGGTTTATGCTCGCGACTTGGTGGTTGATCCGCAACGTGCTAATAAATGGGTGGGAAATCCTGTCATCACTGATCCGGATGGACTTGGACCCGTCATTGCCAAGTTGAGAAAGGGGCAGGAGTTGCGCATGAAATGTATAGCCTTGAAGGGTATTGCCAAGGAACATGCCAAATGGGCACCTACAGCTGCTGTCGGGTTCGAGTATGATCCACATAATAAATTGAAGCATATCGATTTGTGGTATGAACACGATGCTGCAAAGGAATGGTACGTAAACGATCCTTTAGTGGAACCCAGAAATGATACTGACTTAGCCACTACAGGCCCAAAAGTAAATATGCGGATTGGGAGGAACCAGCCCAAGAAGGAGCCCCCTTCGATTACGATGCCGTGCCTAATAACTTCTACTTCGAAGTCGAATCGATCGGTAACCTAGAGCCCGACGCTATTATTCAACAGGGCATCAAGGTTATGCAGCAGAAACTAGCTGCGGTCCTTCAGGATCTTACCGAGGGCGATGGTCAAGCTAATGGTGGTGGATACGATGCGCCTCAGAGTCCGGATGTCGGTATGAATGGCCACGGCTGGCAGGACCCGGGATATGCTACGCCATATGGTGGGGGGAATGCTTGGGGGAATGCAGGTGGTGCCGCTACTCCTTATGGTGCTACTCCTTATGGGCAAAGTGGGCAAAGTGGATGGTAGAGGGTGTCTATTCGTGATTGATCAAAGGGAAAGGAACATCTGTCACAAAGTATCGGATCCTCGGCTTGTTCTCCTAAAACTACAGATAACCAGATACCCTCCCTTCTTTCTTTCGGGGCGGCATACCTTTTGATCTCGACACAACGATATATATCGAAGGAACATGACATTACGTACCAAGCAATGAAGAAAAGCATGCAGAGCCTCCCTACCCTATAGACGGATGGATGAATGGGTGGGTGGATGGGGAATTTCAAAAATCCACATGAAATAAAATGTACAACCAATAATTGCATACAGTGGAAGGCATCACATGGGGATATTGGCGTTTTTTTTATAGGATTCAACAGTATCTTAAATGATCAGGAAGAAAGATAGGAAAGCATCATCAATCATATCTTATCATATCATAGGTCTTTATCATCTCTCATCTTTTAAATAGAGTGGAGAGAATCACACATATAAGATTCAATTTTTCTCTCTCGATGTGATGATGTTTTCTTTGAAGGTTTTGTGTTTTTTTTTTCTTTCTTTTATTATTCCTTCTCTTTTTTTCCTCACACGCGTTGTATGGATATGTGAGGGTATGGATATTTTATACTTGAAGATGTATCGAATTTATAGTTGGTTGTATGTACCTAGTATGTATATATGTATATATGTATATATGTATATATGTATATATGTATATATGTATATATGTATATATGTATATATGTATATATGTATATATGTATATATGTATATATGTATATATGTATATATGTATTATGTATATAATCTGCTATGTCATACCCGTCTACCTATCCCCTATAAACTTTCTAAGGAGTATTCAAATATCATGTATTACCTACCTATTTATTACCTATTTATAACCTATTCCCCATCACCCATTATCCATCTCAACAAAAGAATAAATCAAATAAACAAACTTTTTATTCCCGTTTCCCCCTTTCCCCCTTTCTTTTCCCCCGATTTCCCTTGCCCCGATTTCCCCTTACGATTTTTACCTACCTACCTACCTAGTAGTATGCCTCACTCCACCCCCGGCTAATTCATCTATCCATCCATCGCTTTACTATTCCCATCATACGTTCATCTACTTTCACAATAATGAATAATACTGCGAGCCATACCGGCATGATGATCCAGTTCAAGATCCGGTTCAAGATCAAGATTAAAATCCAAAATTAAAACTCTTATCCATTCATTTATCCCACCTAATCCCCTCCTCTCCTCTTTTTTACATCATAGTGTAATATAATATAGTAACCGTATGCTGATAGACATACCACGCCATAACTTGTACCCTTCCTTTCGATTCCAAACGCCATATCCAATCCCATCCTATGCCAAAACCCAATATGATCCAATCCAAAACACCATATAATATGTGTTCAAGTATAAAAAGTACACTCCTATACCCAACCATACCCAAAACAACTCAAGTAAACTCAAGCGTACCTAACACTCGGCTGCCAAGCCCCGGGCGGCGGCCGAGGCGCCTCTCTCCACCTCCCATCCACCCAACTTCCCCCATCAGGACCCGCCGCACCTCTCACCCCCCTCGTCCCTCTTCCACCCGACATCCCAGGAGGAGCCTGCCACATGCCAGGGCCTGGAGGCCATCCCTGCGGTTGGTACGCCGCTCTTTCTTTCGCGAGTCTGATTGCTCTTCTCCTTCTAATTCTACCCATAATACAACTCAGTATTGCAAAGAGAATTAATGCGCCGACGGCACAAGCGACGCCTATAACGAGATTTCTATGTTCTTGGATCCAAGATGTGATTTCTTTAGCGACGGAAGCTCCTTTGCAGTCACCGTTGGAGCATTTACCGCCGCCCTGACAGGACGTTCCGTCGAGGAAGTTTTGCTGCATAGAGTAGCAGACATTGGCTCCGAATTCGGGCGAAGCGCAAGAGATTTGACAGCCAGAGGATGAACAAGCATACGTATCGTTGCCAGTAGTGTACGACCCCATTATAGTTTTGCACTGAAGATCGCGAGAAGTACATTGACCTGAAGCGCAGGCCAGTGAAGAAGAATTGCCACAAGAAGTTCCTGCCATGAGTTAGTATAGCTTTAGAAGACCAGTATAGACCAAATCTTACCATCGGGAGCATTAGCATCTACAGGACAAGTAGCAGTAGTTCCGCTGCATACTTCTTGAGGATCGCAGACACCTGTGCTAGCACGACATACTGTGCCATTTGATGCAAATTGACAAGTCCCTGTACAACAATCCTCATTACTGGGATCACAGACCGAGTTTTTCGTAAACTTGCAAGTAGTTGGATCACAGCAACTATTGCTACCGCAACCACTAGTGCCACCACAATCACAATCTTCACCTGATTCCACAATTCCATTCCCGCATTGACTTCCTGTTATCGTAGTAATATCTTTGTTGGCTGTTAAACAATTGGTTTTGACACTATTCTTTCCAATAGCCGAACAGATGTTTCCAATGGTACAAGGCGAAAACTTCGAGATGTCATTTGCAGTACTTGGGTTCATAATATATGCCCCACCAGCATCACAAGTCTGTGCGTTAAGGGGACAACATTGCTGGGCTGCGACCGTTTGGCCGTCATTACAAGTTGTCGATGTGCAATCATGAACTGCTCCGAATGTATGTCCGGTCTCATGGGCAAGAACCTGCCATTCGGTACTTGTTCTAACAACCACATTGGCACCACTAACAGTCTCATTACCGGACGATGTCGAGGATACTTGTGCATCTGTGACACATGCTTGACCTAGCCAAGCTAATCCAACAGCCTAGATGATGAAAATTAGTATCTGAATATTTAAATGACTGGCAAATATCTTTTCCGTGGATATCTCGCTAAAATGACACAATCTTGGAAAATCAAAAATTAAACTTACACTTCCAGTACCACAAGTACTAAGCAAAGTCCAATAAGCATTAGTATCAGGTCGTTCACCCCTCCATGCCGAAAAGAGATTTAATCGATCCTGAATTGTGACACTGTCACTACATCCCACATTCCAAGGAGCCGACGCGGCCGCAGTAGCAGGGCACGCAGCATCGCTAACCGTAAGATTTTGTAGACCCAAAGTGATGTTAAAGCTATCCTCATATTGCACCGAAGCCGAGTTGATAACCTGAATGACGTTTTCTCGAGCCGTCTCGGTAGAGTTGAAAGCAGCTGTATATGTGCAATCAGTAGCTACACCCACGAGGGCTACTTTTCGAGTAGAAGGACATCCGGCCGTCGATCCGATAGTGGTAGTCAGATTGACACCTGCAGAATTTCCACCCGATTGTGTATCGATTTGTCTTCCGAATATCGCTCGAGTTGAAATTGATCCCCAGAACCCCTCATTCCGTTTCCCCATAGGTTCATAGTTGTTGATTGGATTATTCATCGAGTTGAAATTCAGTCCATCTGCTGAACATAAAGGATCTTCCCTTGCGCTTCTTCTCAAGTCCTGATGCATGAGTCCTTCATTATCTTCGGTATACCCACTCCCAATATCTGAATCCCTCCATACAACCATATATTCCTTTCCCTCATCCGGTAACGATGGATCCAATGCATGCCTGGTAGACATAAAACTCGTCCTCGTCTGAATATGATGATGATCTCCATCTAATCTGAATGCGCCCTCAAATATAGGTTCATCTCCATCCTTCTTCACCATTATCCTCGCCCATCCGGCATTGGTCCATTCCGCACCTTCATAATGTTGTAGCCATGTTGACCCCTTAAATACCCGATGCGCAGACCTATCGATGATTTCTCGAGACCTCACTGTTCCATCCGGGGCCAAATATTGTATCGTCGCTCCATCCGCAATAACGTCATGATTAGGCTTCAGCGAAAGCTTCACTCGTTGGTTCCCTCCATGTAATCCAAACTCAACATCAAAACTCGACAAGGCATGTACACGATGTGATGGCGTTCTAATATCTGGAGCATCGACATATGAGATATATGTTAAAGGGTTTCTTTCATTCGAGTGTGCTTTAAGGTTAATTCATTAGCTTTTGATTATCTCCATATTTAAGGCTGTTGGCTTGTCGGGAGGGATTGCCAAATTTGTTAAGAAATGAGGAACATACCAATTATTAAATCTGCAAACAGAGTCGTGAGTACGACTATACTCCTCAGTATGTACATGATCTATAGATGTGTACAATTGTTGTGCACAATTATCGTTCTGTTGTCCTCACTGCCTTTTTCGTCGCGATGGGCTGAAGCACAGCCTGATGAAAGCACCAGCCCCCCTCGTATCGCAAGTACAAAAGTCAAGGAACGTTGTAACTTGTAACCTTTGACTATCTCTATCTCATGCGCCGTTAAAGAAAAGTCTCCCAAGTGTTTGAAATGTGATACTATTATTCTTCTCGATCAAGTTTCAAAACTTTAAACACAAAAGAGTGACTCGTTATATTAACGTATAATTTTAAAAAGCGATGGTGATTTTGGTTTCAAGTATCTATGGTAAGATAATGTAATAAGGAGGTAAGGAAGGGTTCGTGAATGTTTGAGAGGAAAAAGTCAATGGAGTGGATGACTAACTACTCCGTCTATAGCTGGAGTAGGTAAGTCGTCTCAGGTAGGCCGAATTTTAGAACCGTCTAATAAATTTACTACCTAGGTGCGAAGTAGGTGCGAAGTAGGTGCGAAGTAGGTACGAAGTAGGTAAATCCGTCTAGAGTAGCGCAGTCTCGTTTCAGCTCCTCAAGCACTCAAGCACTCAAACACTCAAACACTCAAACACTCAAGACTCTCGGGAGTTCAAATCTTCTGTCTGGTATGAGTGGTATCCGTAATATTATGCCCCCATCAACACTCAAGTGCGTGCAGGCGTTTTTAATTCAACTCTCCAACTCTCTGAAAGTGTTTGAGTAATTTGTCTTTGGTTATGCGTATGAAAGAGGCAGGTTTTCTTCAATTATCCCGTGGCTGAGGTTTGTTTACATATATTTTGGTGTTGTTGTGCTGGAAGTCCGGCAAGTGTAATACGAGGAGACCCAGAAGAAGTAACGCTTTGAGATGCAGCCAAGGGCTCAATTCTCTTGGCTTATTATCAATTCATCATATCAATTCATCATACAGTATCATAATCTCTCTTTGAATCTTTGCCCAGAGAATATAAATCCAAATTAAGGTCGGTATAAGCTTGTTTTCCTACTCAAATTCGAATCTTTTCAACTCAGTTGTTCTTACATCTGGAATTTAGATGGTGGCAATGTATGTGGCGGAGCAACCAACCTCTGACCTCAATCAAAGAATCATTGCCCCTCGACCCCTCCCTCCTCCTCCGTACAAATCCTCATCAAAGAACCAAGAAGCTGGGCTCGCTGGGGTAACATCGCTTCATCTATCCTACCACAACCCTAATTCACCCACCCATCCATCATCTTCGTTCCCCTATCAAACTATGAACTCACTGCATATAATGGCACGGTAGGACTAGGAACAAGATGAGATGAAACAAAGCTACGGAATACATACTCTATTGCCCCATAGACACGGATATTCTGAAGATTCATAAAACATATCATTATTTCACTACCAAATTTAAAAAAAAAGAAACTTTTATAGCTTTAAAGTGCACATTCAACTCGCTAGTAGCTAACCATCAGAAAACAATGGTAAGATTACAATACAAATTGCCTCAACTAGCCTATAGTTCCGATATTATATGAGAGCGCCGGGATTTTAAGTGAAATGGTGTTGATCGTTATATCTCTAGTTTATAAAAAGATCATATTGTCTCATATAGAAAGATATCAGTCCCTCAAAACTTGTCTTATATTCCTTAAAATTAACCTTCTCCCCTTCGATAAATATATTTGCATGAACGAACACAAGCGACGGTGATTCATTTATTCATCAGCACTGCACCTCCACTCAAGATACTCCCTATCCATCTACTCTAGAAAGTTCCTCGTAATAGATTTGACATCTTTCAGCATTTACTGTGCAGCGATACATTTGTAGACGGGGTAACATATTGCCAAGCGCAGGTTCCTTAAGTAATCCATGATCTTCGTTCGATTAATATGGGAACGTCGAGCTAGTGAGCTATTTATATCTTTGTTGTGGATTACACTCATGACTCCATCTCCAGCCAGCCCGCAGAACACATTTCAATATTGCAGAGTGCGCCTTGCACATGCTAGTATTTCGCTCCCTTATACTTCGCTGTTCGGTCAATAGTTAACCTACTGTGAGCTTGCGAGTAGGGCGAAAGAGGTTTGTAGGTTCAACCTTGACGGTGATGTCGAAATAAAACACGCTGCAAATACATGATATGTCTAAATTGAAAGTCGGAAAGAAAATGAATCAGCGTCAATTTATATTAAACAACAACTCCCTCCACTGAATCTGCATTTTTCTCCAGAAAATGATGACTGAAGATATTAATATTGAGCTGTCCTAACTTTAAAAAGTCAATAGTCATACATACACACACACACACACATATATGATCCAAGTAATTTTATCACAAAAACTCACTAAAGTACTCCCATATTCCCACCAGGCGCCGACCCGCGATCTGTATCGCCTGCAACCGCATCGAGACAATATGATCCAAAGGCCAAAGTATACTTACTCACTGCAGCCCACTCCTCTCTACTCAACCCGCTGCGCATAAATCGAGACCTCGCAACCTATCCGCAGTAAAAACGGTCTACAGAACTTGAGGAAAAGTGTTCGCCTAACACCCTAGTAGCTAGCATAGAAACTCTCCTCTCCCCTCTCTCCTCTCCCCTCCATCTCTCTTCCCCTTCCATCTCTCTTCCCCTTCCATCTCTCTTCCCCTTCCATCTCTCTTCCCCT
>NGKI01000003.1:884788-918582 GCA_002162615.1 Myriosclerotinia duriaeana
CAATTCCCAATTCCCAATTCCCAATTCCCAATTCCCAATTCCCAATTCCCAATTCCCAATTCCCAATTCCCAATTCCCAATTCCCAACCATGTATATAATCACAACATCTTAACATTCTAACATCTCAACATCTCAAACCACCTACCTCATCAAACCACCACCAGCCAAGCCTTCAGTTATGGAAATGCCAATTTGCCAATTTTGCCAAGGACGTTTCGGCAACCAAGATCCGGCTTGTCGATTTCGGAGTTCCTTCACTCCTTAGATCTTACGAATCCCATTCTAATCCCCAATCCCGATTCGGGTTTTACCACACAGATAGCAAATCAGCAGATAAAATGTTATAAACACTTTCTCATTTCGTCACGCTAGCGTAGATATACTAACAATAATAATAACAATCACCGACCTAGCCCCTGATATCCCGTCGAAGACCAATCGAAACCAAAAATTTATTCAAAAAATCCCCCAAGAGTGTTTCAACCCCAAAGTTGCTAACGGACTTCTGACCAATCCTTCAAGTCAAGTCCAATGACTGCATGTAAGATAGAAAGTAGCATCGCATGCATCATAAGCCATAAATGATTTAGACTCCTTCCTCCAACCCTTGAAATATCCCATTTCCCTCCCGTTTATCTTTCGTTATTTACTTCTTTCTAGCGCTGTGAACTGTGTCGATGATCTTCTCGACTACAGTTGGATCAGAGAGCTGGGATTGATATTAGTAACTATAATTATCTGGAGATAACTGAAGTATCAAACATACCGTAGAAATATCACCCAACTGGTCTTCTTCACCAGCCAGAATCTTTCTCAAAATTCTACGCATAATCTTACCACTTCTAGTCTTTGGCAAATCCGGAACAACAAATATTGCCTTGGGAGCAGCAAATGGACCGATGCTCTTTCTGACTTGTAGAATGAGATCTTTCTTTAATTGATCATTGACTTCATTACCATCCTTGATGGCAACGAAAGCATTAACTGCTTGTCCGGTAAGCTCATCGGTAATTCCGACGACTGCGGCTTCGGCAACAGCATGATGCTCGATCAAAGCGGCTTCGATTTCAGCAGTCGAAAGACGATGTCCGCTAACATTGACAACATCATCGACACGGCCTCGGATCCAGTAGTAACCCTCGTGATCACGTCCTGCTCCATCACCGGTGAACTATATCATATCAGTAAGCTGCGAGGAGAAGTTAAGAAGGAGAACATACGTAGTATCCCTTGTAGACATTCAAGTACGTGTCCATATATCTCTTGTGTGCACCCCAAACGGTACGAGCCATACTAGGCCATGGTTGCTTGAATGCCAACACACCCTCGACATCGTTTCCGTGAATTTCTTCTCCAGAGACAGGATCAATTATCGCAGGCTCAATCCCGAAGAATGGAAGAGATGCACTGCCGGGCTTAGTAGGGGTAACACCTGCGAGAGGAGTAATAACATTGGAACCGGTCTCGGTTTGCCAATAAGTCTGCATTTATGTTAGTGTGGATTTCGATGGCCAAGTCAGCCTTCACTTACATCAACGACGTGAGCTTCCTCCTTTCCAACAATCTCAAAATACCACTTCCAAACCTCAGCAGCAATTGGCTCACCTACTGATCCCAAAACTCTCAAATGTTTCATGTTTCCCTTGACATGATGATCACCGGCACGCTTCAATAATCTAAGTGCTGTAGGCGCCACATAGAATTGTGTGACTTCGTGTTTCTCGATGACATCCCAGTATCTGGAGAAATTTGGGTACGCTGGAGTCCCCTCGAACACAACAGTTGCAACGCCAAGAAGAAGAGGTGCGTAAACAACATATGTGTGACCGGTAATCCATCCGACATCACCACCACAGAAGAATTTATCTGAGTCGTGAATATCGAATACATACTTTCCAGTAGCTGCCGCACCCAAAAGATATCCAGCAGTTGAGTGCATAACACCCTTTGGTTTTCCGGTTGATCCAGAGGTATAGAGCAAAAATAATGGATCTTCAGAGTTCATTGGCTCTGGAGCAATATAAGATGGCCATTTTTCGACCTCCTCATGCCACCACCAATCACGACCTTTGGTCATTGGAACGTCAGCACCGGTACGTCTATAAACCAAGCAGTGTGTGACATCAGGACATTGTTTCAATGCATCATCCACAATCTTCTTTGTGCCGATCAATTTTCCACCACGCTTGCCCTCATCCGAAGTGATAACAACTTTCGATTGAGCATCAATGACTCTATCTCTAAGGGAATCGGATGAAAAGCCAGCAAAGACGACAGAGTGGACTGCACCAATACGCGAACAAGCCAGGAAAGCAATAACAGCTTCAGGAATCATGGGCAAGTATATCGCAACAGTATCCCCCTTCTTGACGCCCATTTGTTTGAGAACATGTGCCGTTTTGCAAACTTCTCGCAAAAGCTCGCCATATGTAAGAGTACGACCATCGGTAGTCTCGTCGGCTTCGTAAATGATAGCCGGTTTGTCTGGGTTCTTAATCGCATGACGATCAACGCAATTGTATGAAGCATTCAGTTGACCCTCTAAGAACCAAGCATTGTCGCCGCCCGTGAATGATCCGCTATGAACAGTCTCGAAGTCCTTTTGCCAAGTTAGAAGCTCACGGGCCATTCTCCCCCAGAACTTGTTGGGCTCCTTGATCGATTCATCGTAGAGTTTCTTGTACTCGTCGAGGCCTAGTAAGTAATATTAGCTTCCTTGTCTTCTGCCCGGGGGAAAATTGGACCTGTACCACTTAAATGAGGTTTGCTTGGATGCTCTGCGTAAAATCATTAGTATTTTGTATTCATCAACCGCTATGCGAACTCTCGTGAGACACAGAAATTAAAGCTTACTGGCAAACATCTTTTGCGGGGGGTCTGTAAGCGCATGAGGGGTCAGTAAAAGTATATGTTATATGAGCAGCTTGGATCATTGACATACGGAAAGTGTCGACATTATGAGCCTCTGCTACTACTGGGATAGTTGGTTTTACGTTTCCTTCAGACATTGTTATGGTGTGGGTGGGTGTTGTTGTATGGATTGAGATGTAAAGGTTGCAGTGCAGGTCTACACCCCGAGCTTGGTATTTACCCTATTGTTACCACAATGCGGGGTCGTAAAAGGTACTAGGCAGTAGCTCTCTTTCTTTGTGTTTCCAAGAACCGGTGACGAAATGCAAATAAGTTATGTGTACATGGATATATGGATGGGTCGAAATGGGTATCGTTAAGAAGAGTGAATATGAAGAAGATTGAATCAAGTGATTACAATATTAGAAGATGTATGAAAGATGGAAGAAGAGAATGAAAAAGGGTGAGATAATTGAGATAATTGAGAGGGAATCAGCTGGGTCTTGTAGCTGTAGTTGAATTCGGAGCAATGGACTTGTGTAGCTGACACCCAAGGTACTTTGTGTAAATTACCCCCGGTTAATGATTGACTGTATTCCTTTCCCTCATTTTTGATTGGTTTCTCATTCTCTTTCTTTGTTACTGCTTATTGCGATATCCACGGATGATGCTTACCTAGGTATTGTTGTTGAATTCTCGACTCCTTTCCACCGAGTAGCTAACCAGCTAGGTGGAAACGAATTCACTCCGACGGCTCTACCAACTACAAGAACATTTCGGAATTATCTCCCCTCCCTTCCCCTGTTGCAAGGCATGGCTTGACTAGGAATGTGTGGGGTCGAGTGCATAAGCTTTGCATTTATGTAGGGAAAGAATTGTAGATCTTGTGACATTCAGGGTGATAAACGAGATTCTGTTGACGCATCTAAAGGTTCTAAAGGTTCTTCAAATACTGTACAACATTACTTCATATTTCACGTTAATCCCTATCTAAACATCGTGAAGACTCGTCGTCGTTCAACTCCGACATCATTCATAGACAAGTCTCTGGTGACTTCTTAAATCTCATTCCCCACGTAATCCTTCACTCAAGTTGTCCAATCACATTGTAATGAATGGAAAACATACCCTGCTGCAGTTCCCAACGGAAAGGAATTCCCACTTAATCATCAGCTTTAGTACGGAGGAAAACACCCAGCCACCTCCAACTGGAAGCTCTCAAGCTTTTTATTATAGTGGGCTTCGAAAAGTGGAACAATATTGAGAAAAGTCTACCCTCGGTCCAACAGTTGGTCCCTTCAGATTCTTAAAGGGATGACAGAGTTGCAATGCCGGTTTCGGCTTCGGTTGATTACGGTCGTAGTGGTGGTGTGGATTCTCCTGAAGTCTTGACAGAGTCGGACAGACCGATGTTATGATAGGAAAACCTGAGGTCTTCATGCTTCATGCTTACTGTACAATACGATTGGCAGTTATTTCCAAAATTGATATCGCGCATCCATTATTCTATGCAAACAGACCCTGCTACCTTCCATCAAACGCGCATTGCCAAGACACATGTCAAGGTATTCAGACAGGGGGTAATGGATGGTCACTGGTCAGCATTCTGGTTCGGGCCCAAGGAATACTATATACAGTGCAGAAGCACGTGTGTTCTTTAGCCATGGCCCGAGGGATTCTTCCTAGTCCATGTTGTGTAACTAAGAACGAGGGGCGAATGTATGGATGTTGCGTGAGGGTTTTTGATACCTGAATTCTCGTGTGAGAGCTCTTGGAGATTCTTGGGATAACGTCAGATTATCTTAGCCGTTACATCCTACTTTGTTTCCGTGGAACTATCCGATCCATGAACCACGGGAATTCACGGGATAATAGAAGAGGTATAAATAGTTTCCGTCGTGGTAACGGAATGCTAAGGTAGCATGCGAACCATTGTATTCCTATCTCAGCGCATGTCCGGATTATGATCATAATCGTGTTGTTCTGACTAGTATTATCATAGAATCATATGTGACAAAGCACATCTCATCTGGATTCAAAAAAACTGTCATATATCACAATGGATAGGGTAGTATGCGCGAGGTTCCTAATAGGGCACGCGTGCATTGGTTCTGGAACAGGCTTCTTAGCAAGATTGGTTAATTTGAGTACCAATAGTTTGGTAACTCGTGATACAGCATATAGTTGCGAAATCACTATGCTGTGTTCCAGCTGCCAAGATGTAACCTAGCCTTCCTCGATCTGTCCGGTTCGACATGAGCGAACTTCAGGTTTTGATTCCTTCGACTTTGTTGCTACTTACTCAAGCTACACTCTTTTTGGGTGCGGCGTCTGATGTTCTTGAAGATGTTGATATTGGGGATTGGGGATTTGGGATTTGGGGTAGGGTGTGTTTTAGTATTAGATTGTCCATCATTGTTGGTATACAAATCATTGGGGTCCTTTTCATTTGTTTCAAAAACAGTTTCAATTCTGAATCATAAATCGCCTATCATACATGACCGCTCCCTTCTCCTTATGTATCTCTTACATCCCCTCTTCTCATCCCCTCCTCACACATCATTCCTCAATCCTCTCTAACCACCAACCTCGTTGCCCCCACCATAACCCATCTTCCTCCTTGCATCCTCAGTATCATCATTCTTCTCATCTCCACCCCCAACACCCCCTCCATTCCCCACCGTCTCCCCCCCAAACCCATGCTCGCTAATCGCCTCTCCATATCTAATATTCTCCGCCGTTTGCTCCCCGCGCGCCTTGTGTTCAGCGGCGCTTTGACGAGCCGCTTCCGTAGGACCTGTCGAGTCTGTTTCTTTCCGTTAGAAATAGTTTTTGTAGACTTGGTTGGAAGATGGAAGATGGAAGCTGAGGCAGCAAAGAAGATAGGAGTTGGGAAGCAGAAGAGGAAAGGCTATAGATACATACCTCCAAAAGTCCCCTGATCTTTAGCATGAGATTGTGTGAATGTATGTTGCGATTCATATCTACAGACCATCCGTCAGTACTTCGCACCCTCAAATCATCCCTTCAATCAATTGTCCCATCTCAATTCCAAGCAAGAACAGGCAGCAACTAACTGTGTATTTTCCCCTCCACTCTCCGTATCCATCAATTTCGTATTCGTAGCTTCAGTCATTGTGCCTGCTTTTCTGCTCTTTTTTACTTCCTCGTCTTTTTCAATTCGACTGAAGAGACAGAATGTTTACTTGCGTAGAAGTATGCAGATCAGGAACAAATGACGTATGCGGGGCTGAAAGCTGGAGCTTCCGCCACAACTCCCAACAAAATAAATCATCTCCCGGTGAGCCTTTTTTCTCTCTATAAAAGTGCAAGACTCATGGTTAGCTTTCCAGGTAAGCAGTTCTCCAAAATAGATTTTAAGCTCACCGGGAAAGGTCACCGGGGATGAAAATGTACCTCACCGGGAGCTACATACTAATTACCCCTGAGCTCCTCCCGGTAAGGTACTTGTATCATTCGATAACTCCGAGTATCTGTTTTTCCCAGAGCGAACGATGCTAGTTAGGATTCGAGAAATAAATTTTGCATCTCATAATTCCATGATGTAAATATAAGTTGAAAAGATTCTTTTGGGTATCGAAATATACAAGCAACAAATATACATGTTCTCCGATTTTCTTTATATAGCATCAATCATCTCAATTCTACTCCCAACTTCCCAGCCAATTCCTTTTTAACCCCCTCATGCATTTCATTTGCTTCCTCATTCGTCAAAGTTCTCAACAAACTCCTATAATTAATTCTATAACACATACTCTTCCTTCCTGTCTTTGGATGCGTGAATTCATCCACCTTTCTCACGTCCTCGACTCTATCTCCTCCTACATCTCTTATTATCTCCATAACATCGTTTTCGTGGAAATCATGCGCATTGGCCGCATTACCACCTCCAGCTGACGAGGATGAGCGTAACCAGAACGAGACGTCTTTATAACATGCCGGATGTTTTGAGAATGGAATGAATCGTTTCAGATTCTCCAGATTCTCCGAAACGCCTCTGAACTGACTTAGGAATCTTTCATCCTTTGACCAGAATAATCGGATATCTGGGATTTCGAAAAGTAACATAGCGATTCTTTCCAACCCTATACCAAACGCCCATCCGAGTTGATCAGGTACCCCTGCATTCTGCATTATATCCTGTTTGACAACACCACATCCGAGTACTTCTAACCAATCACCTTGCCAAAATATTTCTAATTCCCAGGATGGACTTGTGAATGGGAAATAAGCTTCTATCCATCGTACTTTCAATGGTTCATTGACGAAATTTGGGTCCGCTTTTATGGCTGCCTGTTTGGCACGGGAGAATATCTCTACAACCATCAACTCCAAGCTCTTCTTAAGATGAGCCGCAATAGCTTCAGCCTCCGCTTCTGTATGTTCTCCTTGTAATGGATTCCTCTCCGCATGGAAAGGAGGATTAGGATCTTCGACTTTCATATCATGCTTAGGTAGGGCTTCGATATCCTTCCAAACAGCTGCTGCTATATCCCCATTTGGAACCTTCGTTCTGTCCCACATTCTTGCTCCTTCCATTTGATGGAAAATAGGGTAATGACTTCGATCAATTGCATCTCTGCGATATACATCGGCGCTGATAAGAAATCCTTCGCTTGCATTACTGCGGAATACATCTGCTTGATGTGCACTTGTATGGGTTCGCAATACTGTTTCCTTATTTAGGTAGTATGTATCCGTTCTACTTCTCCCGGGGTGATCTGGTGGAAACCCCAGAGAATCGAAGTTTTGATACGTAGATACGACGGGGAAGAACCTGTTGTGATACTTGTAGGTAGGTGCCGGAAATCTTGATTCAATAATCGAACGAGTTATGGAAATGGGGTGATCTAGCGTTGTATGTAGACTTCGAGAGAGAGAATCCAAAATCGATTGTGGCACATTGCACCATTCATCTTTTTTGTGTGCTATAGTGGTGATCGCATCCGGAGCTCTTGCAGATTTAGACCAAAGGTCTGCTGAAAAATTGTTAGTAGCGCTTCGGGATTGGAGGGGTCATATCGTATATAAACAAACAGGCTTGTGAAGAATTATATCGGCATTGTCCGGAGATTCCCAAATTCCTTATGGGGACATTCTTCAAACCAATGAAAGCTTTCAGCACCTCATTCCCCCTCGAGAATGAGGTCTTATTTGCTGTGAGAAATCGCATACTTGAGAGCTTCCCCTCCACGAATTTTCCTCTGGGGAAAAATAGCTCTTCAATGTAGGTACCTAGGTATGTAAAGTTGTACCGGAAAATCCATTGCGTCCCGGCGGCCGCTTATACCCGATCCCAAAAAAAATGACGAAAGTCCTCTGCAAGCCGTGTACGCGACAATAATTAATCCATCCTTCCGTTCTAGATTATTGGAACTCACCTGGGCAGGTTGTGACGGTACAGAGTATAACTTCACATCCATCTACGGATGTCCCCTCGTGTTTCCTCCATACCAATTTGTACATAAATAATATATCTTCAACTATCATCCAAGGGTGTAAAAAAAATTCATCAGTTGCCTCAAGTACCAGGCATATTCACAAGCCGGAAACATTTTTTTTTCCTTTTCCTATCTCACATCAAACATTAGCAATCAGCCCTACTTCGTAATCTTCCCCATTTTTCTTCCTGTTTACTTTTTTTGGTCTATCCACTTTTCCTACTATCTCTTCTCTCCACTACTCCGCCAATTGGATATCTTTTCTTCTCCAATTCCAGTGTTTTCCTCCACGCAATCGGAATGAACCTCGAGGAGAAACATTCGGAACAAGTGGAACAATGTCGAGCGGGAAACAAAGTGTGGGAGGAGTGGTGAAAGCAGAGGTTAAGGCAGAGATTGTAAAATATCCGTTTTGGTTTGGGGGTAGTGCAAGTTGTTTTGCGGCATGTGTTACTCATCCATTGGATCTTGGTATGTGAAGTTCTTCTCTTAATATGGAAACCCCGGCTGTATGCGCAAACTTCTTCTAATTATGCTCTAGTCAAGGTATAATTCCTTCCGCATGAATGCGCGAATGCCAACTCTTTTTCAATTTCCAATACTAAACAAATTCCATCGCCAGGTCCGATTACAGACTCGATCCGGCAATGCGCCAAAAACTATGGTTGGCACATTCGTGCACGTCTTTAAGCACAATGGTTTCGTTGGACTTTATTCTGGACTCAGCGCTTCTCTCCTGCGTCAAATAACATATAGTACCACTCGCTTCGGTATTTACGAAAAACTCAAGACGAATTTCACATCAGGAAACAGACCCCCCTCCTTTCCCACTCTTATCGCCATGGCCTCCACTTCAGGTTTTGTTGGCGGAATTGTAGGAAACCCCGCTGATGTACTCAATGTACGCATGCAACATGATGCTGCGCTCCCAATTGAGCAGAGAAGAAACTATAAAAATGCTGTGGATGGGTTAATACGCATGACGAAAGAAGAGGGGTGGAAAAGTTTGTTCCGTGGGGTATGGCCGAATAGTATGAGAGCTGTCTTAATGACTGCTTCTCAATTGGCTTCATATGATGGTTTTAAACAGCTACTTATCGGACATACACCAATGAAAGATGGACTCTCGACACATTTCACCGCTTCATTCATGGCAGGATTTGTGGCTACCACAGTTTGCAGCCCAGTAGATGTGATCAAGACAAGAATTATGAGTAGTCACGAGAGTAAGGGATTGGCGAGGCTTTTGGCCGATGTGTACAAGCTTGAAGGAGTCGGTTGGATGTTTAGGGGTTGGGTCCCAAGTTTTATTCGCTTAGGTGAGTTCTTCCCGTTCTCTTTCAAAGCTCAAGACAAGAAGGAATAGGAAGGTGGTGGGAGAGCTAATACGAGAGAATTATAGGACCTCACACAATCGCAACATTCCTCTTCCTCGAGCAGCACAAGAAAATGTACCGGTCTTTAAAAGGAATCAATGAACCCGCAGCCACGGCCGTCTGAACAGACTCCTCGAGGTATATATCCCAGAACGATCAATCTCAAATATGCCTAGTCCAGTCTTACACATAGACTTTCTTCGCAGAAGTGATAAATACATGACGTTTCTCCGACAAAAAAACCAATGTTGCGAAGGGTTATACCCGCTTTTCACTTGGCAATCTGATCTCAAGGAGTCACATAAAACCCGACGATCACCTCACAAAATCCCTAGATTAACGCATCCTTCTATTTCTTTCGCAATACCTAAATAACTGCGAACTTACACACTTTCTACTTTCTTTTCCGGTATATATACCTACCTAGATATACTAGACACCAATCGGCAACATCTTCGACGTTGGTAGATAACGATACAATAAGGATAGATTCCTTTATAGATTGATTGGATCGAATAGAATAGATTCTAGATTCGTAATGAACGGCGTTTGGATTTTCTCCGAGTTTCGATTGATTACAATGGATGGGTCCATGAGGGAAAGCAGTTTGTATATTAACCTAATTGGACATACTTAGTACATACATTCAATTATATGAAGACACATCCTGAAATCATAATGTATACCTGAATCATTAACACAGGATAGGGTCTCCCCGATTGAGGATGTTTAAGGAGGGAGAGAATCCTGAGAATGCTCCAATTGGTCAAATGGGAATATCTGTGAGCTCTTGAAATCATACTTGTGTGATTGGAAGTTAATTTACAAGATGCTTTATATTAGTTATGCAAAGAGTAGCGGTTCAGGGAAATGGAAACGGAAACATATCCATATTCAAACTAGCATCTAGAAAGAGCTAGTTCCTCGATTAATAATACTTAGGTATATATTCTCAACCCCAGACCCAAGTGAAAACCATTAACAATTCAATCCATCTGAATGATCCTATCCTGCGTTCCTACCCTCATCCTGGAGGCCGCGATTAAATCTGGCATCAAACGCGTGAAAGAAGTCATCAACTCGGCTCACAGTCAGATCAGAACCTGAATGTCATGAATGTATCATTAGCCTGAAGTCTCCTGAATTCACTTATTTGTCCTGAGCTGTAGGAAAGTTCATTTTTTCGACTAGCGCCGCCCACTTCGTCTGTTGATTATCGCTTCATATAGTGCGAAGTGAAAATCTCCAAGCAAGTAAAACTAAATAGGAGCTTGGCCACCCCTCGAAGTCGACCCAGTCTCCTTTTCAATCATCCCGGCATCAGCTAACTCACGCTTTCTGGCCTCATTTTTAAGCCGAGCTAGGCGTTGATCAAATGCTGCGAGTTCTTGGGCTTGAGTGGGTATACATCCAGCAAGTTTATGGAGAAAGTGGAGGCGTGTGGCGGGAATGGACTGTGAGGGTTTAGGTTAGATATATGGGTCAGGAAAGAGGAAAGAGGAGGCAGAAATATACTTCGTTTCGGGCTTGGGCGTGCATCATTAATAATTCGGGATTGTCAAGTACAGCTACAGCTTCTCTTCGTGCTATGACGCTGGCATACGATTCGTTCCCGAATCTGAGGTTTGGTTAAGATTCTATATTAGCCTAGAATCATCCCATCTCATCATTTCCGCATTTAATTCCGTCTTGCCTCTGTCCCATCACCTTGAAATCCCCCCTTCAAGGACGTCTCCTGCGAAGTTCCCACGCCTCCACAAAACTATCACCAAATCAAATCGTCAAGAATCCAGACACTATGAATCAAAAAGAGAAATAAAACATACAGATCATAGCTCTTTCCAGTTAATTCCTCATTTGAAGATTCATCTTCATCATCAACATTATCGGGTTCTTTGTTCCTTGCTTGTTGATCTTGTTTTAAACGGGTGAAGCTGGAGGCACGGGAACTGGAGGCGCGGGAATTCTTGGCGCCGCTGTTGGGTCTGGATGCGGGTGGAAATCGAGAAGGGGTATTGGCGGGGGAGCCGATGGAGCCGAGGGGGTTATTCATGGTGGGTGGTTTGTGGAGATTGGCTGGATGATGGTATAGAATTGGGAGAGTGGAATTTATGATGTTGGTGCTGATATGGATGTGGATAGAAGATGAAGGCTATTGTTCATGAGTTTTAGAAGATATATCATAGTAGGCAACCTTGGAAGGAGCAAGCACAAGCGGGGTGATATTGACAGGGTATGATGGTCTGATGCGCTACACTATTGTCGGTAAAGCGCTATAATTACTAAGCTTTCGTTGTCACTATAGCGCTTTAATGTTAACCGTAATCAGACGACATCTCATTTGTGGCATGGCGATGAGAAGTGATTCTTTTGGCAGCAAGTTTGGAAGTTATGATGGTAGTATTATTCGAGGATAAAAGAGAATATTTCAGTCGGGAACCAAAAAAATAACATTATCCGAGTTAGGAGCGTTGCATTCGAGGGGACTTTGGTGGTTGGAGTGTACGGCAGATGGAGGTGTATTTTCCTCCTCATTGCAACTCTGCTCCGGCTTGTACAGTTAAGCGTATTCCAAATCGATTTTGTTGAAGGGCTACATATCATCAATGCTCAGTCTTTTCTTCACAAAACTCGTATTGTCTTCTGCTACAAGATTTGACCCCAACGAAGGTAAACCCATGTTTTATAGCTTTTTGGGAGGCTCGAGATTGATGCTTCTAGTCTCCTATGGGAGGGAGCCTGAGTAGATTTCCTCGTCGCTACCTTTTGCTGTTGCCCCCAGAACACCAAGTGGATTGTCTTCTTTTATTGCACTATGAACCCGTCACGCCAAACTGTGATGGCTGGTACTGACAGCCAAATGTGTGCTACGAAGCGATAATGAGGCACAGGTCATAGGGAAGGGCTAATCTGACCCCTCCCGACATTAGCCTTTCCTAAAACTTGCTGCCCTTCATCGTTCAAACCTAGGCAGGATATCCTACTCAGCATTTATCGCAGCTACCAAACCTACTATCCTGGTATACGGGTCTGAATGCAATAATCACTGAGGTGGGTAATCTTCGAACACTTGTATTTTTTGCACGCTCTGGAATGCATTGGCATCTACATTCTGCGAGTATGATCAGAGTTCGAATATTACCCTTATTGAGACAAAATCACTGCCCACACTTTACACAGGTACATATGGCTTTGCGGAAAAAGAATTCCCCTGGTATTTATGGAGATTTTATGCACTATATCGGGACCTATGCAAGATATCACACTTTCTTTCAATTCCAACTGGATTGCGATTATCGTGGAACAAAGCCTATAGAGTACTGCACTCGCTGTAAATTCATTCTCAATTGCAGAACACGATTTGAGCATTTCTATACAAGGAGGACAGGATGTGTTGGTTGATAATCCCTACACGACAGAACAGACTCTGCTGGTGGTATGTCCATAGGTTTCAAAAGTGCCGAACATTTGCTCATATGCAGCTTTCCATATGAATGCTTATATCAATAGCTATAGCTCTCAAAGATCTTTTCGGAAGATCCTCGGTGTGAGATACTTATGTCTACTTATGTCGAACCACTTCGGCATGTCAAGACTCATTCACTTTCAGTCCACCAATTGTAGCTGAGATATTTTACTTGAACAGTTCCCAAATAGGTATCGGGGCTTCGAAGCGAGGGTATTGATAAAAGTTAAGTATATTGACAGTCTGTTTTGACAGTCTGTTTCAGTTCCCCATCAAAAGCTCTTCTTCTCCTCCTTATCACAAAGTTGTAGAAAATATGGATCACTCACCCCAAGATATCAGACGCCATGGAAGTAACTCAAAATGTGAGTTCTTTATACACATCTACTTGATGTCTATTGTTTGTACAGAAGTACTGACACTGTTCAATAATGGCAGTTGATTGGGACGACTCGGAAACTCAAATGGATGGAACTGAGGATAATCTGCTGGCTTGTAAGTGAAATCTTTATACAGATTATGTCACATGAGAGGTCCTAATTTTTTTCTCCAATCCAATAGCAGACAATTCAAAGGACCGATATCTCGGCGCACTAAAGATTGATCTGGCTGCTGGCATGTTTTAATTTTATTTCACCTTCCTTGACTGAGCAGAATTTTGATTTCCCAGCTAACAACAAGCAGGATTGTCTGATATTCGAATCAAAGTTGAACAAGAGCACAAAGGTTTGTTTTATCTCTGATGAATCAAGGCTCCTCGCAATTAATCTAGTATTCAGAGTTTCTTGAATTGGTCGCGCAAGGACAAGTCCTCACAATGCAGCCTACTCAAGAATTCGCATACAATATGATGCGTGGTAAGGGTCTTGGTACCCAGCCTGTATTTCCACCACCAAGAGCTCCCCTTAGAGCTGATGAAGATTACAGACCATTGCAAGATATTGAAGAGTACGTCAACTACCCCCTTGTATCGTTGCTAATTCTAAACCTCATTCCCCAGTAATCTACAATCTGGCGCCAAGTACTATAGAATTGCTCCAGATTCCGACTTTCCAAGCGCTACAGCTCCCGATGAACTTGCAGAAGGAATGAATCGAATGGCCATTGAACAGGCCCCAAGATGTGAGGTTGTTCTCGATTTGAAGGGTGACGAAGGAGAAACCAACAACCACTACAAGGGCAAAGAGGTCTGGGGAAACTTTGGTTATATCAATGTCAACGGAGTCTGGGTAGATCCCGACAGTGAGAAGGATTTGTCGCAGGCATTTAAGGGTTATCCAGCTTTGTTACCTGAGGAACTTGAAGGTGCAAGAGCAAAGGATAAGCGAATAATGAGCCCGGCCCAGCTGGATGAATTCTATGACTTCTTCACAGAATATGTCTCCGACGACGAAGGAGATCCTCGGGATAATCGAATGTCACTAGAGGACTTCAGGAAAATGATCCGTGGTACAGCTAGTGAGGGAAAAGGTGATACTTGGGCCCGAGCAGCTGTCGCTCCACAAGTAAGCATATCGCATTACCTTCAATGTGCGAGTTCCTGATGTCTCTTGAATTAGGAGAAATATACAGAGAGACGTCGCGAGCCACGAAAGCCTAAAGCCCATTATGGAAGCGATGACATGTTGCCACCACAAATTGATATGGATACCGGCAGTTATTACTCCGGCTTTGGGAGTGAAAAGTCGGATACGGCCAGCCTTCTCCTATCCGCAGCCGGTTAGTATCTACTCGCCCCTTCAGTGATAGTTGATGACATCTAACACTATGCTTGACAGGCGTTGACATTCTTCGAAGACCCGAGCACTTCAATCGCATGGACCCTCAAACTGATCTGAACATACTTGCTGAAGCATATGGCAGCCCCAATGCTTTCAAAGACGACAGCGGCTGGTCTGATACCACGACACTTCCTATTTTCAGTTCAGTGAGTTCGAATACTGTTGATACTATATTACCCCCCAGGAACTGACAAGAGAGTAGAAAGCAGCTGCCAAAGCTATCACTGGCGATGTTCAAGGTCTCACTGACAACGAACGTGAAGCATATTTGGCTGAAATGACGCTTAGGGGAGAGGCACATTTCCAACATAGCCAATTGATGGCAACAAGTAGAGATGAGCTCAAAACAGAGAAGATGATCGCCTTCAACGGATTAGCGGGTTGCATGAGAGAGCTTTATTTCATCAAGAAGTGGTTAAAGGATAATCCTACAAAAGCCAACTATGAAACCCGCAGACTGGCGCATTCGATCTCTTTGGAGGGACCATTCAAACACGTTGAACGCACCATGATCATCAAAGATAATACCGCTTCCATGACTGCCGCCGATCCATCTATGGATGCTCTCAGTCCCAAAGACCGCACCTATTTGCGTTTGATTGAGGATATCTATCACGGCACCAACAATCTCACTCTACATCTTCAAAACCAGGTGATGGCCTGGAGAATCACCAAGGCTGAAATTGAGACAAAGGTCGGCGAATACTTTTTCTTGCGGGAACGAATTATGGCGGCCTCTGGGATGACTAACGAGTTCATCCAAAACCTTATCCCTCTCGGTGTCTCTAGAACTCCTCGAGTCAACTTTTAAGCCTCTTCCTGGCTGGCTTCAGCATATCTTCGTCGTTGATTGCTTTATCATCGCTTGTCACTTCAGTATTCCGACTAGAATGTTCCTTCGACTCTCGACCCTTATGTGCCCAGCTTCGTCGATATTCTCAGTAACATCTGGCTTTTCGTTGCATGTATTCAGAGGACCGAAATACTTGATTCTTTTTATTGATTTCTTGCTATTGCTCTTTATGACTTACTTTCCAGGGCTCCACTATTCCTCATGACAGACGTACTCTGCAATTCCAAGACAAAGAGTCAACGTATCAACCACAAAATCTCCTGCTACTTCTTCGCCAATTCTTCATCCTCGTTTCTACCTTTCATCTTCGGGTCTCTGGATACATTACGGTATGCCTCATCTCAATCTACACTCTTGTGCATACATTCATCCATCCTAAAGTCAAGAGCTCACTGTATAATGGGTTTTACATTTGCGTTGCTCTCGCTTGCCTACTCAATCATGATACCCAGGGTTTTGCATGAAATGGATGGATGGTTAACATGTCTTCTTTATTTCTCTTTCTTTGCTTCTTTTTTCGCTTTTCTTTTGATTCTCGATTACAAATTTCCACTTTCTTGTTTTGCAAATGGGATGGCCGGCGGAAAGTTATGGTGCTGCATGCAGTATTAATTTTTTATGAGGAATGCTGGTAACTCTGATAATGGCACTTATGGATGGATGGTAACGCAATGCACTTGAGAAGTTCAGTACTTTAAATGGAGTATATGCTGATTGAGGATATTGCGTTGCTTGTATTATGGAGGGTTCTCTTATTTTGTTCTTTCTCCTTTCTTTGGGGTTTTCAATAGGGTTAGGAATAATGAGGTACATGGGTGGTTTTCCTTCGTGTGATTTAGTCTGGTCCGATGCTGCTGGATTAGCATGAATGGAATACTATTCGCCGTATTGATGATGCATTGATGGTGACGATGATAGCTTGCTGCTGTGATGTTTGCGTGATGTATATGTGTAGTGTGAAGGCGTGAGACTCATGTACTTCTGGTATTTGTGTTTGTGTTTGCATTTGTATTTGTATCTTGAGCGAAATTGGGATATTTGCTGCGTAAAGGTGGTGGTTTGCGGATGGATTTTGGATAGGATTATCAAGCCGGTGTCAAAGTAAGCTTGTGAAGTTTTTTTAATAGCATTTAGGGGCGTGGTAAGTGGGGAGGTTATCACAGGAGGGGGGCGGAGAAGACATGAGAGGGGAGAGATGAGGAGAGAAACTTATAAGCCGTGTGCAAGAGGATGTGATTCTTAACAGTATTCGACCTTTGAATTTTAAATTTCGACTAAGAAGAAGATTGGAGTTCGGCGTACGTGGAATATGTCCTGGAGGTGTAATATTCATGGCACGGAACAGGATTGTTGCTCGAGCCATTTTAAAAGGATCAAGATGTAGAGATTCAACTCCTTCAGTAAGCATGCAGATCTATCATAGAGAAAATATCGCAAGAGTAGAGTGACCGTATAAAAGCACGAAGGTCAAAGTTAGTTTATGTTTACCAAGTACGCACATTCGTATAAAATTCACAGTAGAGCTTGTAATGGTTTCATTATATATTCGTTCTTTTCCTATATCTGAAAAAGAAGACAAGTCATGAGTGACATATACAAGATGATGCAGAGAAATCCTGCAAAGGCTGGGCCAGCCCATACATATTTTACCCCAAGACCTGTCATATATTTATAGAGAGGAGTGAGCTGGTTCTTTCGTCATACAGCTTACAGTCATTATATATTCCAACGCCATGATTTTTTGTCCTGCTCGAGTTTGGATGCTCGAGTGAGTAAACCTGACCGTAGTCCCATTTCTAATTATACACTTTGTACATCATCATGATTCCTCGGCCTTATTTTCGTTCCTTTCTCTCATGTATGTACGAAATATGTGCGTCCTTCGCCCATGCGCCGCGCCATACTAAGTCTGCGTTCCGCAAAAAAGTAGAATTTAGTTAGAGTATTCAAGGGTTCTTGACAACTCCGACCTTAGCAGCTCTCAGTATTCTTCCGTTGAGCTTGAATCCCTTTTGCTGAGTGTGGAAGACTGTTCCATCCTCCTTCCCTTCCACAGGAGTCATGAAAGTAGCCTCGTGTTCATTTGGGTTAAATTTCTCGGCTCCCTCTGAAGGATCGAATCTCTCCAAACCGTGCTTCTTCAATGTCGACATAAGAATATTCTCGGTCATCTTCAAACCCTCGTGTAATGTGATTAAGTCTTGTTGATGCTCATTTCGTTCTTCGGGAGTAACGGAGAGCTTCTCTGCGGGGATGGTGGTAAGGGCTCGGTCGAAGTTATCAATGCTGTCGACAAGATCTTTGGCGAATTTTTGAATGGCAAAATCCTTAGCAGCTTGCATATCTCGCTTCGTACGCTCTTGGAGGTTGCGGAAATCGGCGATGGAGCGAAGGAGCTTGTCCTGTGATGTGGAGTTAGCACAATGCTCTCGAGTGTGTACAGTTCCTTTCCCATCGGTTGGGATTCTCAAGCTTATATCCCATAATTTTAGACACCGCAGTATTCAGCGTAACGGGATGTAAACTAGTACAGAAGCAATGATAATGCCGGAGGGGAAACACAAACCTTCAAATCAATGATTTCCTTATCTTTCGCCTCCAACGCCTTCTTCGTTGGGTCCACTACTTCTTCCTCCTTTTTCTCTGCCTCTGACTCATCCTTCTTGACCTCTGGTTCTGTGGCATAGAATCTTCTTCCTTGGAATTGCCTTAACGCAAATTGCGCTGTCAAGGGAGTATTGTGGTGGAATTGCGAACGCAATGGTTGTCTTGCAGCTGAGCTGCGAAGAGAAGAGCTTAAAGCTCGAGATGATTGCCGGAGTAATGTTCTTGAGTTCATTGTGATGTTGTTGTGAGGTCTGGTTTGAAGGCAAATTGTAAGTGAGGGCCGAAATTTTTGATATATGGGTGACATCGGGATGTAAATTTTTAGTACGAATTTGGGCGGTCTAGGATGGCAATATATCTGATGACATAACTTCTTTGAGTTTCAAGACATCACCTCACAACGCATCCAGGACAATCAAATTCCCATCCTTGGGATCTCACAACAAACTCAATGTTTTCATGAGAATATGCAAGCTATTTGGTTACATGTACTCAAGATATACTTCAAATAATCTCTTGGAACGGGAGTATTGCAAGGTAACAGGGGCCACAATAGCAGATGTTCAACATGTTCAACTTCAAGCTGCAGAACTGCTACATCAGAATGGCTATATGCAGGCTCATGAGTCTACAAGTTTCTTGGGATATTCAAGACTCTTCTTATAGCATGTGCAACACTGAGGGTTTCCTGCTAGTTCCTTGCTACAATTTTCCCAACAGAAGTCTTCTCTATACAAGCACAATCACCTTACCAACTTCATAACACTCTTTATCCGTACCAGTTCGAATATTCTCGAAGATATTTACTCCATATGATTTGCTATAACCTGGTCTACAATATGACTCTTGTTTTGTTGAAGTTCTTCCTGCCATTTAATCACATGCCCAAATTCCTTTCAAGAGGGCAGGCATTTTAGACCTCAGAGTTGTCAAATGAGGACAGATATAGATGTACATTTGTATTTTTGGATTTTATGTGAGTCTATGAAAATAGCAATACTAATACTGCAAAGTTTAGACTGGTGAAGAAAGAGAGCATCAAGCAGATCCATATGCTTGATACATTTCTATGCATCAGAATAAATTCCAAACAACCTTTTGTCCATAATGGTATGTTTCCAATAATGATTGGCTCTTTGATTTCTATCTTCTTCTAAGTCAGTTGGCGAAATGGAAAGACACTTTGTTATTAGAATTCATGATTGTTTTGAAAGCACATGCCAAAAGCACCTTCAAGAGCACCTGGATCTGCAATCTGCACCTCATCCACTCTCATTTTTAACACTTCTCCTTACATTTACCGAGGTTGCTAGAGATTGCTAGAGATTGCTAAGAGCTTGATTGGCCATGATTGGACTCAGGAATCACCATTTCATCTTATTTTTCTGTCTTGCTATTCATTGTCCACCTGCTCTTCTATTCACCCTCTCGCTTAGAAATTCTCAAATGTATACTTCAATGGCAAATTCAAGTTTGAAGTAAAATCTTTCAACTCAAATCAACTTCAGTTCTCTTGAGAGTTCTTGTCATCAATACAATAACAACATCAACTGTTTCTTGTCAAACCTCTCCTTCCACGAGTGTAAAGATGGAGTTAAAGATGGAGTCGCAAGAAAATAAACCACAGGGTATGTATTCAATCTGAATTACATCTGCTCCTTTCCCTCGTGGGGCAATAAGACCAAAGGGCTCCGACCTGATGTTAACAAGACCAAATCAAAATTGACACTAAGGCAGACCCTCGAGGGTCTCAAGGTCTTACTGCCCCACGTGGAATTTGAAATTTTCACTAATTTTGTTTATTCCTTTCTAGATGGAAGCCATACTGGTACTGGTACTCCTACAAAGACAATCACTCCCAATCGTTCCAAGGAAAATATTGCTGGTAGATTGACTGTGAGTACTACTCTCTCTCTCATGCTTCAGTACCTTCTCACTTTGATGGCATATTCTTCTTGCCTGCAAGACCGCAATCTCATACCATCTTCTTGGGGGTTTCTACCACAATTTCGCACTTTGCTCTTCTATACACCACAATTTCAGACCTCACCCCTCCATACTTCAGAGTGGTGGTACTTTCTCATCCATCACCGCCACCTCCTCCAACATCCTCAACAGACATTCACTGACTTCTTTTAAAGGGAGAATCATTTAAGCAAAGAGAGACCGAGAGACATTTGCCTCCGCGCATGTCAAGTGAAGAATTCCACTCCTTATCTCAGCAAGTTCGCAATATCTCTCTAGAAGAAGCAAAAGATCATCTCCAGAACCTTGGTCCAGTACCTACATTTCCCGAGTAAGTCTCGCTCCCCTTCTTTCTCCGCCTCCTTCATCTACTTAGATTTTTAATCTGTTTACCTACGGAATTGCAAAATGGCAAAGTAAATGCTTCATCGTTTGAGTCGTATGTTTATCTGCGGACTACCAAAATATTGGTTTGTTTATGCTTCATTATTTGTACTACCCTTTTCAACATATCCTTTTCTGTTTTGATTTGGTGGATTCTCTGTTCATGTTATCTGTATTTTGTTACGGATAGATGGCTTTCTATTAATAACTACCCACTAAGTATTGTTCTTACTGCTTCTGGTTCTTGTCTTTATACTTGCACTTATCCACATTTTCTTAAACATAAAATCGTTACAAGCACAGCTAACCTCAACAATCAGTCACGTCGAAATGAACAACCGCAAGTTGCTAGATGAAGAGGAGAAGAAGACGATCAGACGCGATGCTGTCGGTTTCTTGAAGCGACGTACAGCCGAGCGCCAGGTCAAACTCGACGCTCAAGCTCAAACACCGACGTTGACCATTACAAACGAAGGTGCTAAAACTTCGCCACTCCCTTCTACCACACCCCTCAACTCTGCTCCTGCAGCAATGGCCCCGCAAACTTTTGGTTCGACCTCCGGCAATATGGCAGCTTCCCCTGATACTGACCAGTTTAATCGAGGCCAGAATATTTCAGCTCGTGGTGCACCAGTCACAGAATATACCGCACCTGCTGGCAACCGCTATCCTGCTTTTGCTCCTCGGGAACAACAGAACTTTAACAGCCATCACCAAGGAAATCAGCGTATTGCTAGCAACCTTCCTTTGTCGTCATCTACTGGACCAGCTACATCAGCATTCCCTACCCGGCTCTCTAGCATGGCTCAACCTCTTGCCTGTTCGGAAGTACGTGGCCGCGGCCAAGCACCAGTCCAGTCTACTGGCTGGGTTAGCAATCCGTATGCGTCGAACGACGGAACCCCACCAGCTTCTGCTGCTAGAGCAGTGGCAGCCAACCCATGGCAAAACCATGGCGTTGGCTTGCCAATCCCCCCTGTCGTTCCTTCCCAAAACCAACCGGTTACCCGTAAGTTTCCCTCTCTTGTTCACAATAAGCTGGACATACCTATTTGCAATATCTTTCTATTTATTATTTTCTTCTATATATACAAAACGTCAATACTAATAAAACCGCTCAGTCGAATGGTTGTACAGCGCTCCTATCCGTTCCCCTCTTACCTCCCCAACTGGCAGTAGAGAAACCACCCCAGATATCGTTTACAGTAGTGATGACTCCGAGCTCGACCTTGGCAAGAAAAAGGCTAATCCTTCAGCTACAGGGAACGAACTTGAGAATGAAAAACTCAAGTCCAACGACACCGGTGCTGGCGATTCCTCTGCATCTCCGCAACAATAAGTAACGGGAAGGATCTCGGTGACGGAAGTAGATTCAACCAATTGGCGCATTCACACTGCGAGGGATCTCACCCCGTCACCACCTTCTCGTCACTTTCATCACTTGCGATCTTTTTCATTTCCCTGCGGTACATGTTTCAAGGCAGCGATATACCCCGGCGTTGGGTACATTCGGAAATCTCATTTCATACATCCATCTTCTCGTTTTCATATCATCTCGGCATCTTTTCAGCACTCACCATTCGATCATAGCAAAGCGGGAGTAATGACCTGCGTTTGTTTCGGAACTTTGAATGCGTTGATGGGGCTGGATGGGAGCTGTTTCTCCTATTTCTGGTTTCGATTTTTCCTTTAATTTATGAGGATTCTTGCATCTGCGGCGCGTGTGCAGGTGTCGGGGTTGAATTGGACGGAACTGGGAAGGATATTTTCTGATCTGATGTTTTCTGTGCGTGGGTTCTTTGGTTTTCATGGTGGGGTTTACTGGCTTTGGTTTCTATGCATGTATGTTTCTTTGGGCAAGATGAATAAGTTTGGCTTGATCGCATTGCTCATGGGATGAACGGATGGATGGATGGATGGATGGATAGAACGGGAGTTGGCATTTACATTGTGGAGAGAGACCAAGACTCGCGCATGGAGGTCGCCAGAGACGGACGGTATGGTATCTAGGAGCAATTTGATATGAAAAGTTCTCCTTTCAAAAGCTGCCCGTGTGGGTGTGATTCGTGTAAAATATGAAATATGATGCCATCGCCTTCAAAATCAAACATAAACATCCATACCTACCTAGGTAGGTAACATAATAACATTCCGCAAAACTTGGAAGCTCAACACCGTACTGTGCGTATGCTCCCCCCCCCAACAATCCAGCCATCCAGCACTCACTTACTTAACCACCAACCCACAAGTATGATTTATACAGGGCTATTATCAAATACCATAGTAATTCTCACACACCACAACACCACAACCCGCAGGTACTCTTCAAAAACACTATCTAGGTAAAGCAAGAAAGGCATTTCTCAATAATTATAGAATTACCTACAGAACATATAAAAAACCTCAACATAAATCTTCACAATCAAACCAGAAAAAGGTACAGAAACCCCGGGGTTTCCACAAAAGTGATAGAACAACATAACATTCTTCTATCCGCTATGATGAGAACTACCAGTACATACAGAAGCAACTTCCTCAAAAGTAGTCCCGCCCAACCCCATGAATTCAGTACAGGTGAAAGTCTAAACGACGCCATCGGTGACTCGTGAAGATAAACTGCAAGGAAAATCGTGTTTTCCGCTGTATCATATCCATCAGCACCCAAGTATCCTTCATTCATGATTGGTCAAGATGAAAATCCTCCCTGGTATCTGTGTGTGACCTTGTACGTGCCGGACGTAAAAATAAAAGCAACCCCCCCTACCTAACATGCTTCCTTGCATCTAGGTATCCATGATGATTATCTACTGGGACAAAAGTCTGTTCGAATCGTAATTGTAAATATGTGCGCTGGGTGAATGTTAATAACACCAATTTTCCTCCGATGTATCAAAATCCTCTTGTCAAACCAAATCGAAAGGAAATCATGTATGATTTAGTCTAAAACCACATGAATATAGCAAGTTGAATGAAAAAAAGTTGTGCTTTGTAGCTCATTGTTATGTTATTGAGTGTGATCTCAAGTTATCAATCAATACGCCGTTTGAGATATCCAACGTTGCAGTATGCAGTCCCTAACTTGACTCTTCAGCCGCAAATCAACCCAAAAGATGATCAATTTTAGGCCATTCAGATTGAAAATCAAATTTTTCTGATTGATATCTCAGCATATCGGCATGGAAACCGAATTCAAGGTTGAACTGATGCTGAAATTCAAACAACACAGTGGTTCGATTTTCGGTGTGAGGGAAGCAATCAAAGGATTCATCATTGGAAAGCAAATCCTTGATAAGTCTGAACAAGAATTCCTTGATAACGTGCTCACATTGGAATGAGAAACAGGCTTTAAGGCATCGACTGACAACCTGAGACATATGATCGCCGGGACGGAATTTAATGGTACAGATGACTGTGCTGTCCGGGTTCGTGCGAGGTTCCGTACTGGTTAAACCAGACTTGAAGATAAAGTAACTGCCAGTCTTTTTATTAGATTCAATTGTATCTTGTCCTTGAAAGGTATGCAGAAGGTTGTTCCGTCGAGCCCATGCTACAAGAAGCCGTGGAAATTGTCCGCTTTTACAGTACATGGCAAAAACCTTCTGGCGATAAGTATAGATCGATTGCTCAGCTGAAGAAAACCTAGTGAGAGGACCAGAGTAATAAATCTGATAGGCTACAGGATAATTACTCGTAGTTATACTCGGGTCACCCACATTCTTCTCACAGACATCGGCATGAGTAAGACTTCCTGCTAGAAGACATGCGACCGAACAGTATTTGACGCCACTATTTGGACCACAGCCATGACATAGCATCATCGGACTCTCCGTAGTTGCGTAATAGTGCTTAGTACAGTACGTGCAGTGGAAAGGTATGCGAGCTAAGCCTGGCTCCGTATGCCTATGTGGACCTACGTGGATAATATTACTGGTTGAAAGTTGTTGCTGGCTCCAACCGTTGGAGAATTCGGAAAGATTCTGTTCTTCGACATCATGCTTCGCCACGCTCGTCTGGTGAGTATCCATTTTTTCCTCTAAAGGGGTGGGAACCAGGAGCTCTAGATTTCGAGAATCCAAATTTATAAATGAAGGGTGGAAGCCATGAGGTTGGGGGCCATGAATAGTCTTGAGAGTACTAATGACTGAAGAGTAACCACTCTCAGAAATCGATGCAGTGTCTTTAGGTGGCGAAATCTCTTCATTGCCAGTGAGAACTTCATAATCAGTTATTTTAGGAACAGTGTTGAAGGTAGTATTCAGAGGTGCATTATGAGAACAGGGTGAGTTGGCGACAGCAGAAGCGTTGACAGCAGTAGTATCTGAAGAAATACTACCAGTGACAGATGAAATCTCGACATCATTGGTCTTTTCAGTCGTAGCATTCATGGAGACAGTATCATCAGCAGAGTCGACATAATTGGCGTTTTCAATGATAGTATTCGTGGAGACACCATGATCAGCAGAGTCGACATAATTGGCGTTTTCAATGATAGTATTCGTGGAGACACCATGATCAGCAGAGTTGACATAATTGGCGTTTTCAATGATAGTATTCGTGGAGACACTATGATCAGCAGACGAGATGTCAACTGCAAATGAATTTTCACTGATGGAATACTTAGACCTCATCTCTTCAGCAGATTTGATTCTCTGAATGGCTGAAGCGGAATCAGAATATTCTTCGTCACTGAAAGGGCCGTAGCCGTTGTCGTAAGCCGAAGAGCTGCTGATTCGTCGTCTTGAGTGAGCCAACATGGCATCATATATAAAGCTCCCCATATACATTGGCGAGTCCATCAAAGTTGTTACAGCTAGAGGTGCTGACTTCTCCGGGAGACTTGTAGTACGGTTTTCAGCTCCATACTCGGTGCTAATAGTACTGGCAGAGTCTGTTTTCTTGGTGCTATCATCGACAACTTCTTTTGCCAGGGGCTTAATGGTCCGAGTGGGATCAACATATGTGGAAGGATCAGATTCAGTAACGTTAGAAATGTCATCAGCAACGACTTTCGCGGGTAAGATGGACTGTTCTTCGGAAGGTAAAACAGATGATGTAGTCGCTTCGGCCTTAACTTCGGGCTTTGTTGGAACACAACCAACCTTATCCGCAATTCTAGCCGAAAGTTTGAGTTCCATACTTGTCGGAGCCGGTTGTTGTACCAAGGATGTAGCGACACGTGCCGTGTCAGATTTTCGTGGTGTAATGCTTGACTGAGAAGAGGGAAATGCTGGGAATTCTGTGAAGCTCGTAATCTCAAACCTCTCACCCGTATTTCTTGCAACAGTAGCGGAGATAGTAGTACCACAACCTTTTGCTTTTATGGGCGTTTCATCTTTCTTTTGACTCACGCTTTGATTGGATGGAAGGATAGCAGCAGCAGTGACGGAAGTAGAAGCAGTATGATTTATTGCTTTTGGGGGTGTTTCTTTCTTTAGGTTCGCACTATGATTGAGTGGGGGGATAGCAGAAACAGCATTGGAAGTAGAAGTAGTATGACCTGTTGCTTTTATGGGCGTTTCCTCCTTCTTCCGAACCACGCTTTGATTGGATGGGGGGATAGTAGAAACATAACCATTCCGCTTGTATGGCTTGGAAGAATGAGCTGGGCCAGATTTTTGAAGAAAACTTGGCCCCTTTGGCTTGATTGACTTTCTTGACTTTCGTTTCACGACCTCCCAATCTGAAACAGTGTCAGAAACCGGATTCACTGAATCATCAAAGTTGTGATTCAAGTGGTCATAAGCAGTAGGAACGGGGTTTTTGTCGGTAATTTCAACATTCTTGCTTGGAGTTTCTGCTGCTGATGCAGAATGAAGGCCCTCTTCCTCCGATTCAATGCGGTCTTCTTGTATCACAACCTTCTTTGCGTTCGTTTTCCCCTTTATCTTCTTCTTCTTCTTCTTTGTAGCTACCTCATTCTTAGACTCCGAGGTTTCTGGAATTGATGGCGGCGAAATTGAACGATTCGAAATTGAAAGATTTCCATGATCAGTGGTGGTATTTTCGAATGAGGAGACTGCCTGCATAGGTTTATGCAGTGCTGAGATGACACCAAGACGAGTGACGGACCAGGTTTCTGACCCCATGGCCGAGTCCAATTCATCAACGTCGATATTTTGAACAAGATCCTCTATAGCAATTCTTGCGGCAGCTTCTCCTGCTTCCTCCTTGCTCATTTCCAGGGTATTGAGCCTCTTGATGTATTCTTGATATTTTGAGGAACGGCGAATTTGCGTATTTTCAACTTCGACAACCGTGTATCTCGACTTTTCCACCCCCTTTCCCTCTTGACGAATAAGGACGTCCTCAAGCTCATTCATTTTTATAGTTTCCATCAAGAAGTTCTCAACAATTCTTTTGGTGCTTAGTCCATCTTTAGGCGTATCTAGCTCTAGACTCTGCTTGCTGTCCACCGAGACCTGAACCCCGTAAAGGTTTTGGTGGATGTTCTGTCTATATTTATCCATATCAATCTTTTCAATGAGGTAGAGGTTTGACGTGGGGTGTTTGCTAGCTTTGGATTTACCCGATATAAAATCTTGTCCGGCTGTGTGCACATCTGGATCCTGGAAGAGAGCATAGTACTCCGGGCCCTTAATTTCTTTGCCATTGTAAAAGTCATCGACTAGAGCCCGAAACTCATATGAAATTGACTTAATTCCGCTCTTTGGTTCGATAGCATCTGATCATTGTTAGCAGATGGATTATCAATAAGGGTTTTAGACTCACCGTTTAATAGCCTCCAAGCCCTGTGATCTCTAGCTTGCCTTACCAATGACATATACCATTGCCCCGTCTGCGTGCTGATCTCGTAAGGGACTTTACAAGGAACACGTACACCCAGTCTCACTGCTCGGGATAAAATTGCTGTATTCCAACCCTTATCAACTGGTTAGCACAACAACCAGAAAGCAGAATTGAATTTTATCACATACCCAAAGGAAGAAATCACGACCTCCTGACTCAAGGATTCTTTCAGCCATTTTCTCCTGCGAGGTAAGCAACGAAAGGAGGCCGTTTTCCCCTGCAACTGGAGGTGGTCCAAAGCGTTGAGATTGCCTAAAAAAAGGGTCGCGAAAATCAATATGAATAACTCTTCCTGCTATATCTCCTGCTCTACCTAAATGTTTAAAGTTGCCAAACTGGAGGATATCATGCTTGTTGATCAAAGAGAGGATGTTCGCTATTGTTGTTTCTGTCGTGCTGTTGTCAACTGGTGGCTCCTGCCGATCCTGACTGAGAAGATAGGTTAGTCTTCATTGGCGGGAGCGAGAATCCTCTAGCTTGCAAAAGAACGAGCTTCAAATAGTTTAGAAAGAGGAAATGAATGCAAAGTTGACTTACTCTTCTACTTGCTTTACAACCCCTTCAACTGAGCCATAATGATCTGTCGAAGCTCTTGACGATTTGCTTCTTTTCTTAGGGGTGCTAAAATTAGTCGACTGACTCAAAACTTCGAGATTTTTTGCGGTCAGAGGAGTTGATGTTCGATTTGAAACATCTGTGGAATTAATAGAATCGACCAATTCGTTGTCTGGCATGATGAGATTGTTCCAGATATTATCGGGTTTCAAAGACTGAATATCAGCCTCTTCTGGTTTTGAAGGGTTTTTATACTGTTGACTTTGTTAGAGAGAGAGAAAATATTTCCCAAGGTACACATGAACATGAGATTGTGTGGTGGGTGAGGGAAGAATGGGAAACAATATTGGTGGGGATCCTCCGACCAAGCGGTTTTGCTTGGATTTTCACATATTTCTTGTCCCACAAACCAGTATAAGGGAGAAAAAGGAAGATTCTTACCACCATATCTAGATCTATCAATGATTCGGTTACTGAAACCGGGGATTTAAGTCTCGGAAAGCGCATATTTGTAAATTGCGTTGAACATTGAACATTGATGAGTGGGAGGGAAGGAAAAGATGTTGTTGAAGAGAGATGGAGGAGGAAGATAGCAGCTATCAAGACCTTCGCTTGGAGATATTTGGTTTCCAGGTTGGCAGTACTAGAACTTTTTCGGTCCGGACGAGTCATCCATCGCGTAGGTAGCTCATATACGGTGAATGATGAGGTACCAGTAGGTAGGTAGGTAGGTAGGTAGGTAGGTAGATAGGTATTTTGGATGGATTGTATTCACTTAAAAGTACTTCACCGCTTTAGATACCTACCTAGGTAGGTACCTACACAGAGAATCTTACCTGGAAGTGAGGTGAGTGCATCGTCAATTACGTAAGAATGGAATACCTACTAGTATAGGTAGGTAGGTAGGTAGGTACTTGGGTATCCATACTTCTCATCATTTGTTGAGATGGTATATACTACCTAGGTATCCATGGATCACTTTTGCTCATCCATATTCATAATCATTAATAATCAATTAATCTCATTCAACCCCTTCATATGGCGCTTGATATCCAAGTATGTATTTATTGCATGCTGCATTTACTCCTTTATGTAACAGGCGTTGATTTAAATCCCCATGCCTCCAGGGCTAGGCAAGACAATGAGATCAGATGCCAAGTTGGAAGATTTCAAAGAACCGTTCTGGCAAAGAATAGGTAGTTTGAGAGTATGGATGGCATAACAACTGTTATCATTACCTTCTCTTCACTGTTTAAATTGTCAAAGATATAAGACTTCTCGAACGCCAAGTTCATCACCAAGGATTCATCACCAAGGATTCATACTTAGGTAATCATACTGGCTGGTTTTTGACCATGAGAAGCTTCCCGAGGTCATTCATGGATGTATATACTACTAGGTAATTACCTACTAGGTAGTCCACGGGTATTATGTGTATCCATGGATTATACTGAATTATGAATTATGGCAACTGCCAATCAAGCTAGCTAGCTCATCGTACCTTCTTCAACTGGAAGCGGTATCACATCATCGGAGAAATCCATAGTCTATAGATTATATCTAAAAACCCACATACTATAACTTTTACACCAACCGGTCCTGAAGCAAAAATGTACTTTATTCATATAAAGAATTTCAGTGCTTTGTATATGGTAGAATGTATATGAGCTTAGACTTATAGAAAGTAGAACAAATACCGCATTTTGACAAATGGACATACTTCTGATTCCATGCTTTGTTTGCCATCTCATGCCAGTATCAATCTGGCAATCTTTTCCCCTACCTACCTACCTACCTGGCATCATATTCCTCCTCTTCTAACCCCTTTCCATATGGCCATATCATACCTAGGTATTCCCTATCAAGAAAGATTCTATCCCTTCCAAGGTTATTTGTAATTACCTAGTAGTTTACACATTTGGAAACATTCATCATTCCAAGGTTTTCAGTAAAGCAATAAGAGAAGGTTGGTAATTCATTCATCATATGTGGTAAAATGAAAGTATGAAATAGAGTGAAGTCAGTTTTGAGTGAACATGAAGAAAGGTGTGAGGTAGAAATAGAAACAAACTTACATAACCAGTCATGTGACAAATTCACAGTCTTGGCACTAGTAGAGACGCTAAACCGAACACGGATCCCCAATTTTTCTTTTACAGCAAACGCACAAGCGCATTATTCCTTCCATCTTGCATGACTTTGCTTGTTTCTCGGAATCCCTTCCAAAAAAAAATCACCCAGCAATCATACCCATCAATTATCATAATAGTTATCAAAGACACAAACTTCAATTTCTGTTTGACCTGCTTGTCTGAATTTTCGACAGCATAGAAATCTGTCCTTGCGACATATTCCGATCACAAAAAGATCTCTCTACATTTTCTTTCTTATTACTAAATCGAGGCAATTGAAGCAACAATGGGAGATCCTCAACCCAGTATCACATCCATCCTGGCTGCTTTGGGTAACATTTTCCTGCTAATATTGATGATGAATACTTGAAACTAACTTCTTTTCAGCAGCGCAGCGTCCTAATGCGACCCCTCCTCAAAACCAACAGCCTGCGTACCAGCCTCCTCCTCAACAGCAATCAAACCTGTATGGGCAACCTGGCAGTTATTCTCTACCTCAACCTACAAACTCAGGCAGTGTCGATCTCAGCGGCATCAAACCTGTAAGCTCTGGAACTGTTAGTATTCAAGATGCCATCGCAAAAGCAAAGGTTATTGCTGCTGAGAAGGGCGTCTCTTACGACAGAGCTCCATCTTATGGTGCGCCACACCAACCCATGCCTTCCGGTAGACCATACAGTCCACGGTCCAGATCTAGATCCCCACAACCAACACGTCGCGATGCTTTCCGTGATAATTTCAATCCATATCGCGATGAACGTCGAGGCCCACCAGGAAGAGATTATCGCGAACGTTCATTCTCTCCCGGAGTACGAGGCAGAGGACCATCTGATGCTTTCCCCCCACCACACGGGGGCGCAGGTGGTGGATATGCTCGCGAACGTTCTCCAACACGCGGCGGAGAGGATAATGTCGAATCAATCTCAATCGAATCGAATCTTGTAGGATTGATCATTGGTAGACAAGGCGAGAATTTAAGAAGAGTGGAATCAGAAACCGGCTGCAGAGTACAATTTATTACTGGTCCCGATGAGACTGGTCCTTTCAGAACCTGCAAGATCACTGGTCCTCGTGCCCGCAGAGCGGATGCTAAGGCTGAAATTACTCGCATCATCGATGATAGTGGTTTGGGTCCAATTTCAGACCGAGCTCCAAGAGAACAAAATGCGGCACGAGATTCGTCGCATCAACCCGCATTGAGAGATGGCGAAGATAGTATGCAAATCATGGTTCCGGATAGAACAGTTGGTCTTATTATTGGTCGTGGCGGAGAAACGATTAGAGATCTTCAGGAACGAAGTGGTTGCCATGTCAATATCGTTGGAGAGCAGAAGAGTGTCAACGGCCTACGACCTGTTAATCTCATAGGTTCTCGAGAGGCCGCTGCCATGGCCAAAGATTTGATCATGGAGATTGTCGAGAGCGATAGTAAGAGCGCACCAAAGGAGCGCGTACCCGCCCCAAGAGACAACAATCGCGATACAGGTTATGGTGGTGGTTATGGCAGCGGTGGAGGTCAAGGCCAAGGAGATAAGATTAATGATTCTATCTTTGTACCTTCTGAGGCTGTGGGCATGATCATCGGCAAAGGTGGAGAAACGATTAAAGACATGCAGAACACAACTGGTTGCAAGATTAATGTAACTCAGTCTTCTGGGCCAGGTGAGGTCGAACGTGAGATTGGGCTTGTAGGTTCCCAGCAAGCTATAGCCGCTGCCAAGCGAGCTATTGAGGATAAAGTTGAGGCTGTGGTAAGTCCAATTGTCCCTTTGTCCCTTTGTCTCCATAACACTTCTGACATCTTGAAGCAACAGAAAAACAATGGCGGTGGTGGTGGTGGTGGCCATCGTAACAACCGTGGACAACAGAATCAACAGAATGACTATGGAGACCGTGGCTATTCCCAACAATCATATTCTCAGCCACAAGGACAACAAGCATCTCCAGCAGGTGGAGCCGAAGACCCTTATGCAGCTTGTAAGTTTTACATCTGGTCATTTTCGAACTTTACTGACTAAATTAGATGGTGGATATGCCAATTACGCCCAGCTTTGGTATCAAGCAATGGCCGCGCAAGGTGCGCAAGGTCAAAGTGATCCAACCAAACCGCCAGGAACTTCGTAACTTTACGACAGTGATTACCAGCCGTAGGATGACTCGACACTTTGCATGATTCGCATGACTTGCATGACATACGCTGAGACCATGACTTTCGATTCATTTTTTCCATCGATATAGTATGCCTCTATTGCACATGATGACGATGACCGAGAACATTCGTACCTTTTCATTACTGGCCTGACATTGGTATACTATCTTCACTGAGTTGATCATGCAGCCCAGGATACTCTAACTTATGGATACACGATATTAGTATGCACTACTACCACTACTACGATTCTTGAACATGATTTCTATCAAACCAATTCCGGAGCAGAAAACCATATAAAAAAAATATCGACGACCAGGCCTATCTATCGGTAGATGATGACCAAACGTGTTCCATCTACTTTGTTCTGTGCACTGCATTGATCTGACAACTTGCTTCTGCTTGACAACCATGATTTGGGCTTTCGGTACTGGATTTGATCTGCTTGCAACATGATATTCATGCATGAACATCTCCTTCAATTGTTACTACTTCTTTTCAATTATCATTGATACCTTGGTCAGCATAATCACTCGCTCGTCGATAAAATCGATAACGAATTTCCAAATTCCTAATGAGATGTGAGGCTCACGCGAGCAAATTGGTTTGGCTGGTGAGCATGGTCTGGTCTGAAATTCTCTTCGATGTGGTGCTGCATGCATGACTTGATCGCAACAGATGATATTGATGACTTGCTTGCTTTTGCTGAGTACATTTTGAATTTTGGCTTTTGCTATTGCTTGATTGCTTTCGTGGCTTGCTCTGTGGACTGCTTGCTCGATCAATATTTAATCGGATTTTTTTTCTTTTTTTCTTTTCTTTTCTTACTTGTGCTGGATGGATGGATGGGTGGATGGGTGGGTGGATGGCACCTACCTGATAGGTATATTTGATTTGGTTTGTTGGAGGGATGGTGGGTGATTCAAATACAAAAGTCATTGATGGGAAGGAGTGGTGGATGGGTTGGGGTTTTTAGGAATGAATGAATGTAAGATAGTATAATCTCCCAAAAAAAAGGTTTATTGCGTTTTTGAGGTCTTTTTGGAGGGGTTTGTATTTGAGGGGTTGAATGATCTATGTGTGATGAATACCTACCTACCTAGCTGGTAGCTTGCCTCGCTGCGTAAAAACATATTGTATTAACCTTGTACTGTATTATATCCTATCCTGTCATGCATGTCCTATCCTATCCTATCCTGTCCCGTCCCGTCCCGTCCCGTCCGATCACCCCTCTCCATTTACATATCTTATCCAGCATCTACAGCATCTACATCTTCCTACATCTTCCTACGCCACTCAGTAACTTACTAACGTACTAACGTACTAATCCCCTCACATTCCTAGCCTTCCTAGCCTTCCTAGCCTTCCTAGCCTTCCTAGCCTTCCTAGCCTTCCTAGCCTTCCTA
>NGKI01000003.1:918846-946542 GCA_002162615.1 Myriosclerotinia duriaeana
CCCCCTCAATCCCCTCAACCCCCTCAATCCCCTCAACCCCAACCCTCTCCCCCTCAACCCCAACATCCGCAGAAACAATCGAATAGCAAGGTACTTCAGCCAATCGCGAGATGATTTGGTTGGTTATTTGTTTTGATGATGATGATGATGATGATTTTAATGATAATGATGTTTTTGAGGTTGATGATAATGATGTTTTTGAGGTTGTTGATAATGATGTTTTTGATGATGATGATGATGATAACGATGATAACGATGATCCAAAATCACGAATGAAAAACGATGCCGTTGAAAGCGACGAAGTTGACGCGGTTGAGGAAGTGTATTTTTTTTTCATTTGGTATTTGGTGGAGGTGGAGGTGGAGGTTGAGGAGGGGATGTAGTGGAGGTGTCCTGAAGGGAGTTGTGTTTTGTTTGGGTCTGGGTTTGGGTTGGAGTTTGGGTTTGGGTTGGAGTTTGGGTTTGAATGATTAGTGGAGTCGTTGATGATTTCGAAATTCGAGCCCAAAGTCGCAGTAGGAGAGGAGAGAGAAAGAGGAGTATCATATCTCCACAGCAAAAGCCCTTCTTCCCCATCACCCTTATTCCCCTCATCTCCATCCCCTCCTCCCTCCCCCAAAACCTCAACAAGATTCCCAAAACCAAAACTCCCCCATCTCCCATCCATACCCGTACCCGTACCCGTACCCGGAATCGAAGCGTGCATTTCATATGTATATGTTCCTGCACCCGCACCCGCACCTGTACCTGCACCCATATCCGTGCCAATACCCGAGTGCGCATCCGAATCCGAATACGTACACTCAACCTCAAATCCCATCCCTGCATATCCCCCTCTATCCCCCTTTAAATTTCCCCTGCCAACATCCCTTTCTTCTTCTTCTTCTTCTTCACCACTAACATCCTTACTAAATTTCGAAGCAGAAATAAAAGAACAACTCTCAAAAACAACAGGAACGAATGTCCCCCTCACCACCTTCCCATCACTCTGAACATATTCTACGCCTTCGATACAAAACCATAGTTGTGAATATCTCTTCTCATTCTCATTCTCGTCCTCATTCTCATTCGCGTCCTCGCCCCCCTCCCAAACCCAATCCACCCACCTCCAACTCGCCTGCGAAATAACCCCCGCACCAACAAATCGAAAGGAATCGGAATCGATGGGGAAGAAATTTTGGAGGAGTGTGCGGGAGGTGGTGAAGGTTAGGGTTGCTGTTGTTTTTGTTGTTTTGGCGGCAGTGGTGAAGGGATTGGAAATGGAGGTGGAGAGGGTTTGGGATACTGAGGGAGTGGATTTGTCTTTAGGCGGTAGATTGAGCATAGGTAGAGGTCCTAAGGAGATGGTCAGGAGAGTGGTGGGAAATAGGAGGGGAAGATGAAATGGGAAAATGACAACGTACCGAAACTAGCAGGTATCAAATAGTAAGTAGAAAGATGTGGATTACGTTTCCACATCCATTTTCGCAATTCGTGGGTTGAATTGTCCCATTCATCATGTTGGAGGTTGTGGTTTATGAATTGGCGGACTGGATTGGAATAGAAGTGTTAGTATCATATACATCTTAAATGCGTCAAGAAATTATTTTCATCTCTTTTAATCTTCATCACACAGTAGAATTCCCATAGGAAACAGGAAGATATAAACAAAAATAAAAAGAAGCTCACCATCAACAATCTCTCCCTTCTCCTTCGGATCCCTCCCCAAGACCCTTGAAAACTCCTGTATCCGATGTGCCCTCCCCATCCGAATCTCCTCATACAATTTCAATCTCCCCTCCATCTCCTCTCTCCCCACATCCGCTGGAAGAACCACCGCTAAAGCAATCGCATCTTCAATGGCACTGCCGGCGCCTTGTCCTTGATGCGGTAGATATGGGTGCGCTGCGTCGCCTAGGAGAACGAGCTTTTGATGGGTGAAAGTGGGGAGGGGGGACATGTCGAGTAGATGCCAGACTTTAAGAGTACCGATCGTGTTTGTTTCAGATGAGGAGGAGGAAGTGGGAGGAGAAGTAGAATGGGAAGAAGGTGCCATCCTCAGCATCTCCAACATATCCTCATCCCACCCCTCATATATTTTCAACAAATTCTCCTTATCCCCACCCCTCCCCCATCCCTCTCCATTCCCCCCTGCTTCCGACAGAGCATCAGGATGTATACATACGAAATTCAGTAAAGTGTTAGAAGATGTTGGATAAACGATTACGCGACGATCGGTACCGAACCACATAATTAGTTCACCGGGCTTTTGCATATACTTTGCGGTTTTGGGGTTAGACATAACGCTGGAGCGGGAAAGGAGGAAGCGGTAGGCGCTTTTGCCGCAGGGGAAGGGGCTTATTGGGGGTGAGAGCGGAGAGGAGGGGTTTTGAATGTAGGAGCGGGTTAGGCTGTGGACGCCGTCGGCGCCGATTATGAGATCTCCAGTGAAGGATTTACCGTTGGAGAAACATATGGTGGCGGTGGTTGGGCTGAGAGAGGTTACTTTGTGGGAGGTGAGGAGGGTGATGGGAGGGTGTGGGGGAGATGGTGTGAGGGCTTTGGATTTGAGGTGTGAGTGGAGTTGTACGCGGTGAGCTAGAAGCCAGGGCTGGTGCAGTGGGTGTTAGGTGGGTTTGATAATGGATGGAATGGGAAAGAAAATACATGGTGCCATATTTTATCTATCTCGACTAGATCCATGCTTCTGTTTACGGTACCGGTGGATGTATATTCTGTCATCTAGTTTAGGACATTGGATGTTAGTGAGTTGTCATTATGCATGTATGAAAGCGCCTTAAAATCAGAGAAGGGTGTGAAGAATAAGGAAATCAATAAAAGGAAGAGCCCCATATACCCACCCAATTTAAAGAGTTGGCACCACTCTCCTCGAGAAAGATGCCCAAACGTCTTAGTATTCCATTGGCATTTGGCTGGATATGAATTGCAGCACCATATTCCGAGGCGAATTGGGATTGTTCAAATATCTACAGAATCTTTGTGAGTGTGAAGATCTGCGAGGAAGTTTGGCTTATAGGCAAAGCTGGGATAAGGTGTAGACAATGGGTATAGGGGAAAATTCACAGTAATTTCATGGCCCTGTTCTCTTAAAGCGATCGCAGCAGTAAGGCCACCAATGCCGGCTCCCACGATGAGGATTTTGAGGGGCATGTTGAGGATTGAGATGATGAATCAAAGGACAAGGCAAAGGACAAAGATGCTCCTTTTTCTACCGTGCTAGATTTAAATTTGAAACGGTCTAATAGATAGAATTTCGAGATGAGGAGAAGGCAATGAAGGGCAAGAGGAGATGTTGTTTTGTAGAGTTCTTATAACTTTCAATTGCACTGACGATGCGGGGAGAAGACCTCAGCTGGACAAGAAGGTCTCCGGGATTGAAGCAGCCGCATATGCAGTGTAACAACTATATATACTCATAGCAGTGTCACAAAAGAGATCGAACTTACCCTCGGATCTTTCTGATCCGCATTTACTTCTTCAAGTGTAAATCTGATATCAATTTGCATCACTAATGTTGAAAGGATACAAAACTTTGCCATAATTTATTGATTTGTTAGTCGGATCTTCTTCATCTGGATAGGTACGTAAATAATTGAGCAATTGAGCCGTTAAGCCATTGAGCAAGGAAGTCCCGATGAGTTTCGGACTTTGAGATTTCCGAATGGTGTGGTATATGCAAGAACTTGATCATGGAGCCACTGGGCTGTAATCAGAAGACCTTCGCTGTATTCCTATTGCCATTATGGCACGAATGTTGATTGCACAAAGGTTGACGCTGGAGTCTGGCCGTGTCATTTGGATGTGAACAATTTGTTGTCCAGACTGTTCGAAGGCAAGGGCATGAAGTGATGATATTTAAGGGCCGCTCTCCCCATTCGTTCATTCATAAACCCACAGCAATGTGCTTGTTTGCCGAAATACTATGTAGCTAATTTGGAGATGATTGATTTGGACTTAACGTTCTCGGGGTATGAAGCACTTTCAATTGAGAAGAAGATCAAACAGATATGAAATGCAAAGAGGGACTCTTCACTAGAAGTAGCCATTATATGAAGCACTTGCTGCGTTTATTTTTTTTCTCATGATGCAAATGTTGATGCAAGTTCGTTGTTGTTTCTTGTGAGTGTAAAAAGAAACCTTTGAACACACGTAACGTGACAAGGATATCGTCGTGTTGAAGCAGAACTTTTGATGCTTATATTTGATGATTTTGTCCCAACCTTCATCAATCATGCGGTGGATTCTTGAGAAGAAGCAGATGGTGTAGATTTCGCTGATGCACGTGTTCCAGAGATGTGTGTGTCTGAAAGAGCTAAGGACGGAAAAGTTTTCTCCCCGGTCAAAGGTTTGACCGAAAATGAAGGGGTAAAAAAGATAGAGAGAGGAGTTCTCGGTCATCCATATTCTTGATGCAATGAAGCCCAACATGAGGCTTTTCATCCAAGAGTACCTAGGTAGAGAATATGGCATATCGAACTTTGCGTGATTTGGGTATTCACGATGAACTGTACATCCATGGATGTTAGCGTTAGCGTTTGTGTTGTTGTTGTTGTTGTTGTTGTTGTTGAGTGTTTTGAAATCCAACGGATCTGGAGAGTACCTACCTAGTCAGTTTAATAAAAACCCCTCATAAACCTTGCTCTGTTGTTCACTCACTCACTCCACTTCCCTTATTATTCTCCAACCCCTCCTACTCCTCCAACTCCTCAAGTCTCCAATTCTCCAATTCTCCAAATTTCAAAGATGGATGAGTGGAGTAACTTTTGATAAGGGTATGATAGATCCCTCCCGCATGAACTCAGGCCTACACTTATTAATCGTGTCCATTCTTGTGTACTAAAAAGAAGATCCATACCTAGGTATCAATGACATCCATTAGACTACACTTTGAATTGATATGTAAGAAGAATCAAGATAAAAGGTTGATATTGTTCTCGGATCGCCAACATAATAAGCTTGATGGCGCCTGTATTGTTTGATCAATAATATATTATATGGATAATATAATCAATTATATGTAGGTAGACGCCAACACCAACTCTGAGACAACTTACAAGATCACATCCCACATCCCACATCCCACCAAAGAGCTTCACTTTAATACGTCACTTTAGATAGCCGCTGCATGAAAGCTACCTAGCTAGGTATTCCATCCACCCTTGTTAATTTTTTCCCTCAAAATTCTCACCAACCGTGCGTGCCACCAAGATCAACATCTTTGTCTAGAACGAGGAAAAGAGGAAAAGAGGAAACTGTTGAAACCTAGAAGAAGGAAAAAAAGAAAGAGGTCCTCTTATTACCTACCTAGTAGCCTCTCGTATCGTCGATGGGTTGCAGACCTATTAGACTAATAACCTTGATTCACCCTATTACATACATATTCGTGTAAAGAAAAGAAATATTCTCTACCCGGGAGTACTTGCATCAAATATCTCCAGCTGTCTTTCACTCCGTCCCTTTACTATTTGACCAAATGCGCCCGACACTAGTTATTTAGCTTTTCTTTACATTTCGCCTCGAAGAATAACTTCACTCTGGTCTCTAAATCAACAACAGTCTTCTTCACAAATTGTTGATAGAGACTGTGTCATCTGCCAATCCTAAGTTTTGCTGAAACTATATCAGTGATCGGCATTGTCAACTCTTACCCCACTACACTTTCACAATGGTACAAATTGATTCCCATGAATATTTGTCCGAGGAAGAGAAACGCTTGAAGGAGGATCGTGAGAAGACAAAGTATTGGAAGAAATGGGGTCCCTATGTTGCTGAGCGACAATGGGCTACAGGTACTGGCTTTCAAGAAGTGTTTGTGAGCTTATCAGTGCTGATATTTACCTAACAGTGCGAGAGGATTACAGTGCAGATGGTGATGCATGGAGTCGTAAGTTTACTTCTAGACAGCATTCCATACAGTCCTAACAATTTGCAGATTTCCCCCATGATCATGCGAGATCCAGAGCTTTCCGATGGGGAGAGGATGGTATTGCCGGAGTCTCAGACACACATGGTCTTCAAAACGTTGCATTTGCTTTTTGGAACGAGGAAGAGTAAGTAGCATTGCTATATGGAAACATGCTCGGAAGCTGATTAGAATCCAGCGACTTTTTGAAGGAACGTCTTTTCGGATTGTCGAACCCACAAGGAAATCATGGAGAGAGTATCAAGGAGGCACATTTCCACGTTGATAACACTCCAACGGTTAGTTAGAAGATCTCAACATTTTACATTGAAGATCACTGACGAGTTCACCTAGCATTCCTACATGAAATACTTGTACAAATATCCTCAAAGAAAGTTCCCTTACGAAGATTTGATCGCAGAGAATGCCAAACGAGGCAAGGAAGATAACGAATATCAAATCCTCGATACAGGAATTTTCGATGACGACCGATACTGGGATATCTACATTGAGACCGCGAAAGATGACGATAATCCTGATGAGCTCCTCTTCCGAGTTACGGCATGGAATCGAGGCCCCGAGCCAGCACCACTACACATTATTCCTCATCTCTGGTTCAGAAATACTTGGGCCTGGGGTCACGAAGCTGAGGAGAACAAGCCAAAAATTAGCAAAATTGGAGTGAATGCTGCTCACGCTCGTCACCACAAGCTAGGGGAACGATACATGATCTTATCTCCTTCTCCTGGTGTTGGACCCAGTGGTGTTGACGTTCAACCTGAATTGATCTTCACAGAGAACGATACCAACAATGCTCTTCTATACAAAGGGAAGAATGCTCAACCATATGTCAAGGATGCATTCCATCGTTATATTGTAGACCGAGAAAAGAAGGCAGTCAATCCAAAAGAAAATGGAACCAAGTCTGCAGCTTGGTTCAGTTTCAATGAAAGTGGCGGAGTGGCACCAGGAGAGTGTGCAGTGGTCAGATTCAGAATGTCTCAGAAGTACACCGACTACTTGGACGAAGAAGAATTCGATAATACGATGGACAAAAGAAAGGATGAAGCCGACGAGTTTTACTACCGAATCAGTCCTCTACCGATGGCTGATGATCTTCGCAATATCCAGAGACAGGCTTTTGCTGGTATGATGTGGTGTAAACAGTACTACCACTTCATCTGGGACCAGTGGGCGAACGGTGACCCAGCCCAACCTCCACCCCCACCAGATCGTAAAGCTGTTCGGAATTTGAACTGGAAGCATATGCATTTGGATGACATCTTATCTATGCCAGATTCATGGGAGTATCCTTTCTTTGCAGCATGGGATTCAGCTTTCCACTGTATTCCACTTGCTATGATTGATCCAGATTTCGCTAAGAAGCAATTGGATCTTTTCACGAGAGAATGGTATATGCATCCTAATGGACAATTGCCTGCCTACGAATGGAATTTCGGTGATGTCAACCCACCTGTTCATGCTTGGGCTACTTTCCGTACATTTAAGATTGAGAGAAAGTTGTATGGCCGCCAAGATCTCGATTTCCTTGAACGAGTTTTCCAGAAATTACTTCTCAACTTTACCTGGTGGGTAAACCGCAAAGACTTCGATGGCAAGAATGTATTTGAAGGTGGTTTCCTTGGTTTGGATAACATTGGTCTTTTTAATCGTTCTGAGCCATTGCCAACCGGAGGTACCCTGGAGCAAGCAGACAGTACCGGATGGATGGCTTTTTACTGCTTGTGCATGTTGAACATTGCATTGGAGTTGGCCAAGCATCGCCGAATTTATGAGGATATTGCCTCTAAATTCTTCGAGCATTTCATGCTTATCAGTGATGCCATGACTTACAAGTCTGGATCAGGGGAAAAGTCTCTTTGGAACGACGAAGATGGCTTTTACTATGATGCTATCTCATATGGCGGACCTTGGACTCAGCAATTACCTGTCAGATCTTTGGTGGGGTTGATTCCATTATACGCCACACTCACCCTAGAGCCTGAGCTCATCAATAAACTGCCAAATTTCAAAAAGAGAGTTGATTGGTTTGTTAAGAACCGACACGATGTCGCTGAACGTAATATGGCCAGTATTCAAAAGAGAGGAAAGGGTAACCGAATCTTGTTATCGCTTGTGAGCAAGGATCGTCTGGAGAAGATCTTAAAGCGCATGTTGGATGAAGACGAGTTCCTTAGTGAACATGGTATTCGATCCTTGTCGAAATACCATGAAAAGAACCCAGTCTCCATGGACGTAAATGGTCAAGAATTCAAGGTCAAATACGTGTCAGGAGACTCGGATAGTGGTATGTTCGGTGGTAACAGTAACTGGAGAGGTCCAATTTGGCTTTGTGTCAACTTCTTGCTCGTTGAGTCCTTGCAACGTTTCTACATGTTCTACGGACCTTCATTGCAAGTTGAATGCCCAACTGGATCAGGAGATATGATGCATCTTGGTCATGTTTCTGAAGAGATCCAACATAGACTCCAGCATCTCATGGCTCGTGGTGACGATGGGCGTCGTGCTATCAATGATGGTAATGATATTTTGGACTACGACCCCAACTGGAAGGATAATTTATGGTTCTATGAATTCTTTGATGGAGATAGTGGTCGTGGTTTGGGTGCTACGCATCAATGTGGTTGGACTGGTTTAATTGCTAGGATGATTCACGATACTGGGTAAGTACTCCTCGACGCCCAACTCATATTCATAAAAACATTACTAACACACCCTAGAATCTCCTGCCGTCTCCCACAAACCCCCCGTACCCCCTCAACAGGAATGAATCACTACTTTGACGACATCTTCACTCGTCACATCGCTGGCACCACAAACGGCAAATCTCAAAAATCCCCCAAGCGATTTCATCTCCGTCGTACATCTACCGCTCGTTCTATCGGTAATCGCTCAGATTTTGGCGATCATGATCATGAAGATGATGACGAAGAACGTGAGTTTGAGGGAAGCGTGGCGCCAATGGATGAGCAGAGACAGAGGGAGAGGGAAGAGGCCGATAGACATGTGGCAAATTACATCAGTGAGCAGTTGCATCGCGTGAGAAGTCATGATAGTGCGTGGGCGGATAATGTAGGGGATGAGTTTGAGGCGCAGTTGGATGAGGAATAGAGGTGGGGCTCTATAGATCATGATAAATAGATATATGACGGATGGTTGGGAGAGGTTACAGTAGAGGATATATACGGCAGATGCAGGAGCCACACAAGATACAGAGCCTTTAAACACAGAGGAGAGGAGAGCTAGAGCTAGAGCTAGAACGAAGCTTACAGGGGTAAAAATTTCTGGGAGATAGATTTAGATAGAGTAGAGCGAGCGAATGCGATGAAATGATGGATTTTTTTACTTATTATCTTTTTACCTTTACTTTAACAACTCGTAGCATTATAGGTTCGCTCTGTCTCGCCAGTTTTTGAATGGGAATGGGAATGGGAAGTACTCTACTTCGTACTCGGATGTGAAATATTGATTTCATTTTGATCCTCCCGGTGAGCTTAGTTTGCGTTTTTGCATGGAATTTGCGAACTCGATCTTACCTTATACTCCCGGTGACTTTACTCCCGGTGAAGTATATAAATTTTTTTAATTTTTTATTTTATTTTTTTTTTACCGAGCGAGCGAATAGCTCTTCTCCCGGTGAGCACCTCCCGGTGAGCTTCCTAACCTGCACGGATCAGTCATATGCGATGGTTGAGAAGAAGAAAGAAGAAAGAAGAAGAAGAAAAAAAAAAAACACACCCGCGGACCTTTTTCGATAAAGATAAAATCAACCCGTATCCCTTGTTCTTCTCCGAGATGCCTCGCGTGGTGAAGTACTTAAATATTTACATACCTATTATACTAGATATTTATACCTATTCTTCAGTATACCTACTCTCTAGTATACCTACTCTCCAGTATCCATACCTATACAATTTCATATATGATATATCCATAACTTCATCAAATCCCCCCTTCCTTCGTCTTTCCTCCTCCCCCCTTTTTCTCTCTCTCTCTCTCTCCCTCTCTCTCTCCTGTTTTCCAGACAGAGTAAAGGAAATATACACCCCGCATTATAAATACAACACAAGTAAAAATTATAAAACAAATTCCAATTCCACATGCCACAAAAGTCTAAATCTTGCAAATCGCAAATCTGTGCGAAAACTGTCCATTTCTATTCTTACTCATGTACAAAGTAGGTTAGGTGTGGGTAGATGAGGTGAATGCCATCTCCCATCTCCCATGCACTCCCCTCTTCTCCCGCCGCCATCCATCTATCCTCCAATGCCCCCCCAAAGCGCCTCCCCTCCGCTACACATGCAACCCGCTCAAAATAGTCAAATGGAATCATTTAATAATTCAAATTCATTTCAACGAGTCTGTCCATCACGAAAACCCCAGATTTGGAAGTTTGGAGAAAGATGGGATTGATAGTAATGTGATGTGATAATTTACAAAGCATCGGTGAGTAATTTGTTCATCTTGGCGATACGGTTGGAGACGCTGAGATCAATGGTTCGGTCTGCGCCAATTTCGACAATGAGACCTCCGAGGATGTCTGGGTTGACCTTTTGGGGTGTTAGTGGCTGTCTATAAATGTGGTGCTAAGGGAGAGAGCGAGGGGAACAGATGGGAGTGTTAAAAGTGTATGTGGAGGAATTGGAAATGAAATGAATTTATGAACTTTTGACGAACCTTGTTGGTAACCTTGAGCTTCTTGCCTTGACCGACGTATTGAGATTTAGCGACGGCGGATTCGAGACGGCCCAGGACACGGGTCTCTAATTGCTGTTTGGTGCATGTTGCGTTAGCTTTTTTCCCTCATCATATCTCCTCTCCCTCCCCAAGCCCACTGCCTCGTGTCCCATCCCCTCCCCTCAACACTTCCGCTTCCAGCTCCAATCCCAGCACTACAACCCCCAGACATAAAATAAATAAACCCACCGTAGCACTAGTAACAACTAACTCGACCTCACCCCTAGCAGCCCCCATCAACTCCCCAAACTTCTCACAAACACCCTTCAAAAGCCCCAATCGATTGTTTTCCGCCAAAGTCTCCAAGAAGTTCTTAAAAGTATCACCTTTGTCCTGACCACCAGTATGCTTCTGGAGCTCCTGGATGATTTGTGATTTGTCAGCTGCGGTGAGAGTGGGTGCTTGCATGATGGTTGCGAGCTTGGCATCTTTTTGGAAAACATTATTGAGAGATTGGAGGGAGCGAGCGACGCTGTCAAGAGTGGAGGTTTTGCTGGCGGCAGTGTACTATAGATTAGCGTGGGTGGTTAGCTGTGTCGTTCTTGGGGTAGATTGAGTATGACAATGCCAATGCCAATGATCCCCTCTGTCAATTACTCCCCCTCCTCGCCCCTCCCCTCATTCCCCCTCCTCTCCTCTCCCCAACCTTCTCTCCCCCAACCTTCTCCTTCTCAACTCCCGGCCCTCCCCCAGGTCCCAAACAAAAAAGCACACATACCAAAGCACTAGCATAAGTACCATCGACACCATACAAAGCCACAGGAGGCTTGCTATCCACAGCAGCGGGAGCAGCGTAATTTCGGACCGCTTGGGTGAAGACCCTTGGGGTAGCGACCCTAGGAGCGCGGAGAAGAGTTCGACTCGAAATCATATTTGCGGATTTTATCGTCTCAATTGGTCCGTTTGTAGAGGGGAGATGGTGGGTGGTGAGAGAGCTTGATGTCAGAATTGTGCAGAGGTGTTGCCGGAAGTTTGGATTTTCGAGCCGATCACAGATCACGTGGAGAGTCTTCAGTATCGCGAATCCTCCCGAGGTTTGGGGATTGGGGTATTTTTAGGGCTGGGATGAATGTGGGTTGGGATGGTGATTTATATTGTGGAAATTATGTTTATGAAATGATATTCATGTTAACTTTAAGTGTCTGCTTGGTAACTCGAATTGTCTTCAAGTTTGTTGAGTTGTGAAAGTAAGAGTCCCAGTGCCTTCCCGCAAACAACACTCCGATGGAGCGAACTCGCGTCCAGTTGTCAATACCTGCATCCAAATCACAAAAATAGATAGGGATTTCTTCAGTGGAACTAGATCTCTTAACAGAAAATATTGAAAGTCAATATTTGACGATTGCTCGCTGGTAACCTATAAGTACACTTTCATGATAAACCCATCCCCCATTCCCCATTCCCCATGCCTTTTCGACCCATCCACCAACCAACCACCCTAGAAGCCCTTCCCCTTTCCATGACTCCAGAGAAAACATAGGTATGATGCCCCAAACGCCAATAAAATGATTACATGTATCGTCACCTCGTCATTTATCGGTCCTTAATCGGTCCTGAGCATACTGTCAACAAGATCGCCTAAAGGACCCCAAAAGTCTTTGCCGCTTGCAAGATCATGCTCATCAATGAAGAGAACATAATGCTTGAAGCTCGTATTAAGATGAGCCTCCAATCCAAGCTCACGAATTACAGGGTAATGGTGGCAATAAATATGAGCATAGACTCGATACATTCTCTTGAAGACTTGTTTAATCATAGTTGAGAAGCCTTTAGGAAATGGGACACCTATTTGAGGTTAGAAGCTCGCATTATATATGAAAGTAGTGGGTGGTAGTCAAATGCATACCAATTCTGCTTGGGAAAACAGTTTCATTATCAATACTGGCTTGAACCCAGGCCATCAAATGTTCAATATAAGTTGGTGCAGGCATTTTGGTCGGTCGTTTGAAATTCTCGTTATCTTGCCAGAGATATTCAAACCTGTAAAATATTAGCATTTGTTTTCCAAAGTTCATATGTGATTCTCATACTCATCCGTAGCCTTCATTTCTGGGCAAGATTGTGGAGAGCAGAACTCTGTGATTGAACCGTAAAGTAGATTTATGTGATTATAGAAATCCACCACTATTGCACTGTAAGCTTGTGCCACTGTGTATGCTATATGGTTCTCTCACTATTGACTGCAAGCCACTCATTCTCGTCTTCGCCCTCTGGTAATTTGACAACCTTCCTCAAACTACCACCCCCAAGTGTTGCTTCAGCATATTGTCGCAATTGGTAGCTCGTGGTGCCTTTGTGCGCATTTCGTGGTCGGAATTGGTTTCGCGTACGCTGGTTACTATTGGATTCTTCTTGTGAGCAAGATGATAAATGAGCAGCTTCGGGTATTTCAATAAAGAATGGGTCATCCACTTCCTCTACAGGTTCCAGTTTCACTGAAACCGTTGCTGCAGAATCAGACCTTGTGAGCCCAATAATCGGTGGTGATTGCTTCGTTCGAGGGCTCCAATATGCGAGAAAGGAAGTCATCATTGTATAAGAATCAGAATCACTAACACGGTGGTGATGAAGGAAGTCATCTTGCTTTAAATGAGGGGGGTCTTCTACATTCCACAGGTTAGCTGGGCAATAATTGATGGAATATGGATGGGAAATTGTACTGTCAGTCTATTTAAACAATCCTGGGACAGTCACTGTTTGCTGTTCAAGTGGAGGTTGTAAATTGTAAATTACAAGGAAAAGATTGTAGTTGCGCCAAAAGACAAAGAAAGCAAGCATTAATCATTACCTCGTTGCTTCCAGTACAATTGGATTGTTTACACCCCTGGGGGTTATTTTGGTTGGCTAAGCTACCCGTGGACGGTGGACCTAGTAATTACCGTCGCCATCGCGCAAATAACCTCGCCGCGCTTTCCTTTCCACTGAGGGCCTGAGGCTGACTCAGCCCCATCAAAATCAGCCTTCACTAGCTTCACCACCTTCACTTAGAAATAGACTACAAAGTAACCGATAGCCTGTAGTGTGAAGTAGCCTGACACCAACTACACCACCTACACCTAATACAAATTGCTACCCGGTGGTTAGAAGCTTAATACCTACCTAGCTACCTCCTACTAGGAAAGCTTTCATAACCTGGAAATTCTAGTCAAATTACGGTACTCAATTGAAAGTTTTTCATTGTTTCACTATGCGGGCAGATTCCTGTGAATCAAAATTATTGCGATTGCATTCATGACTGGTAGATTAGATCTCCTTCGAAGAGGAGGAGTGTCAATCGCCAATACAGCGAAATGTCAACTCTTCAAAGTAACATTCGCGTTTTCATACAGTGGAAAGAACAAACGGTATTCGCTGGCGAAGATATAGAATGTCAAATTACTTTTAAAAATGTCGCGACCACCCCAGCATCATCGAAATCATCATCACATCCATCCGGGCCAAACGGGTTCCTGCAGTCTCCCGAAAGGCACAGAAGACCTCCATCGCAGATTAAGAATACCTCATTGAGCCCGCGGTCTGTAGTACAAAACAGAGGTGGCCATCGATCGTCTATTTCCTTGACAGTACCACCGGAATCAGTACATTCAAAACAATCGGAACAATGGAGTCGTGGAATATCTCACCCTGGAAGAGGAGGGGAAGGGCACAAGCGGTCCTTGTCTATCATATCAATGGGAGCTAGTGAAAGTGCTATGGATGAAGTCGCCAGTCACGGAAGCTTAGCTGAAAGGCCTGGGAGGGGTGGGAAAGGGCATGGCCGGTCTTCAAGCTTGCAAATTGTCCCGAGGAGAAATGGGGCTAATGGAGGGCCTATGACAGGTAGCATTCTCGACTTTGCAAAGACAGAACTGATCACTAACATCTCCTAGCACCACTTAATTCTCGAATACCACCGCATCCCTCGCCGTTGATGGGCTTCTCTTTCCCACCGAATTCATCCGTACCAAATACCCCGCTGCGATATACAGGTACAAGTACTGTGCCAAGTACACCCGGGCCTGGAGCACATCTTGCAAGACGGAAGGATTCCATACCCCTTGCTCCAGCCTTTAGATTTCCCGCAACCGCCTCTTCTCCAATAAATAGCCGGCGAAACTCCCATATTGAAGATGATGGCGCAAGCCACAAATCCCATGATAACAACCGATTGCTCTCGCCAAGGTCGAGAGATACTGTTCTAAGTAATTCAGACCAAATAACCCCAGCACCTATAGCAAGAATACTCTCACCTTCTAGTATGGGAGGCACACCTCGAAGTAGCGGGGAATTCTACACATTAAGCAACAACTCAACGGAGACCCTCGCTTCCGAATACTTGCCACAACCATCAAATCGGATCCCCCCGTACAGTGGGCACCATATTAAACGATCTTCAAATCTAGCTCCGAGTAGTAGTCATAGGGCACCCGAAACTTTGATGATGGGTTACGCTCAAATTCATGGGTCTTTTATGCTGGATCCATCCTTAATTAGTCAAGCACCATTTGAAGAGGTGAAGCGAAAGGGTGCAGTCGGTGGGCAAGGTGGTGGTGTGATAGGAGTCGAATCCAACAAAAGAGACAGTGGTCTATTGCGAACCTTTGGTTGGGGAAGCATAGGGGAATCATTAGGTGGTCTATTAGGTGGCGGCGAGCTAAGTAGCATGAAAGATATGCGGGGCATGATCAATTCCCGCTCAGTGCCTCTACTGTCGACGCCACAATCAATTTTGTTTGTGGATTTAAAGTTGGCCCCAGGGGAAAGTCGGAGCTACAAATACTCTTTCAAACTACCCAGGGGGTTGCCTCCCAGTCATCGAGGCAAGGCCATAAAGATATCTTACAAGCTAGTCATCGGTACCCAGAGACCAGGAGGTGCCAAAGAGCAACAAGTCAAATCCGTTGAAATACCATTCCGACTTTTGGGAAGCGTAAATTCCCACGGCGAGCTTCTTGGGCATGATCTCATGTTACCTTATATACTACTTCGAGATCAAGCTCGAATTCAAACTATTAATACGCAGTCTACGGAGAGCCTGGATCCATCGTCCAAGAAGCTTTCAGTTATTACCAAAAAACCTCAGAAACCTAATGGTTCGAATCTGGGTGATTTTCTTGCGTACGTCGATGAATTGATTACTAAGCCACGAAGGAATTCTAGCTTTGGTCTATTATCACCTACAGAAGTTATAGGATCTAGACGCCAGTCTTTCATTGAAGAACCTGCAACAGCAAAAGAAGCTATCGACATGGCCATCCTTCGCAGTAACATTGCCACAGAATCCCAGCGAAGTGCGAACCGATTCGAGATTGCTCGTGGTGGAAAACGAGTTGCGGTAGTCATGTTAGCTAGACCGGCATATCGCTTAGGCGAAACCATTACTGCAGCCATCGAATTTACCGATGCTGGAATCCCCTGTTATGCAATCCATTGCGCTTTGGAAACATCCGAGAAAGTTGACCACTCTATTGCGCTACGTTCCGAAGCAAGCATCTTCCGCGTCACTCGCCGCGTTCACGTTTCGCATTCCGAATCGACTCTGTTTGCTCGCCGCATAGTCTTTTCTCCTACGATTCCCGTTACCGCAACCCCCGAATTCATCACTAGTGGGGTGTCACTTGATTGGCGTATTCGCATTGAATTCGTGACACCTAGATTGGCAACTGTGAATAATGAGGTTGTTGATTTATCTCCGGAGTTGTTAGAAGAGTATACGAATGACGAACGAGGGGTTGTCTATGCAGCAGTTCAAGGGCTCGAATGTGAAAGCTTCGAGGTTGCTGTTCCAATTAGAGTCTACGGTGCCTTGGCTGGCACTACAGAGAAAGAAGAAAGCGAGGGATTGGGACTCGTTGTATAATTACGCGAGACTATAAATGCTACAAAGAAAAGATATGGGCGGGATAATTTGGTAGTAGTACATTTGGCGCCTAGTATTTTCTAGGCGTTTTCATGGGGGTTTATGATGATCAATGATCAACGCCTCCACGGACTACTGTATTCTACGGGAATTAAATGAAACGGAGGAAAAAGGACGGACGAATGTATGGGTGGAGGTGGGTGGAAAAGGTTGTCTTTACATATAGTAGATAAGATTAGATATCTATTAAAAAGATGTTCATAGGGGAACTCCAATCATCACCTGAACCACCTGCCAAGTTCTTACTGCACGGTAAGATATGCACTATCTGGTGGCTAGCTTCTCCGACGACAACTCGTCCACGGCAGCCCTGTCTGTTCTAGTACATCGAATGGCTCTGATGTAGAAGAAATATCGGAGTTCCATAAGGGGTGATCGGGTCGGTAACGGTAGAACTTCTGAGCTAGACCGAGGAGTAGCGGCCCCGGGATTTTTGCTCGGCTGTATTACTAATGCAGCACTGACTGCCGATCTACACCACCCATGCATTTACTGCACTCTTCCTTTGTGATGCAAAGCATCATGAGAGGTGGTTGCTATTCTATCTAACTTTCAATTGACATTGTCAGCTATTTACTTGATCGTTGGTCCGGGCATAGAGTCTAATATATCGCTGGACTATTTATTCCAGTACCAAATCCCTCCTTCATTCATACTAAATTTGACGGGATGGCAGAAAATAAGGTGAAGTTGATATTGATTCTAGCTACCACCAAGCCACACACCCCTACTTAGGCGAAAGAGATCGAATACGATATAATTCATACCCTTTCAAGCCTTGAACCTTGGACTACACCACAATAGCCGACCAACGTCTATAAAATTTCCTGTGGGTCCGATCGAGCCTTCAAATCAAGTTCTTGAAAAGGGTGGTTCAAGAAAGTGCTGTGCACAGTGCACGAGATGGTGACAGCATCTTGGCATCTTCAGTGGAGACATTGAAGCTTTGACTTCCCGGGCTCAAGGCATTTTTCATCAGTGAGTAGGTAGTGGGAAGGGGAAAAAAGGCACAAGAATAGTACCGGTGAGTAGTGGGCGGGAACCAAGTTGGCTCCGCTCGGATTGGAGATGATTCAATGAAGCTGGGCATTATTACCTGCAAGTAGCATTTCCATTACTGTATGTTCCACATATCTGTCCCATTTATGTGAGCATCAATACTTGGGGCCTTGGGCGGCGGTGACCCCTGTGCAAGACCTTTTCTCTGTTAGATTTCAAGGCATAAGTTTCCTTCGTTTAATTTGAATAATGGAGAATATAATTACAAGACAGTTCGACAAAGGGTTTTTCCATACATGTTTAATTTCTGAATCTCTTGAAAATGCGGACTCTGGGTCAGGGAAATGCTTGACATCAGAGAGTGCAATACCCAAGTACCATCGACGGTCCATCGTATTGGAAAAACAACATCTTCAAAACTTGGGGAACCCCCGCGCGCTAAATTTCCGTCATCACGAATTCCCCAAGTTCCCCACACAAACGGATGGATTTCCCCGATGATACTCCAGCTTGTTGGCAAGAGTGGGGGTAAATCGACTTAGGATTACCTACTTTACGGTACTATGTCGGGCTTTTCGCCATGGGGAACTCGTTTTCTCCACTTGTGGAGATCAAAATATCCTCCATCTTTCAATTGTCGTCGTCTGCAAGTGCAATTGGGAGTGGTTGATGACGTCTTCTACCGGCTCATTATTCTCCCAGCTAATTTCATCTGAATATCGATATTGCTGGAGGGAGGAACGAATTCCCGAAGATTTACCATCATGAACAATATAAGTATGAGAGATCGTCCGAAGAAGTGAGGCCAGCAGCTCCAGTAGACAAGTCACAATGGCCCCCTTACTCGATATCCTCTCGGTCCTCGCTGGCTGCATTGCAACTGTCAATGGTCAGGCTTGGGACTCTTCTCTATTCGAGACATCTCCGCCAGTCTATCCTTCTCGTAGGTTACTCGCTTCTTCCCCTCTCATACTCGCGATAATGTTTGGTTCAGGGAGTTTTACTATCCCTAGGCCCATATCACTTCAGTATCTTTGATTTATTCGAACCTGGGCATCGCTGACGTCTCTTCTAGCTGAATTGAAAGGTACAGGATGGGAGGCTGCCCTCGTCAAAGCCAACGCTTTCATCAGTAATCTCACATTGGAAGAGAAGGCTTCACTGTTGACTGGTGCAAATGGACCTTGTGTTGGGTAAGAGCTGCCAGTTCCGTTTAAACTCACTCTTTATTAACTCTACTAAAAGTAACATCGCACCAATCTCACGTGTTGGGTTCAAGGGACTCTGTCTCCAAGATGGTCCAGCCTCTATAAGACAAGCTGATTATGCCACTACATTTCCCGCTGGTCTTACTACCGCTGCATCCTGGGATCGAAGTCTTATGAACACCCGTGGAGAATACCTCGGTGCTGAATTCCGCGGTAAAGGTGCTCATGTCTTTTTAGGACCTGTAGCCGGACCTCTTGGCAGAAGTGCCATGGCAGGAAGAAATTGGGAAGGATTCTCACCGGATCCATATCTCACTGGAGTTGCTATGGAAGAGACAATCATCGGTGTTCAGTCACAGGGCGTTCAAGCCAGTGCCAAACATTTCCTCGCTTATGAACAAGAGACCCAGCGAAATACTGAAGGGTTGTTTGATCCAAACTGGTTTCCAAACGACACTCAACAAATGTCTGTTTCTGCAAATGTTGAGGATAGAACTTTGCATGAGTTGTACCTGTGGCCATTCTACAACGCCATTCGCTCTGGAGTTGCAAACGTCATGTGCTCTTACAACCGAGTTAATTCGTCTTACGCTTGTCAAAATTCCAAGCTCTTGAACGGCTTACTCAAGACCGAGCTTGGTTTCCAAGGATTCGTTGTATCTGATTGGATGGGAACGCATGCTGGTGTTGCCTCGGTCAATGCAGGTTTGGATATGACTATGCCTGGAGCTGAATGGTGGGATCCAGTGGGGCCTGGAATTCCAACATACTTCGGCGCAAACCTTACTGCCGCTGTCAACAATGGATCCGTTTCTCTGAGTCGTCTCAACGATATGGCGCTTCGTGTTATGGCTCCATATTTCTTCCTTGGACAAGATCAGGATTTCCCTCTTATCGATCCTTCCTCTGGTGCCTACCCACAAATGAACTCATTCAACGCTCCATCTGTTTATTCATCAAACTGGACTGATTCCATGGGTACTCCCGATGTTGATGTTCGTGGAAACCACAGCTGGTTGGTTCGAGAACTCGGTGCTGCTGGAACCGTCCTTCTCAAAAACACCAACAATGCTCTTCCTCTCAGTGCGCCCAAGCGTATTGGGGTATTTGGAAATGCCGCTGGCGATTTAACCAATGGTCCTTACCCCCTGAGTACAGATTGGGAATATGGGTGTTTGCCCATTGGTGGAGGATCTGGTACCTCGCGTCTCTCTCAGCTCACTTCTCCTCTTGAGGCTATTAAAATTCAAGCTGCTAAAGATGGCTCGATGGTTCAATACATCTTGAACAACACCCAATTGACCACTCCCGGAGGTTTCAAGGATAAGATCTACCCAGTCCCAGACGTATGCTTGGTTTTCATCAAGACATACGCTGCCGAGGGCGAGGATCGAACCAGCTTGGCCTTTGACTGGGATGGAGATTCAGTCGTCGAACAAGTCGCCGCAAACTGCAGCAACACGATCGTCGTTTCCCAAGCCACAGGTATAAACCTCATGCCATGGGCCAACCACCCCAACGTTACCGCCATTCTCGCTACCCATCTCTCAGGGGACCAAATCGGAAATAGTTTAGTAGACGTCCTCTATGGCGCCTACAATCCCTCCGGACATCTCCCCTATACAATCGCCTACAATGCTTCAGACTACGATTTCGCCCCTATCACCACCAGCGTAAACTCGACGGCACCAGGTGCTTGGCAATCAGATTTCAAAGAACGTTTACTTATTGATTATCGATACTTTGATTACCATAATATTTCGGTTCTTTACGAATTCGGATTCGGTCTCAGCTACACCACATTTGACCTCACAAACCTCGCCATTTCTCCTCTATCCAATACAACTCTCTCATCAACCCCAGCTGCCATGGCAGCAAACGCCAGTATCCCCGGCGGAAACCCAGATCTCTGGACACCCGTTTACACTGTCACAGCAACTGTATCTAACACAGGAAACTTCTCAGGAGCCGCAGTTCCTCAACTGTATATCAGTATTCCGGAAACGGATGGGGAGACACCTGTCAAACAATTGAGAGGATTCGAGAAGATTGGATTAGATGCGGGGGAGAGTAAGGAAGTTAGCTTTGAGTTGATGAGGAGGGATATTAGTATTTGGGATGTCGTGTTGCAGGAGTGGAGGATTCCCGAGGGAGAATTTGGGGTGAAGGTTGGGTTTTCGAGTAGGGATTTGAGGGTTGAGGGGAGTTTTGAATTTTAGAGGAGGGTAATTGTGTGATGAGTTATGTTTAATGATTATGTACGTCATGGGTTTATGAACTCGGTTATGGGAGTATTTCTTGTATATAAAAGATTCGAGAGGAAGAAGGAAAGATAATATACTCTATTCATATTCGTAATGATGCAACTATATTTTCGACATGGAATTGGAAGAAGGTGATTGACAATGACAACACATTTATATTAACCCGCCAAAATCAACAGAGACAAGAGAAAAAAGAGAAGAGAAGAGGCAGAAGTGATAGAAGTTCCTCCTCCCTACACCAATTATAGATTCCAAATGCACTTAACTCTAAAACTAACTCTGCACCTCGTCCCATAAATCTCCGCTAGATTCTATCCTTTTCTTATTTCATCGGTACCGGGGGTGTACTCATCTCACTGAAAACAGCACCTGCAAAGTTCAAACCCACACATAGTACATACTGATAATATACTCCCAAGAAAACTTGGAGTACTGTAGTATTACTTTCAGCCCTCACTCTCACTCTTGGATACATGTATATCGCAAGTGCGGGGATATAATTGCTGGTAGCTGGAGAATCTACAAACAATGAATACCAACCACCTCTTCTACATATTCCCAAATCTCTCCATTTCTATCACCAAATATATCCCGTGGCGCAGTGGTATCCACCTCTGCTTGCGCCAGCGTAATCGGGACAGTTGGGTACAGTCATTCTTATAGTACAGAAGTTGATTGGGACTTGTAGGCCTGAATAAGGCCGCCTGAGTTTTTGCTGAATTTTTGGATTCTCTTTCCTTAATTAAAGGTACCTAGAGAGAGAAATCTTGGAAAGAGAGCAGTTACTTTTTTGGTTGAGGTCGAGTAGTTTTTTTGTGGGAACACGGGTGGTGGGCGTTTAAGTGAATATGGATGTGTGAGTTATAGGATGAGAGTATTCGAGATCATCATTTCATTGTTTACTTGCATCTGATCTTTAACCCTCGAGCGACATCTCATTTTGTTTGGTCTGTATCTTCCATACATACACACTTGTGAAAGATCATCCAAACCAGCTTGTCATATCCTAACATCAACCTCTTTCAGGATCTCTTTCGCTTTCCCGTTTACTCTCTTACGAAAAGAGAGGCAGAAAATCAGCAAAACCTCCTCTCTCAGCACACCTCTCAAAGAAGAATTCAAATTGAAGAGGCCAATAGATATCTTACTAATCTTGCTTTATGCTTCATGGAAATATTACTACAATATCACCACCACCACCACCACCAGTGTATCCAGTAGTCTCACTGCCATGTATTTACAGAATACTGATATTCTCATGGAACAATATACTGTTCCATAACCACTACTTATAAAACAAACTAACAACAGGATTAGCACTGAACCTAATATAATTAATAAAAGCAATTGTACTACTTACTATAGCAACGCCAAATCCTCAATCCAAAACAAACAAACAAACAACCCACCAACTCACCAGGCCTAACATCACATAAACCGCACACAACCTCAACCCCAACCCCCACAGATCCTCATTTCCAACCCGTAAATGCTCGCATAGTAGTGCTCTGAGTACATCGTAGATGGGCACATCATACTGTACCTAGGTATATATATGAACATTGAATAGCGAGCGTACCGATTAGATATAACGGCGTCCATACAACATGAACCGCAGAAACAGCACGATCAAGACGGAATGATGAGTGTGATGCAGGTACTGTATGGATTGTGAAAGAAGGTATGTGATGCTCCCGCTGAGGTGTACAGGAATCTCCCGGTGAGCCCCGCGGACTTGTGAAAAGTCCCCGGTGAGGTAGGACATATCTCCTGGCGAGCCCAATATTTTGGAAGACAGGCTTGGCAGTCCAGGTGAGGTATAAAACTCCTCGGTGAGCTACAGTATCAAACGTTCAAGTATCAATACATGGGGCCACTAAGCTTTGAATATGAGGGTTCAAATGGTGGGTGATATTGCACTTTCAGCCAACACAATATCGATTCATTCATGAAAGTTGAGATCGATAATGATAAACAGCATTACACATCAAGAATAAATCAACACGCCTAACCAAAACTTATTTTCTGTCTCGTCAAATCCCTAAACACATCATCCAATACATTTCTCTTCCTCTTTGCCCCCTCAATATCCTCATCACGAGTCTGGCCTTCCTCCTCTTCCTCACGGTCTACCTCTACATCTTCTTCAGTTCTGGGTATCCATGCTCGAATCTGTCCATCCGAATGTGCAGAGTATATACCATCTACCGGCTCTCTCCAAGCCAACGCTGTGATACGATTCCGAATATTTCGTTCGCCGGTTCGAGATCGCACTGCTGCTACAGCGGGACCGGGAACTTTCAATCGTTTGAGGAGACGACCTTCGTGGAGTTCGAAAACTAGGATTTCTTTTTCGTTGGGGAAGAATAGGTGTTCTTTCATGGGAGGGGTCAAGGATGTGGGTGATACTACTATGGGTAAACGTGAGAGATGGCCATTTTTCAGTAGTGGCCCAAAGCTTGCGAGAGTATTTGCCCCCGTAGCTGCATCCCAAACGCGTAGCCTCTCATCATGCGCTGCAGAGACGATGTAATTCCCATTATCCGTCCATGCAAGACCATTTACAGCTCCCATGTGTGCCTTGGCAGAAGCCCTCGATCGACCACCTGCCATTCCCCGTGTAGCCATAATCCCAATCGCATCTTCCAAATCCAGGGACCCCACTGCGCCGGAACTCTTTCGAATATCCCAAAGACGAATCGTGCCATCTACACACCCACTAGCTAGTATATGATCAACCTTGGGATGCCAAGCAAGTGAAAGTAAAGCTCCATCATGTCCGGCTAATGAATGTGTACTCGCGCCGGAGCGAAGATCGACGAGCCTGACGGCTGGATGTTGAGTCGCGCAAGCCACCAGAAGATGTTGTGCAATAGGAGAGACGGCATGAGAATAGACAATGGAATTTAGGTCGAAGTCTGCAGAGATTTGGAGAGTCTCGGTGGCGTATAGTTTGAGATGATGATCGTATGACGAAGAGAGAAAGGCGGCAGAATCGAAAGGATAGAAACTAAGATGTGTGATGCCATATTTATGCGCGGAAGCATTCCTGCAGACCCGAATTAGTGGTGTTTTCAGACCACTTGTTACAATGATAGAAATCTGTGAAATATACCTAGGGACTATTCCGGTTGGTCGGAATGTATATTTTGATGCCCCTGTGGGGAGTTGGTCAAGATCCCAAACTTTGATCGATGCATCTGCACCTCCAGAAAGAAGACTACATATCTTCTTGTTAGTCCGGAACTTTCGACAACTTCAAATTATTCATTCTATCCTTACATCTTTCCTTCAAATCTATCTATAGATAGAGCGTTCACTCCTGTCTGATGCGCCCATAGCTTCGCCGGCTCATAATCTCGAGCTTCCGCACTTACAGCTACAGTCGTCGAAGGCTTTTCACCACCATTGAATTGTAGCTTTGGAGCCGGTGAGATCGCATAGGTTAGTTGGGTGGTTTGGATGCGCGCGAAGGCATTTGGGCCAAGATTGCCCGTTGATCGATCAAAGAGCAATTGATTCATACATTTGGTGTATAGTATACTATGGTATACGAAAGAGTCTAATTGAAATACTATGTATGTGGTGATGGTTTACTATTGAATCAATGTCGACGATAGATCATTGAGAAGTGATGCGTGTTCAGGACTGATGAAGCTGGAAGGTTTGCGACACGATGGTGCAATTACGCGGGGTTGGTTTATTTGGACATCGTCATACTTGAGCTAATAAACATTTCTAGAGCGCTCCAGCCCGGCTTATTGGCTTTCATGATTCTTATTATTAATCTTTTACATTCCAGACACGAGCCTTTGAACTTTGAAGGACAATATGACTTCAAAAGCATTTTCACAAAACACCTTCATCAATCCAGATATTGAAGAAAAATCAATAGAGGGGGACAAGGTTTCACGATCAAGAAAACCTTCCGTTTACGATGCTGTTGCAGGTAACATCCCATATCACGACATTCCTCGGAGAATAATAACGTTACGTATTGACATGTTTCTCAGGTCGGATTTCCGCAGCAGGTTTCATTCCTAGGAGTGTGGTTGTCTCCTCAACTCGGGATACTACATCATCCTCTTTGAGCGCTGTGCCTCCCGAAGCTGTATTGTTTCGGAGCAAGAATGCGCCCACCAGATATGCCGAATCGGACATCTATTTTGCAAATGAACGAGAGTCGCCGAAGGAATTGCCCGACTCGGATTTACTAAAATCACTTCATACCTATGCTTCTGACTTCTATTCTCGTGCCACGCCGGAAGGGGGATCTATAGATTGGCGCAGCATGGACGGAACGGCTCTGATAGGACTGGGTATTTTGATGGAAGAAGCAGCTCGAGAAATCCTGGGGGAAACGGGCGACCTCACGTTCACGGAAGGAGAAGAAATCAATATCAATATTCCTGGGCGCGGTCGACGTTCTCGAACAGGTAGTGTTGTCAGCCCATCCCGAGAAGCCAGGAGATCCGCAAAAAGAAGACGAATTCTTGATAATCATGTCAATGGAACGAGTTGAAATGAGACATACATATGTAGTTATTAGACAACCAGAGCGTTGAACTTGGACTATGATTTGGGGTTACTGTCACATCGGGTTTCAGAACGAGATTTTGTGGCCAGCCACCAATACGTCCAGGGTCCAATATAGACAAAAGAGAAAAACGGGAGAAGAGAGTTTGACCAGTCAGGATATTAGACCGGCGAATGGGCTCAGTATCAAGCCAGCCCAAAGTTACGAGCATGGAGATACACGAGGAGGATTGAGATGAACAGGGAGGGCTGGTGGCGTGATATATATTTTTATTTAATCGAGTTAGCCCTCACGGTTAAGGGACGAGCCGGCTACAGGATGTACATCGGAATCTTTTGGCATCTAATGCGGTTGGGACTATCCGATTGAACGTTCAAAGCTGATGGTGTACACCGGACTAGCTTGTACGACCTTGGTCAAATATCAACATTGACCCTCACGTTCTCATTCGACGCGTCTGAGTAAGCTTGCATACTTTGTGTTACACCGACATTTGCGCTTACTTTGGTTTGATCAGGCCCATCAGGGTAGTTATCCTGCTCAAGAAGTTAAGATATATCATAAATCCTTGAAAGTTAAATCGGTTGACGATAGAAGGTTTATTACTCTATCATGATTCATTAAGCCGAGCGGGTGAACTTTGAACTTTGAACTTTGAAGAGCTGGATGCATCAAGGCAAATCACAGATGAAGGTAAGCTTTTAGTTGATGAAGCTATTGAAACTTTGAAAGGGGACCGACCGAGAAGTTACCTCCACTGACACGTGGGAAAAGGTCCGTACAAGGTCATACCTACTAGATTAAGGTAGAATCTTGCCCTTGACATTTCCTATTTCAATGGTAGATATACTTAACTCAAATTCTTATTTAGAGGGGTTGAAAGTTTACCGTTTTTTCCTTATCTATCAAACCTATATGATATTTCGGTATATAATATATTACTACATTGTCCGAGTTCTTACCGGAGAACTCAACTTACTCAAGCCTCAAGGAGAGAGATTATACATGATTACCCATATATTATAAATCATTAAATTCGACATCCACCAACGATTATGTCTAAGCGCACGGATTGAAATGTATCAAAGATTTCGTATTCTGTGAAACAAACGAAATGATGTAGATCTAGCTTGAATATTGAATATCTAGAACCGCATTTTGTTTTTTTTTTACCTTACTATATGATCTCCGGTAAAGCAAGCGACGAGTCAGAAGGGGGGGGGGAAAAGAGCTGAAGATTTGCATATAGCTTATTGCATATTAAGTTATTAACCTCCGAAAGGCTTCTGATTGGTTACATCGGGGGTTTTTATCATCTGCCAGGGAAAAAAAGGGAGTACCGGTTCTGGAAGCAATCATCACTTCATCTGCAAAAGCAACTATGAACTAAAACTCCTGCTTGCATATATTCAACATTCAACATTCAACAACTTGAAAGTTGAAGCACAGCACAGCGCAGCGCAGCGCATTCTCTCAAATTAGAGTTTAGAGTTTAGGGTTTAGCCGTCTTATCATCTCAATATTTCCCACGCTACGGAGAAGTATAATATCAGCCTCTTTAGTAAAATGACGATTCATCACATTTTCCAAGCGCAAATCGATCTCGTAGCTCCTAAAAAAACCCATTGTAGGCTTGTAGGTAGCCAAGGAAGAAGCGGTGAGGTTACACACACATTCTAAGTGGCGTCCACCTTACGTACGGGTAAAGTCGAGCGTGGAGCGCGAGGAAGGTCAGATGATCCGCATCCAGTCGTAAAGAAGTTTCCCTCGTCCCCGACTCCCCCGTATACTACGGTAGTGAGTGGGATGCTGATGGCTAAATTGCTAATGCTGCTAATGCTGCTAAGGTCATGGCCCTTGCTATGCACTGCACTGCACACTATCATCTCCTGTAGGCTGGAGGCATGTCATGTTACTGTTACAACTTACCGCACTGGAGCCTGGCAGCGGCTGGAGGAACGACGAATCTACAGAGTACGAACTTGGATCGTGCTGGGCAAGTGGGGTGGGAGGTTTGCTGGGAGCTGGAATTGGAAATGGAATCATTGGAAAGGAAATGGGAGGGAGGGACGGTTTATTGCAGTTCCTGGTTTGCCGCGGGGGATTCGGGCATCAATTTTTTGGGGGGG
>NGKI01000003.1:964594-1005461 GCA_002162615.1 Myriosclerotinia duriaeana
TTTCTTTGAATCGACACCGATAATTCCCCCTTACCTATCAATCCTCCAAGATGTTTAACTTTTAATATCAGCGCATCCCGCCACTTCCAGCTACATACACACTACCAAAGGCCTTCTTTTCCACAACCTACACATAAATACAACAAGGACATCAAGACGAAGGAATAACTCAATACATTATCCTTCATCACCAACGTATCATCCACGTTCTTGTTCTTTCGTCACACTCTATGCTAAGTTCGTGGTACCAGGCCGTGGGCTTTTGTTAATTTATTGTACACCGAAACTTAATGAGTTTGATAATATTTAATTAATTTGATTCATGCGAAAAAAGAGATTATATCTATATGAATATCTGTTCCTGAAATGAAGATTCAATAAATGTTTCTGATTAGTTTCTAAATGGTTTTACCGAGTATGATTGAGAGTGAAGGTTGTTGGACTCAGTTTTGGCTTTGGTTCTTGCGGTAAACTAAAAATAAAATGTCAGTTGTAAAAGCAGTAGCATTTTATCAATCAAACACAAGTCAAATGTAAATATAAAAAATATATTTATATAATTATTGTATCAAAATCTCTATTTTGACGGAGGCAACCAGCATTTAAACTGTTAATTATGCCAAAATATACAAGGGAAAAAGGTTAGATTTTGATGTACCGTAAAAGGGTCATTCGGTTATGCAGCTTCCTTTTAAATATCAACTTTAAGACCGTGGTATTTTGTTAATGAATAGATATATATTTTACTGACGGAAACTAGATATCTATAGTATCCCGACTAAAATCTCAAGTTTGACGGAAAGAATTTCATGTTTAAACGGTTGTTTATGCCAGAATATACAAATGAAAAGATTACCTGTAGAAAGGGAATCGGTTAACCTACAATGTAAGATTGAAACCTTTCATGTAAATTTCAATTTGAAAGTGACAGCGATTTATCAACAAATTATCAGAATCTACGGACTAAAACCCTCTATATATAGTCTCCTAACTAATGTCTTTACTTTGACGGAAGCGTTTAGGAATCTAACGGTTGGTATACAAGAATAGATTACTGGAGTTGGTGAGTTTTGATGTAAGAATGGAGTTCGGTTCGGTGGGTGACATGTGCTATAGAACCCGCCGCATAAACCTATAAACCCCAACTTCAAGGATATATTTCATCAATCAACTGATGAAAACCAGCAATGAAAACTGTATATATATGATATCTAGATTATCATCTTTGATCTGACGGAAGTGATTAAATGTTTAACTGTTGGTTATATCAGAATAGACGAATGAAAGTGATGAGTTTTGATGTAAAATGTTCATTCGATGAGCATAAATCAAGGACAAATGCAGAATCATTCTTACTTTAAACTTCAATCTCTATAGATCTAGATTTCTATAATCTATTATATTAACATAAATCATCCTAATTACTCGAAAAATCCCCAAATTCAAGAAATGAAGACCTCAATAGTGACTACAGAATATACCCTAAGACCTCGAACCACTGTGAACCGACTGGGCGCCTGTTGCACCCACAAACGCCCAATACTCCCATCCTTATAGACCACCAGCTGTGAATGTCGAACGGACCATCTTCTATCAGGGACGACAGGAAAGTTCTCCGGCGGTTGAAGAACCTCAACTCGTACATGGCTCGGAATATACGTGGAAAAAGGTGGCCACAGCCATGCGTTCCCAGACATACCATGCTACCTCCTTCCGGGTTAAATAAACCACTGAGACGTAGATTGGAAGGTACTCAGACTCCTGAGAGAAATGACAAAGCCTTTACCATTGTAGTTTTCTCTGTATAACATCCTCAATGTCCTGGAAGTACCTCAAGTACAAAAAAAGCCATCCTGAATCATTGTCCTCCTCAATATCCTCCTCACACCTCCATAAGCACGCCCCTCCTCAGCGAATCCCGAATTCACCGTCTTGCAAATAACTAAATAAGTCACAAATTGCAAATCACATTACACATCACATCACATTACATCATTGCAAAGTACACAAGTTTCTTTTTGGTGGGAAAAATCCACTAATAATTTTATATGTGTTTTTGGTGGAAGCACTTTATGCGACCTCTGTTCCCGTGCATTTTATGCACTGCCGGATTTTGTAGTAATCGCACAGAAACAAAAGAAAGAACCAATCCTATTCCTCAATGCCGAGTTCGACGACGTCTGCACACTAGGAGGCGATGTAATGAAATAATGAAAACTAAAACTAAACGAAACCCCAATCTTTTGAGAAACATATCATCCTGACATTAACTTCCGCCACCATCATCTTTCATAGAGTAGAATAGAAACCATTTAATTTGTCCATCGCAAGTGGCCAGCACCATAACCTTTCCTAATACCATCCATTGATCCATCCATCCATCCGTCCGTCAATCATAAATAACAAAGGAAAAGAAAACCTTCGAAGTAACGACTCCTCCGGAAAAATTGTCTTGGCAATTTTATTAATCTAGCTCAAGTATAGTCCACATATTTCTCAAGCAGCATCTCCGAAAGAAGCAAGGTAGCAAGAGAATTTGAAGTGTGTCCATTAACAACAGTGAGTAGAAAGCGTGCGTACACAGCATATTGCAGCGTGCACTAACCGTAAACCGTATAGTAAATTTGTGAGGTAGAGGAAATGATCCATGAGAAAACATGAGTTGCAACCGATTCGAGAATAACCAGGCTGGCCTACTATCCCCGGAAGAAGACAGGTTCGATGTTGGATTTATGGTCCCCGGAAGAAGACAGGTTCGATGTTGGATTTATGGTCCGCAAGTAGATCCTCGGCGTTTCGTCTCCCTGGGAAATCGTCACTCATCAAGTTGTACGCGATATCCATTTCCACGGTATCTTGTACCAGTAAGTGGTGAACGACCACTGTACCGTTTCGCAATTGACCTTGGCGGAGTGCGCGGCCCATAGCCTGAATCATTGATGCATTGTATCTCGTCTTCTCGGCATAATAAGGAGTCATGAAGATAACGTGCTGCGCGATAGTTAGATTCGATCCCGAGGCAGACTCGTCAGCAATGTCTAGGAACAAAACGCGAGCAGATGGGTCATCATCTTCAACGTAATCGGAGTCTGCTGCTTCTTCACCAACGCGAGCCCAATCGACAGGTTCATCATCTTCATGGCCGACACCATATAAAGCTTCAGGGGCATCCACTTCGGCATCCTTGAGCTCGGAAGGATCTAAGGCAGGATATGTGGCCATCGGAGCTTCAGTGAAATGAGGTCTTGTCAGACCTGAGCCATCGGTGAGTTCTTCGGAAGCTGCCCTTGAAGCAACTGGTTCTTTGTCCTTCTTAGCTGCTCGAGTTCTCTTGGTAGCAGCTTTAGTTGCCTTAGTAGCCGCTTGAGTTGCCTTAGTAGCCGCTTGAGTTGTCTTGGTAGTTGCTTGAGTTTTCTTGGTAGCTGCTTGAGTTGTCTTGGTAGCTGCTTGAGTTGTCTTGGTAGCCGCTTGAGTTGTCTTGGTAGTTGCTTGATTTTTCTTGATAGCATTAGCTGCCTTTGATTGTATCTCAGCTACCATTGCAGATGTCTTTGCCGTCACTTCACCTCCCGTTGATATTATTTCGCCTACCAAGTTAGAAAGGTATTCGTCAAGGACTTCTTGGGAAGAATTGTCAACTTGATCGGCAGGATTGTCAACTTGCATAGCATTAGCGTCACCTCGATTAAACCCATCGACAACGCGATCAGGAAGCAACTGATGGTCTGGGTCAACGCCATTGAACCAATGTGGAGGAGCTGTATCGTGGTTCAGCATGGTGTTCAATCCACCCGAGAACATGAGTTCATCAGGATCTACATCATCAAGCAATGTAATTTGACCTATATCACTTGTGATTGCTTGATCAACCGACTGGCGCACTAATTGAGGCGGTTCTTCAGTCCGAGGTCTCTTGGAGGAAACATTCTGTTCGGAGGAATCATCGAGCCCCGTAGCAGTCATAGCCAACAAAGAAGCCGAGGCAGCTGGAGCAGCTGTACCAGAAGATTGTCGCTTTCTCTTGAGTCTGGCTTGGCGAACTCTTTCGTTTTCCTCATCACTAACTCCATACAAGTCTTCGGGCTCATGATCCATTTGGCTTGGTGAGGCAACTCGAGCGACTTTAGGATCCGGGCCAAGACTATCAGATTCTTGGGAATCTGAACGCTTCCTCTTAAGTGGAGCACGCTTGGGTGGAGCACGCTTGGGTGGAGCACGCTTGGGTGGAGCACTCTTGGGTGGAGCACTCTTAGATGGATCATTCTTCGGTGGAGCACTAGCTGCTCCTTTTTTCCCTTCTTTGTAGTTCTTCCCCTTGTTTTTCTTGAAATTTTCGAGGGTCTGAGAGATTTGGGCCTTTCTACCATTTAGATTGACGCAAGGAATGCCGTCGGCTTCAATTACTTGTTGAGCGATCTTTAGGAACTCTGGCAAAGGGCTGAAAACAATGAATTTCTTGTTTCCATCGTCGTTCTCCCAAATAATGTTGCGAACAGCGGTAATCTTGTCAACTCGAACAACTGGGTTGCTCCAGAAGAAAAGGTCTGCATCGCTCGGTTGGCAAGAGGGATGTATCGGAAGTGATTCCACAACCTCTTTGAACTTCTCAATATCTCTGTCGAAGCGTGGGCGAACAAGGCCAGCTGTAGAATGTAGAAACAATGCCAAGAACTTTTCATCGGGCAAAGAAACTCCACCACAGCCTTCCATCGGGCATCCGCCTTCCCTCAGAAGAACGTTGCATTTTGCGCACAAGACGTGGCCACAATTGCCTTGAATAACTGCTTCGCTCAATGGGGAACTTTGATTGCATCTCTGGCAAGTCAACGTACCAAGAGGAAATAACATGGCAGCTTGTTCAATCTGCAGCACAGCATTGTAGTAACGATACTCATGTCTGCTGTGCACGAGGTCCACGGATGTCTTGTGCAAATCTGTGAGCGCCTTTTTGCAATGAGCGTTAAGACCAAGCATTTTTCTTCCGTTATGCATAATAATTTTGGTCGGGGAAGGCCACAGAAGACGACCGTGGGGTTCGTAAGGAATCATGAAGTAAAGATCGTTACGAGTCTTGAGACCCGCACTGTTCACGTCCTCGATAACTTGAGTGAGATCGCGAAGAACGTCAGGATCTGCATAACGTTGACCTTGTAGAATCTGGTTCTTCCACATGTAATATCGAGAGCTCATGTCCCTATCCGCGATGATTAGAGGTTGTGTCAACAGATACTCGGTGAGCTCCATCTGTTTGCGAACGAAGTCTTTTGCGACACGAATCTTATGGATGGCAGTGGCTTTAAGACTCGCACAAGTTCTTAACTTATAATCATCAGTCTTTTCGGCGTGTTCAGGATAATAGGACGCAGCCTTGAGTAACCGCAGGCGGCCATCCGGTTCTTTACCATAAGTCTTAATGAGCTCTTCTTGAACAGCGCTCCGAGCCTTCACAGTCTTCGGCATCATGTACTGCTTGTTTACAACATCCGTCTTGACGGTCAGGTAACATGCCATTTGTGCTGTAGCCATCTGCGTGACAACAAAGGTATGAACTTGATTGTATTGGCCACCGCCAATTCTTTTATCTTGACGAACGAATGCGTTGCAGAATTCTTGAGCTATTTGATCTCTGGCAGCATGCCAGGCTGGCGACGCGTCAGGTCCATATGACAAAAATCGCTCAGCGCTCGTCAGATGCTTATTCTTGCGAATCAATTCCTGGTCGTCGACGCCTAGGTTAATCCCAAGACACCTAGCAATTTTTGATGCCGAATAGTGATCAGTAATGTTCGGCGTTGCCGAAAGTGCCCATCGACAATTAGCATATAGGTCACGTACAGACACTGCAATGAATCTGCAAACATAGCTCACTTCGTCTATCACCAGACGCGCCCATCCGAAATCTCCCAAAGTTGCTGAGAGAAGACCAATAATGCAGTTGGCTGCAAATACTGGACCAGAGAAACAACTCTCTGCATCATCCTCATTAATGAAGGTTTTGGCTTTACTTCTGGCATCAGCAACCTTCTTGGCATTTGCGAGATATGTTTCACCCGTGCCTTTGAGTCGCTTGGATGGGATGTGAGGCTCATTAGCCCCATACTTCGCAAAGTTTCTCGTGAACCTGGACTTCATAAATTTAACGAATTCCCCGACAGCTTGAGCGTCAGCTGCCTTGTTATCACTCTCTACAATTGGAAGGGTTTGCTGGAGATGTTTCAAGATTTCCTTCCTCTCTTTCATAGCATTGACATACCATGCTTCCTTTGCTCTGTCGGATGAGTTTTTGGCCAATTCAACAACTCCAGCGTTCTTTGCCACGAGTTTCAGGTACCCCGCGTTGTCTAACTGACTAGAAGTACAGATGACCAGCTCCGCTCTAAGGTAATCATCAACAGTTAAGGCCTTGACCTGGGCACAGGCGGTGATAACAATCAGTCTTGGATCATTCTTTGCTCCGTATCCGAGGAAGTCGCACGCCTCATTTCTCCATTGTTGAATCAAATGAGGCGGGACTAGAACCAACGTTGCGCTCAGATGGATTAAACCATCTGTGTTAGGCTTTTTCGACCACATGCGATCCATAGAGTGTTGTCTGCTCATGAGGGCAAATGTCATGACAGTCTTGCCGTAGCCAACCGCGGCAGCAAGTAAACCAGCTCGGTGTTTAACCATTCGAGCAGCTCGACCCTCAAGTCTGAAGGACAAGTTACTTTGGCGAGCTTCGACTACTTCTCTCTCCATGAACTTCGGTGGATATCTCTCTTGATCCACCATCCACGTCAAGGTCTTGAGCTGCTCATTGCGCAGCCTCTTACCCGGGACAAATCTCCTTGGTTGATCTGACACACCTATCAGAAAATTGGTGCGGAAAGTAAAAGGCGGGGTTAGCATTCTTGTATTCCCAGAAGTTTCAGGGACAAATCTCCACGAGAGAGTTACAGGAGCCTCCGGTCGGGGCATAACATCGAGAACAGCAGCTGCCTTGTGGCTCACCGATGCTGGATTGATCAGACAGTGGAAGTCAAATCGGTAGCCATGGTCCACCGGAGTGAACTTAGCCCATTGCTCCATTGGTGCTGGGGAATTCTTCACCTGAAGCTCGAACTTTGCTGCTTCATTCGGTTCTTCGAAGGGTATTTGCTGGACTCTTTGGCCAGTCTTCTTCAGGTACCATAACATGGATGGCTTCAAAGGTGCGCAATCTCGACAACGTTGTTCATAACTTTTTTGACTTGAACAGGGAATCCATGAGGGTTCGGACTCAACAACTCCACGTTGGACCAAGCCACGAGCAAGCAGGTAGTGAAAGTCCCTGTAAAATCGGGAACCCGCTTGCCTTGTGACTTGCGTCCAGGAGTTTACCTGCCATAAACGCGGTTTGAAATCAGTTACTGCCGTGCAAGAGAATGCTGCAAGCATACGCTTGCAATTTGTTTCGCCCAGAAGCCATGGGTCTAGAGTGTTAAGTACTTGGTACTCGGCTGGTAAAGAGAAGTCTGGCATGTTGATGCCCATTGGGACGGCCGTTTTGTTTGCGGGAGTGATCCAACTTCCGTAGCTCTGGATCTCAACTGTTTCACTCATTGCCTTTTGTAATTCATCAAGATCCTCGTAAATATTACCTTCGAAGAGATAACCTTTTTGAAGCTTTTTCGCTGGAGGGTGCTCCCACATACCGATCGAAGCTGTGATGCGTCTGAACACACCGCAATCTTTACGTGTTCGATCGTCAGTAAAGACGTATCCATGCTCGTTCCAGTCTCCAGTGCCGGCTGTGTGATCGAAGAACAAGTACTTTGGGAAGTTACCCCTACGAGTGCCCTCCTTGGTGTGCATGGAGTTAAATGCTTGATCGCATTCTGTACGGGCTTTCCAAACACCGGGGATGTCTTCGAAGGTTGCGAGTTTATCCTTAGGAATCTTAATGGTCAATTCTGACCACACAAAATTGTCCTTATGATCAGGAAATCCAATAGAGTTCTCGTAGGTAGGAATAAGACAGCCTCCGTAGGTAAAATCTGCTTTAACGAACCGTCTTTGCGGTTGCCAAAACTGCCATTTACAATCAAATATCGACTTCAAGCTGTCAGTGGACCCGTAAAGAGGGACTGATCTTGCAAACGGAAACTTGGCGATATATTTCCTCAGATTACTGTTTGCAGCCACGGTCTCATCAGGTACAGCGTACAAGAATGATTGGACTTTCTTGTCTGAAATAATCATCTCCAACTTGGCATGGTCTGAAAGCCACGTAATGGTCCAAGCGAAAGACCGGACTGCACTCCGAAATCTGACAGTAGACTGAAGACACTTTAGAAAAGTCGTCCGTAAAGCAGACCATTGATTATTGTCAACGTCATCGGTAACCAGTTCTTGAATGTATGAAGCTACGTTGGGACTGGCAATGAATAGCTTCCACAGAGGAAGAGCCATTGGAAGACGCTCGGCAATATTAACTTCAACACGCCCAGGATTGATTCGATGGGCAACACCTTTTACACCTCGAGGACCAACATATTGGTCCAAAGGCTTATAGGAGTGCCGTGGCTTGGTTCCACAAGAGTCACAAGAAACATGGCTGCAGTACCGGCACTTGACGATGGTCGATCTTGAGATTTCGGTCTGTGCTTCGCAATAGCAGTATTTGGCAGAGATCTCGGCTAGATAGGTAGATTCGCGAACAGTTAAAGGGTTTTGGACAACCGAGATATCCTGGTAGGAATAAAGAATCTCTTTTTGGCGTCTGAAAGTCTTCGTTGACATGTCTTCATCTGGGGTATCGACGCCATTGCCTGGACTCAATATGGGTATGAACGTGAGAAGCGTGAATGCTAGTACACTGCCAACAACTGTGGTAGTCATTGCGTTACCGGCAAACCCTTTGAGCTCCGACTGTGAAATACCGGCAATCTCAAGACCAGCAGTGTCGATTCCTTGAAGGCGAAGAGCTTCTTCACCAGTGATCTTGCTGCCACGTGCAGTATTGAACATTTCGCCCTTGGGCGTTAGGCAAGGCATGATCCCGCACTTCACATTGTCGTGTTGAACATAGACGTTTTGTGAAAGGTCAAGGTTGCGGCTAGAAGGAGTGTTAGCAAGCTACAATAAGAATCAAGTCAAAGTTAAGCTTACCTGATGTAACGATCGTCATAACCTCTGGCGACTCCACGCAAATGGCTGATATCTGTAAGATCATGAACCCGTTCTACAAAACCTTTAATGTCGTTGATCCAATGATCAGGATGCCTATAGATTCCGGTGCTTCGCCAGTCGGTGACTGGTTTGCCAGTGCCAAAGTTCTGCGAATGGCGATAATCCTCATGACGGGCGTGGCACGTATCCCAAACAGGGATCGCACGTGCTTCAGTTTGAATTTCTGCTTGAGATCTAAGTGATTTTGAATCGGCAGGCTCCATCCACTGTTCGACTGCAGTGCTCGCATCACGCTGAAACTTGTTTTTCAAGGTTTCGAAGAATGACATCCATGCGCTTTGGTCGGCATACTTTGCTTCAGTGGCAGGACTTAAAGCAGATCGGAGAATTGCAACAATATACCCGCGCAGACGTGTTTGTGGGATGGCAAAGCGTTTGCTGTCAAGTTTTGTGAAGCCAGCAAGATATCCGCGCTTCTCGAACATATTGATCATGGCTTTGAATGGACCACCTGAAACATTTTCGGTGATGGCAATTGTTACTTGTAGCCATTCGCAGATTCCAAGAAATCCAAGGTACGTTTGGGAAGACTCGTTTATATCGTTTTCGATTTTCTTACTTCGACCGCTGTTGAGGGCTGAATAGCTCGTGCATGATGTGCCGGAAATTATCAGATCGATAGTACCCCTCTCCGGAAGTGCTACCAGTGCACCAAAAGCGGTGGTCCTATATATAAGTTAGCTAGGAATTGAGAACTCAAATTATTCAACTTACATAAACCCCCTTCGATGAGGATATTTTTCCCACTCAAGAACCTCTGTAATATCGCGAAAAATAATGACCGAAGGCCAATTTCGTCGAATATAGTCTTGCTTATAGGGATCTATCTCCACGGAGAAAACATGCTCATATCTCAAATTGATCCCGAAAGGCTTAAGACCTAGTTTTGAAAAATTAGTATGGAGTAAAAAAATCACTTGCATTGAATAATTACCTTCACAGAGCAACCTTAGATATATGATCGGCGCCTCCGTTCCCGAACATGCTGTTGCGACGCGCAACTTCCTCTTCATACCTTTTAAGAGGTCTTCGATCCCATCCCTCACCAAGATGTCTATTTGATTCTTAATGAAAGGATCGATGATAGGTAAGGGCTCCAGGTTTCCATTGATTCCTGAACTGAACTTCATCGATCCCCAGTACTTATCATTGTTCGTGGTCTTCTTGGTCTTCTTCGCCTTTGGAGTCTCGTCATCGCTGCCACATGAGACGAGGTCGGAGAGGTTTCCGGGGTCATTGCCCCCATCTTCAACTTCTTCCTCACCGAAGTCGTCGACGGCAATTTCCTCGTCTTCCTCTCCTTCCTCGTCGTCATCTGAGGGAGGCAGTTTGCGTTTAGATGGTGGCGCCATAGTTATTGAAAATCCCTGGTAGAAAATTTATTAGCTATCATAGACAGACTTTTGCGAGAAAAGTACATATGGAGATACCACAACCGATAAAAAGATTGATTGATAGAGGAAGTGCAAACTGTTCAAGCGGTTTTGTTCTCAGGTTGGTGGGTAGCTCAGGATGTTTGTGTTCAATATAAGATAGATGAGGGCTTGTGTAACCAAACAGCTAAGGGCTGACGGTGACGACGGAGATAGTTATGAAAAGCAACAAGGAGATCTGAAGGATAATACAATATTTTTGGAAGCTCGAACACCCCCCCCCAAAAAATTGCGAAAGCGATGATACAACAATCTTCCTGATGATTTGAGGGGGTGAAGGTGATATAAAAGATAGCCAAAGGTTGTTGTTTGATGATGGAGTATGGGGGTAGACGCGACGTGGAAATTTTTGTAGAGACCGAGATAACTTACCAAATGATTATGTTTCAAATGACACGAGTCGCAAGTGAACCAAACTTGCTGTAGTTGTAGTAGTTTTCGCAGCTCCTTTGACTTGATATTTCTGGTGATTCTATTGATGGAACTTGATCAGCAACCACTTCAAATTGAAAAAAAATGGACTGAGTGAAGATGTAATCTTGGAGAAATGCGTAAAAGTATGCAAACAAATGAATATTTGCCTTCAAATTCTCTCGCAGTCTTACAATAGCTATTCCTCCGTACAATAGCTGTTCGGAGGAATAGCTATGACGGTGCGATGAATGTTGAATGTAATTTTGAGGAATGATCTATTCAAGCTCTTGAAGGTGCGAATGTTGTGGTTGAGGTTTAGAAAGTTAGTGGGGGAAATTTGCAGTAAGTAGATAACAACCGAAATGGCCCTGCCCTGATTCCACCCGTCCACCAGCGACATGCACTGACCACTGCCAGCTAATGCGCCTTGTAATCGTTAGTAAAGGCTCCGAGGACCTATCAATCACTTTGAAATTGTTCTTCCGCACTTGAATTTGTTCCTGCTGCTCAGCTTTCCCCAAGCCCAGCAGCCACTGGAATCTGGACAATATATTCAGGTGAATCAAACCCAGAAGCAGTACAGCATCAGAGTATTGAATGACAGTAAGTTATTACCATAACATGAATGTGCCTTCCCGTGGAAAAACCCCCAGACTAATTATTCAGACAAGAGAAGCAGGTTCAAGCCACGCGAACACCTAATACGAGAAACAATTACACAAGGGTAGATATGGAAGGGATGGACATGCATTATCTTGGGTCCGCAGGCGCAGCAGATCTTCTCCGCGAGCTCTTCGAATCGTTAGCCTTCTACCTTTACTGCAACATTGGCACGGAAGACAGTGATGATGCCTTCGCTCGGCTTGGCTCAATAGGTCTTTAAAACTTCAAGAAAAAGGTACAGATCCAAATCCTACCCTGATCTGCGAGTAGCTCTTACCGACTTGAAGATTACAACAGCGACCTTCAAAGTGGTTATGCTATGAGAGTAGGCATAACATACTTTATGGCTACAAAAGCAACCTTCGATGAGAGTACGACTCACTCAAAAGAGGTCTTATCGACGTTAGGATTACAACAGCAATATCAAAGCCTCTCTGTCTCAAGGCATTGCAGGTGGCTCTATTCTTGTGGAAAGCTTTGAATCCCCCACCTGCTGTGTGCTGGATATGCAACCAGATACTGCCAAAAAAACCCACCCTTTTTATATCAGGGTGAGTACTCTTTCCATCTTTGAACAAGTGAGCTACCTTGTGCACAATGTCGAAATCCTTTGTTGCTTCTACACCAACAGACAAACAATAGATGTCCAACACCAATCACCCAAGGCACCGCCTCAAAGCAGCCTACCTGGGTGACTACATGGCATATTGTCTTTGTTTACCAACCACGTTCTCAATCTGCAATAAACATTCAAGCCTTAACTAACTTTGAAAAGGCAGGTCTAAAACCCCTTCGCTTCGGTGACAATATTTGTATAGTTGTTGGCCCGAGCTTTGTCGTATCGAGAATAACCGAAGGGGTAATCTCCTGAGTCTGGAAATGTCCCTCTTTATGATGCCTTTCCAATTTGCCATTTAATTGAGCTGGCTTATCTGAGATAGCAAATAATCCAATCACTTGATTTATGAAAGAAAATAAGCAAATAATAGAAGCTATTGAGCTTCTCCTTCCTTGACGGACCATCTGTTCTTGGATATCGATGAGCTTCTGTCTTTATTCTCTCACCCTGAAACTCTTGCTTCTTCGTTATACTCGGTCATATATGCCAGAGCTTAAAGAATACCAAGCCACAGATAGTCTAGAGCTCTAATAGACCGAACTTGAAGGTATTTTTATTTCTCTTGTCTCTGGTATCTGGCAAAAGAACTATGGTGCCGAGTGGTACCTCTCAAGGAATATACTACTGTGATATGCAACGTGATTATGCTTATTTTTTACATTACTAGGAAGAAGATCCCCTTGACTAGCAACACTAGCTGTGATGTACAAGGGAAAGTTTGATAGGGTTGCTTGAACTACAATTTCTTCTGTGGCGTAAACAACTTTCCACTTACTCAAGTCAACGAGGCGGTGCCAGTGGCACAATGGGCACCATCGGTATCCTGGTGTATCTATCAATGCTGAATATCTCATTGATCGGGATAGAGACGGTGGAGTTATGACTCTCAGTCTGACTCTCTCCCTCGAGCTTCCATAACTGTACTGTGTTCCTGCTATAACGAGAAGGTTCAGGAGAGACGGCTAATTTCGAGGTTCCCAACCCATCTCTCCGACTGAAGTTTTCGTTGATCGAGGCCCTCTTACGTAGTCTTAGGAGGTGTGTTGGCGAATTTGCCTTGCTCAGTCCCAGAAGTAGCACCTCCTCACTTCGAGTGCTTGTATAGGTTCAAAAGCTAAAGCAGTCCAGTCTCGTGCCTTCCGCAAGTGAGCGGGAGTACAAATTGCCTACCGTTTCAGCTACATGTGAGACGCCTGGTATGCAAAGGGCTTGGAGTTTTGCATCCTTCGATGCAATTTTCAGCGATGTTACACATTAGCGTGGATGGCCTGTGGGAATGATGAAGTTGTAATGAAGTGCAAGCGTAATAACGCCGGCTGAGAACCTTACAAGATCGGCGGAAACATTGATGAACTTATCTAAGATCGCTCATCCTACCTCGTATAAGAAGAGTCTTCCCGCAAGTGCTTGAGTAGCAAGTCCTTTATGTGGGCAGCTGTGGCTTCCCCCATTTACGGAATGAATCCGGTCGTGTCGTAAAGTTGTTGCAAGATGGTGAGCGGTTTCTTCGGATTTAGAAAAGCGAGTGTCTGTGATATTCGGCAATTTAAAACATACCTCCTTGAAAATACTGCACCGCACACATGGTACCAAGCCCCCAATAACAGGTGTGCTAGTCGAGGTGAAAAGAAACGGAATGAAGGTAACCATTGACCAGAAGTGATCAACTAAGCTGCAGAATGATACTTCATCCAGGGCTTAGGATCCCAAGGGTATTTCATTTCATTTTCAGAAATTTGCATGGAGCACCAGCAAAGTATAAACAATATCATGAGTCCCCAGAGAGATATTGGTTGCGAAATCCACAAAGCTAAGGAAGCAATACGCTACCAGAATTGGCCTCCTCAGAGTAAGTTCTCGGTTACCCATGATGGTCGAGGTTGGAATCTTGAGGTGGTCTGGGACCTGTCGGGGCAGAAAATCCAGAATGCCGATGGTAAGTGAATCCTCAGCGATTCCCACCCCAAAGGAACATTCCCAAAACAAAGAAGAGAACCATCAGGAGAAATACTGGTAATGGACAGTCCTCAATATCTCTATTTACCAAGAAATTTAGTCAAAGGACTGATGGAATGTGATTCCTCAGTCTGTGGAACTCACAAGGGGTATCTTTGATGCCCAAGGTAGAGGCCATCTTCAGACAGTTGACTGATGGTAAGGGTTGATGGCTTTTGTTGTCTTTTTGGTGTCAAACAACTGTAAATAATAATGAGAGGACAATGAGGTATATTATACGAGCCACAGAAGCTGTCCTGATGGTTGATTGCAGCATTGGTTTGGACTTGTTGGGTTGAAAAAGTTATGGTTGTGGGGGAAGGTTCTCAACAGTATATCCAGGGGCCCGAGCGTCTTGGAAGTTCTTCGGAGCTTGCCGGAGCTACATAACTCAACCCCCAACCACTCCACAAACCACATATGATATATACATCCCACTTATACTCTGTATCTATTCATTTGAAAAGAAGAATTCTTCATTGTACATAAAATCAAGAGACATTACCAACTAAGAATCAGCTACCATTTCACTTGACACCCTCTCCCCAAAATATTATTCCTCCCCCCCTGAAGCAGATCTTTACCCTCTCTCGAGATTTACCAATGGCCCCTATAACTCTTGCTGGCTCTGCCGACTCAAAGAACAAGTTCGAGGATCTATCAGGTATTGATATTGCGAAATACGCTAACCCCTATGATGCTTTGATCGAGGCATGCCACAATGATCCGGTATTTAGTCTCTATTCTTGTCGCCATTTGCTCCATCAGATCACATTTGTACGGTTATGTTTTGAAATTTCACAAATTCTTGACCACATTACATATGTGTGTATGAAAAACTAGTCATTTATTCGGTTAAGTATCTGGAACTGATGATCACTCAGGTTGAGATACAATCTAAGTATGCAACTCACCGAGAGACTCGAAATGCTCAACAGAAAGCCAAGATGCTGGCCTCTGATTTTCAAGAAATGATACTGGATACCGTTCTCCAAAAGCTGGAGGATCCCAATATCGAGCCTGGGTTTGAGGATCCTCGGCATTGCTTGGTGTTTTGGGCTCGCCCTCCTCAACACATTAAAGCATTAGTTAAGACCATCCAGCAAAAGTTGCTTGCTTTGGCTCCGAGTACGTGATGATCCATCCTACACTTAAACTCTGATCTCGTGATGCCCTCAATTTCTCGCGCCACTGACGTGTATCTCAGAGCTTTGGCTTATGCCCCAGCTCAAATGCCACCTCACTGCGCTTGAGATAACCCATTCTCTTACCTCCCCCGAAATAACCTCCATCATCAACCAACTCGGTACATCTACCATATCAGCCATGACAGACTATCCCCTTCAGCACCGCGCACGTCTCATTAAGCCCTTATTATCTTATGACGCCGCCGCCGTTGCACTCTCCTTTCTTCCCGCGGCCGGAGAATCACTGACTTCAACTCCCGACCCATCGTCTCGTAATCCCCGAACAGCCCAAGACGATAGCTTTACCTATCACCATCTTCGACAATCCCTTTTTACCGTCGCGCGGTCCACGGGTATTTCTATTGATTCACGTTACGTGGTTCCTAGTTCACACATTACACTTGGACGATTTCTCACACAGGAAGATCATGATACGCCCGAAAAACGACGGGCTTGGATTGCCTTGATCGAGGAAGTCAATGCGTGGCTGAAAGAGGAGTTCTGGCCACGGGAAGGAGGTAAAAGAAATGAGAATGGAGAATGGGTGGTAGGACAGGAGAAGGGCTTGGACTGTAGGAGGGGTCAGTTATGGTATGGTGGAGGGGAGACGGTCATGTTAGGGAAGGGTTTCTAGGTTCAGTTCCAAGATGTGACAGTGGTAGAATGCCCGAAATAAAACATTTAGAATTTATCCGTTGATTCGAACATATTGGAATCTATCTACATAAATTCGAATCTCTTATTGTTGAACTGCCGTGCGAACTTTTGGGTACCTCGTTAGAGACAGAAATTGCTCTGACTGTTCCTAAACTTCCAGCGTCTTTGAAAAGGCTTGAGGCCATCATTCTTGTAGAAATTTAATCATAATACGGATTCCCTTTCTCAGGACCCGTCCAAACTTTCCTCTCGCATTTCTTCCTCTCTACTCCTTTCACAACCCCCTCAACCCCCATCCCTTCATAATTTTAAAAACCCACTCCCTTCCCTCAATCTTCTTTTCCATCTCTCTAAATTCTCGTCCATTGTCCTTCGAGTGATCAACACCCTCATAAACCCAAAATCAATCCCCCTTCTCCACAAATGTATCCCTCCCTTCCGCGCAAGACCCACGATTCCCCACCCATTTGATCAAAGCATCTTCACTTCGCTCTAATCCATGAAATAAGGGTGGAAGTATATGCGGTAATGCACTATACCGATAGCACTTCACAATACCTCCAGTATCTGCAGCACGAGATGCGATGGATTATCCTTACTCCAGAAGCCTTTCTTGTCCGTAGGCAAAAAACATCGGTATCGAAGGCCATGATTCCGAACAAACAGGGCTCCTCAATGGATTCGCGAGGAATCTTGTTGTAGTGTAGATGCTGGAACTAGATGGCGCGCTGGACCCAAGTAGGCATGCGGGGAAATCATCGCTCTCAGCCGGTTCAACATCCACCAGAAAGTCAAATTGTTAATTCAACTTTTGATAGTTGGAAGGGCTGAGTTCATGTTTAGTATATCTATATCAAGCAGTGTGCACGAGAGCCTAGGTTAAGAGCGCAATACAGGGAATTTGCAACATCACCATGAGCCCCTACCATCGCAACTCCAGCCGGATAGTGAACTCCAACCGCATTCTCACGAAATCTCACCATCGACACCATTTTTCCCGTCAAGTATTTTAATAATAGTAAAAAATACCTAAACACATAATCGAACCCGAGCTATTACCCACTAGCACAATATCCGCGACCTCATTAGCTCCATGAGAAGAATCAGGAGACGCGTAAACGAGGGACAGTATATAACCAACATATCTATAAGCGCAGCTAGAAAGGTATGCAGTGGACAAAGTCACCCATCGAAAACTAGAAGAATTCCAGCACTCAAGCGTGCCAGGGTTGATATTATGGGTCGGAAAGATGAGGAGCCTCCGGTGCTTAGTTCAATAATTGGAAGACATCAAGGATGAATAGGGGAAGGAAAAGATGGTAAAATTTACATGTGAGCCCCACAATGCACATAAAGAATCGTAGTTTTACCCTTTACATCACCCATCACTCCTTTATATATTTTATCTTTACTAATATTCAATTCGCCCCAATTGCCATCTTTGAGTCCTCTAACTTCGGACCCGTATCCCAACTTTTACATCTGTAAATGTGAGATCTCACACCCCGTACTACCCTGCATCATTTCCACAATATCACCATCACCATCACCACACCAAGATCAAGATCAAGATCAAGATCCACAATCACCATCCCCAAACTCCAAGAAAAGCATCAGACCTCACAGCCAGAAAAGATAAAAATATGCAACTTCGTACCAGCCCATCTAATTCCACTTGCAAGTTGCCAAACCCTCTGCAGCAGTGCGGCGGAAAGTTCCCGTGAGAGGTACATACTGTGTGAGCTTTTGTTTGCTCAGCCAAAGTTCTCTGGATGGGATATCAAGTTGCGGCCGGTGTTGAAGGTGTCGATCGGATAGAAAAATTAGTGGCGACGCACGGTGTGGGGATTGTCACTTAAAGTTCGCCACCCAAGTCCAAGAGGGTGGATGTGCAATTCCCTCGGCGTCATCCTTGTGCTGACGTGTTGTATTGTAGCCCAACTGTTAGAACATTGTGTGCCAAAGAAGTTCGCCTCACTGCGATACCCGTTGGCTGTCCTGGCAAGGATGGCATGCTGTCAAGGGCCGGTTACTTTACCCTAGTGGAAGGCATTTTGCAAGGGGTTTGGAGGGGTGTGAGACCATGATCTCAGAATCTTCTTGGACGTTAAAGTTGATATTTAACATTGCCGAAATTCTTGATTGATATCTCCAACTTCAATTGTGGGCTAGCGGGGAATGAAGCAAAAATATGAGGTACCTAATCTTTGTATTTCCTAAAGCAAACCCCAAACTAATAACCAAAGAGTAGGCTATCCATCCTATTCCACTACAGCTCACCACCAACCGGTTTCCTTGCGCCTTCCTAACTCCAAAACCCTAAAGATGAAAATAATGCCCAAATAAGGTATTCCGAATCAGCCACGTCGCGAACGCCTTCCAATGCATCTCAATACTAGAGAAGATCATGTTGGCACAATCGAGGATAGACGAAATCAAGGAAGCGAGTGAAAATGAACGCAAACCCCCCACTCGCATAGCTAACTATATGATACCCGGTCTTCAAAACATTCGCTGGAAACCGCATCCAACTGAACAGAATATCCCAAAAAAAAGATGAACTGAAAATACACGCTTCATTTAAGGCATGCAAGCATGTTCATACCTGACGGAGAGCCAAATGACTTCAGAAGATCATTTCTTCAAAACGGCATCATACATTGTAACTAAAATTCCAATGCCGGTTCCAACAAGTATACTCTGATGACCCCCATAAAGTGCAGAATTGATTCTTGCCACGTGCTCAAGGTCTACAATTCCGCCAAGAGTTGCGCCTCGGCCGTAAACTACGAATGTGACAAGGGCCTTTACGATATTGAATGTCAACGGATCAAACGCATAGCGTTTGATTCCCGTGCTTGGTTTGTTTGTCAGGTTGAAAAAGTATGCCCCAAACAATGGAAGCAATAGACTTGTGGATAGCCACAATGCAAAAGGACCCCAGAACGATGTGGTCAACAAGAGGAATAAATCCGGAATTTTGACCGGGTATTGTGAGGTACTCAGGATATCAATCGCGGGGATTGTGAATGCGTATTTGTTCTGCAAAAGCTCCGGTTGAAGTTGTAAGGCCTCAGATAAAAGCATAATGAACTCGAGAGCAACGACTGATGAGACGGTTTCACGAGCAGTCTCAACAGCTTCGACTACCCCCAAATCCTTACAGTATTCATTGGCTTTCGCACGTAAAACCGCTGTGCGGCGATCAATGACATCTGCGACAACGGCCGGAGATGGTGGGAGAGGGACGGTTGATGCAATTGAAAGAGCGCTCGCGCGAGGGGTTCGTGTAAGAGCTGTGCTAGAGCGCGCGATTGCTCGCTCGGATCCCGAATCGTCACTACAAAATTGTTAGTTATTTTTTAAACAAAGGAACGCGCTTTGCGCGTCGCAACACGCACGTAGTTTGATTCTCGACCTCCGAAACTTCAGACGTAAGTCTAGTTCTGCGTCTCAACGATCTTTTTGTATCCATATCTTCATGGGTGGAAGAAGGTTCTTTCTTCACAGGTGAGGCGCCGGATCTTCTGTTATAATATGGTATGAGGCGCGTATCATTGGCGAGTTGTGATTCGTTTTCAACCAGGTAGTCCTCGAGAGCAATCTCAAGTTCTGTCTTCTTGATACCATCAATACTGAGAGAAATGTCAGCGGTTTTTATTGAAAAGCCTGTGAGATAGATATGTGGGTGTCTCATACTACTTGAGTCCAATTGAATCCGCAAGGTCCATCAAATCCCCCTTTCGTTGCGCCTTGATCCAATTCGCTACCCCGGACATGGTGAGATATACTGTCTGCTTCGCGAATATATTGCGATTACGATGGTTATGTTTGATAAGATGTTTGAAGGTAGGGTGCGGGGATATCTGAGGTGTGCTTTTTTCGGGGTTTTGTGCGAAGTTTGCGGGAGTAAATATTGTGGGGTGCTGAATGAGGAAATACGTAGCATGTCAACAAACCCAGCGCTAGAGGATCCACGTGATTGACTTGTATTGATAAGAGCCGACTCAGGTTGTCGAAGCTATGGATTGTTCAGTCTGTGTGTGGCATCACAAGTCGTTTGAGTGGATTGAGAATCATTCAAGTATTGAGTAAAAAACCTTTGTGCAAAGCTATCTCTGTGGTTGTCATGGGAGATCCAAGGAACTCCTTGCAAAGTACAGGAGTACAAATGCTCGAGTCCGGGGAAGGAATGTGCATATACAGTATCCCAGAAGGGTATCAAAAGGCTGGGAGACGGGTAGGCACAGCAGGCTGCTTATCATACAATAACTCAATAGCATTCAGTCATTCATGCATGAAACGAATGAAAGGAATGAGAAAACAATAGCCTTTCAATGCAATATTCATTCATACATGTGTTAGAAATTAGGATTATTGAAATTTTGACTTTTGACTTTCCGTCGTATTAAACAATGACTATCAACAGTCTGGTATCATGCAGCTAAATCACTATATCACTAATCTACAATATTTACAAAGCGCTCCTCTCCTTTCTTTACCAGTCGCACCGGAATGAAGCCAGGGTGAAGCTTCAAGGTTATGAGTGTCGTAGCCCCTCTAATCGTCTCCCTTGCTTTGCCCTGCGCCTTACTATACAATTCCTTTTTCTGTTCGACGGACATCCTCGAAACTTCATCATCCGTAGCCCATTCATCGACAGCAAGCTCGATCGAGTACTTTTGAAATATTACAGCGAGTACACCCATGATTTTGACCTGGGCGAGTCTTCGCCCTAAGCAAGACCGAGCGCCATCAGAGAATGGAATGTATGAACCCCTCACTGGGCGGAATAATCCTTCGGACGTGGTTTTTCCTGTGAAGCCACCAAAATCATCATCTTCGGAGGATTCAGTCGCACTATCGTCTTTTGCTGTTCGCTTAGTGAGCCATCTTTCAGGCTTGAAGTCATCAAGATCATTATTCTTGGTGGTGATCTTCGATGGCTCGGTCGGCCAATATCTAGGGTTTCTGTGAAGACCCACAGTATTGAGATTGATATGTGCTCCAGCGGGAAGGGTTATCTTCTTCCCATCAATAACGATTGTTTGATCGTGGCCTTGACCAACTGATTTAGGAATGTTGACCACAGGAGGCATCAGTCGGAGTTGTTCATTGAGAGTAGCTCCAAGCGTACCACCTAAGAGGGTGTTTATATTTCTATCGTAATCCCATGTTTCGGGGGGCTCATTGGAAAAGATATTCTGGACCTCTGCCTGCACTTTTCGTTGCGCTCTAGGGCTCATAGCCAGTTCGATAAGGGAGAAATGAATCGAATTTGCGGTCGTCTCATGGCCGGCGACGATCATGACGAACGCATTACCAAGGATTTCCGAGTCCGAAAGAGCGAATTTCTTAGCTTGACCCTTCTCGACTCCGCTCGGCGACGTTTTGGTAGACTCTTGCGCATTCGAGGGCCCGTATGAACTCTTCACTAAAGAACCCATGATATCCATACCCTCACTTTCTTTGCCTTCCATAGCTTTTTGAGCCTTTTGGGCAAAGATTTCATTCATATACTGACCCCAATTCTCGAAAGATTCCAATGCTTCACGGGCGGAATGGAAAGGTATCAATCCTGGAAAAGTTAGTTATTGTGAATATCGGGCTGTTCCTTAAACGTACTCAGAAGCCATTTTGGAAGGAAAAGCACCCAAACTAAAGTCTCTAGAAGGGTACTTAGAGATTTCTCAAAACTCATAGTGTGACCTTCGGGCGCTTCGTTACTGCTATAGACGGATTCCTGTTCCTTGTTTCTCGGTTTTTCCCCTGGCCATAATAAACGAACCCCAAATCCGATTCTGCTTATTATGTGCAATGTAATCCGCATCGTATCGGTGGGTACTTCTTTCAAAGTGATATTGCCTCTTCCGTCAGGACCCAGCCATTTTCTCAGCATCCCCTGTGCTTGTGTACAAGATTCGGCAAATACCAGCGCATTATTTTTTTCCGTGAAACTCGGCGAGGAAATTTTCCTATGCTCTCTCCATTCAATTCCCTCGGTCGTTATAACATTTCGGCCAAAGATCTCGAGGATACGGTACGAGGCCAGAGGTTTAGGAAATGCTTCTCGACGACCTGTAATTTGATGGATCGCTTCTGCGTTTGAAACAAATCCGAGGATTGATCCAGGAGAAACGGTTAGAAAAGCATCCCCGGTTTTAGCAAATGGATCATATAGTAATTCCCAGCACCAGTCTGGTGTCATATAACTGAAATTCTGTTAGGACTGCTTTCAGCTGTACCCCTTTACCATCACTCACTCAATCCAACTTTCTGTCCATGATTTCGGCAGTTTTTTAATAAATGGTAGCCATATACGATGAGTGATTAACCAAAATGGATTGTAGAGATTAATCGCTGAAGTTGTCAGAATATGAGGACCAGAGAAGACGAGAAGACTCGGGATGATTTAACTTACGAGTTATCACGTATGGCAAACCTGAGCGTTTCGCCGCTGCAATGTTCTTCTGTAATCCCACAACATTTGAATACACCCAATAAATTGGCAATGTAGTCAGGACGACCAGAGTGAAGACTGGAATCATTTCAAGGATATGCACGGGCCACTTTTACTGTCGTCGAATAAGTAAGACTACCTAGGTAGGTAGGTATGGTACTTGATGCGAAAACTAAAATATTGTACAATCGAAAACAAGTGAAAAAGGAAGATTCAAAATTCGAGGGAATACCAAAGCATTTATAAATGAGAAAGATACCTAATACCTACCTACCTAGTACTTCTCCATTATAATAGTAGACTCAGCCTGGTAGACAGTTGGCCACGAACAATGATTGTCACTTTAAATACTTGGGACTAACCTCGGACGCTTGCTTTGCCGTTCAAAATATGGAAGGAGAAGCCGCATCCGTTGATATTATTATATTATTTGGCCAATAGCGTTTGTAGTAAGAATGTTACTGTTTGAGAAGCACGACCCTGAGACCCTGAACCTTCTTTTGTTCAACAATTGAAAATAGATTGAATCTTATTCGGCCTCAAAACATTCCGGAACGTGTCGAATTAGTTTTATAAACATGGCCATTATTACAATATCCATGGATAGGTAATGTAATTGGAATATCCTTGCCGGAGCCATCAACATTTGCCAGATTATTGCAGATGGTTACAAGTTACACCAAACGCCCGCCTAGGAATGATTCAATCCGAGTATGAACATTCGTGAACCGCTTTGAGGTTGATCAAGATCTTTAATTGCCATGAAATTGTAACCTTATATGAAGTTAATTGGCAAGATGAACCGGGACGTTCTTTGAAACTGTATGCCCAGTGCTTGACTGTTGACAAGACCCTATTATTGCCACTACAATAAAAAATAATGACGTCCACGCTACCTAAAGTATTGATAATTTGATATTCATTACCAACGACTTTGATCTATTTTCGCGTTCGTTTTCGTATTATTGTAGTCGCACCGCCAATAATAATAAGAATGCCTAAGAATCTTCACGTACTGCGGCAATAATAATAATAATAATAGCATCAAATTGAGAGTGTGAGAGAGAGAGTTCACGTTTCTTGTAGGTCATCGGCTCGCCATTGAAGCGTGCTTCGGATAATGAGTACCCGAAGAAGCTCAAGATTGTGTTGTCTTTCCAGGAAAAAGAAAAAAGTGGCAATAAGCAACAAGCGTGGGGTTTTGTCCTACTCTTCAGCCTGCTCAGAATCTCAGATCTTTTTTTTTTTTACCGCGAGTCAGATCAAATGATCAAATGATTAATGGACACTTGATCCACATGCTTTGAATTATCTTGTCAACCGGCTAGGTAGATGAGGCATGATCGTAGGCTAGGACTAGAAATGGATTAAGTAAAGAAAGGGTACATCTTCTCGATCATTACAGTAATAAGTACTAGGTAGTATTAAACCTCTACCGTTGAAAGTATTAGAACAAAAGTACCTACTCAAGTACAGTCTGCATGTCTCGATAAAGCTGTGACAATTTGCTGAAAGTTTTTTGGTGGTGCACAACATTGACTAGCCTGTAGGGAAAGGATAGTTTGAGCAAAGAAATCAAGAGAGGGAGAGAGTTTGGAGAACATGAAGCTTTCAAGTATTGATCTCAATTCGAAAATGATACTTGAGAAGAAATCATATTCAATATCGTAAAAGCTAACGATGACGTCCTTCGGCGGCTAAATGGATACCTAGTAAATGCCATTCATAGAAACGTGATCTCTGTGTTATGGAGGACTTCAAGTGTCTGTATGAGTTTACTTCGTAATTGATTGATTTTGTTATCAACTTGAGAGCACTAAAATTGAACCCTTACGCAAAAGTACTGGGAGAGAACGTTAACAATACTACTCCCTACCTACTACTACCTAGTAGGTACGACTTTGAGGTTTAACTTCCTTCCACTTCATCTTTATATTCACGTGATTCAAACACGTGATAATATGGGGAAGCCATCTCAAAGCGGCATGGCCATATTCTCACAAGCGAGTGCGAGCGCACCAGAACGAATTTCAAAACTCTCAAAATATCAACTGACGATACTAACAACATCAATCCCAGCGACCACCAGATAAATCGCCAAGATGGTACGTTAGATTTCATTCTGTAGTTGAATTGTTGAGAGTGTGGGAGTTTTGATGGATTGGAGATAATGTTGGAATTGCTGGAAGAGGAAGAACGAGAATTTCAAAAAAAAGATTTGCGATACTCCGACAGAAAAACGATGAATAATGAATGAAATTACGGCATGAGGCGCATATTAAGTTATTTTCGAGCTACCGAACGAAGCCATCATCACTATCATTTTTACGACAAGACAGCTTTGCACGCAACTTCCAATATATATTGAAGGATGGTCAATCTTGCAGATTGGTGGCGGCGGGGTTACATGGACATGCGCTGAATTAGAAGGATCTTTACGGGTTGAGACTGACATTCTTCTTTCCCCTCAGGTCAACGTCCCAAAGACCAGACGCACTTACTGCAAAGGCAAGGATTGCCGCAAGCACACCCAACACAAGGTCACCCAATACAAAGCAGGAAAGGTATAACACTCGATCGACATTTCGAAATCTATCAGAGTTAACACGTTGGATTAGGCCTCGTTGTTCGCTCAAGGAAAGCGTCGTTATGACCGAAAGCAATCTGGTTATGGTGGTCAGACAAAACCCGTTTTCCACAAGAAGGCAAAGACCACAAAGAAGGTTGTGTTGAGATTGGAGTGCACATCCTGCAAGACAAAGGCACAGTTGGCATTGAAGCGTTGCAAGCACTTCGAGCTTGGGTACGAAATCCCCATACTTGCGTGCAATACAGTATGCAGTACATTCGAATACGGAGCTAACAATTTAATAGTGGTGACAAGAAGACCAAGGGTGCTGCATTGGTATTCTAGATTTGTTCTTGCTATGACGATTTTGTTTTCATCGGGGACAAATGGATGGGTCGACGGATTTTGCGTGGAACATACACAAATACTCAACGGTTGAGTGATGGGGCGCGGGAGAAAACGATGTGGTTGTACTCCTTGTACCTCGTCCTAAATTACCAAATGAAAGATAGCAAAGTCTGCTGATGACATACCATATACTGGAGGTCTCTTGCGTGATATAATGCTTGAAGATATGTGCAGTCGCTTACATATTTGTGATTGGGCTATATGGTTTGGAAGTGGACAATATGACAGCTTATCAAAGCCATTCTTCTGTTCCGTTTATCATGCAAGTGACTATGGTTCAATTTGGCGCCATAAATACGCACATCAAGTTCTGAACTAGTGTTGCATGCAAATGTGCTCTTCATATCAGTGATGTTAGTATTTGAGCAAGGTCTAGACAAATGTTGCAATGAAGTCTTGTATGTCCAGCCTGCTAGCTAAGATAAAACAAAAGTTAGTCCAATTTGTGTCTACGGGTAAAAGCATGTACTGATCTTAAGTTTCAAATATTAATTTCGTCGCATTGCTATTTCACCATCATGCTCTGACTATCGAGCTCTGGGGCACAGGCGTTCTGGTCCTTGAGCACGCTCATATTCGTCTACACTCCGCATGCGTCAGTATCTTTATGATCCATATTTCATATTCAAGCCCCCACACTCCCCCATGATCCCCGTGATCCCCGTGTAGAAGCAACAGCAAATATGTTGCAAGGTAGGCAAGGTATGTCTGTTCCGTAGGTTTATTGATTGGTTGATCTTTACGCATCCCCAGAGTTCTTGTACTCCGCTATGGATTTGGATGGTTGCTATCTTAGAACAAGCTCTTGTTTATCCATAGCGTTTTAGAGATATGGAATACTGTTTGGTGGTGGCGGGGGTGGGTCATACCTAATCGTAATTGTATGAATGCTAGAGAAGATGGTGCGATCTACGTGGATCTCCGTGTTGGGAGACGCCCCCTAAATTCTTTCCAGCGTTTCTCTAACAATTATTGAATGTTCGCGAAGCACGGGGTAGGGTGGAAACGGGGGGTGCAGGGGAGGGGAGGGCAGCAAGATATATAAGTATGCAAGGCAAACCAAGTCTTCTTTCTACAAACTTACATTTCCAATCGCTGGACGAAAGTATGGATAATTGGTCTGCATATCTGTGTAAAATATGCAAGTGCAAGAATCATGCGGTGATATTCTTTGATTGCATCACATCTTTGCCTTTGACACTTCAGCCATTTTACTTACTACCGTCGCACAACTTCACCGCCGCCAGTTCAAAATGTTACTCTCAACCCTTGACCTTGAATCATCTAATCTAATATATCTCACTACGCACTCGCCCCCTTCTTCCTAATGCCCAGATTAAAAGTCAAGCCACTCCACTACTACGTACTATTTTCCTTCCGCCATCCTCATAGAACCGGGACCCCGCTTGTTTCGCGAAGTTCTCTTGCCAGCATCAAGTCTACCAGATACAGTCCTTATATAACCCAGTATTTAGATCTTATTGGCCATTCACCAATAATGCTCCCCTCCCTTCCCCTCCCCTCCCCTCCCCAGGCTGGAGGCTGCTGGCGCTGCCTACATCAGTGGCGGCGCCATGGGGATTCATATTGAAATCAGATCTCATCACATGGGATATGCAATGTTTCTAAATCTGCAGTAGGTGAATACCGCACATGAATTCGATCTTGGGAACAAAGAGTTTATTAACTATAAACGCTTAGGAGGGGAGGTGCGGTCTTCAGCATTCGTCACGAAGAAGAGGCGGCCACAGAGAGACAGGGGGTGTTTGGAACGGCAAAGAGATGCTCAATTAATTACAGACTTACAGTATCCCTATTCCCGTTAACTCATTCTTTCGTTCTTGTTATCTCATCATCTCAATTTTGCACAGTGTGATTTTCACCGTCTATTCATTTTAATGGGTATGTTGTCTCATTACCAGTTATTCCCGTCCCTTCTATCGAACCCCACTCATATTTTACATTTTCAAGAGGATGAGACGGCATCTAATCGCATCTTTATATTCTGAGATAAAGCGTAACTAGCGTGTCTCCGGTGGGAAAGTACGGTCACTTTTTGGCAGAGTTGAGTTTATTAGATAACCAATATAACGTGCTGGTGCGGGATCTTTAATGGCCTATTGTGATACCCAAGACCCGGTGCTGTAGTTGCCTTTTTGTATCCCTATTTTTGTGATCTATATCACGATTATTTTCACTGCAAAACTAAATGACTCTGTATTCACTAGCTTCTCTCAGGGGAAATATAAAGTAATTTCAGGAGAGGAGGTTGAGTCTGGATACGTGAATATCTAGGATAGGTAGGTAATGAATGATTCCCACGCGGAGCGGGCTCGGTAAAATATGATGCGATTCAATGAGGGGTTGTAAGCCGTAATAGGTGAATTTCTTACCGTGGTGAAGTAACTAAGAGAGAGTAGGTAGCGCCAAAAGAATCGAAGATAAGTAAAGGGTGGATGACTTGTAGGTAAGGCCGTGGCTTGGGAACAAAGACTTAGATTATCTCCAATAATAGCTGGAACAGTTGTAATTGAGCTTTGGGGGTTTTTTGAGAGAATATTTGGTGGGAATATCGCGCTTCTCACATATGTACTTCTCGAATGAGCGTGTTTTCTTGTTGTTGGTGATTTCATACCTTTGCGGGAGTAATCAATAAGCCAGCCTGTTGTTTGATTGCGATTAGATGTTACAAGATAATGAAGAAAGTGCATATATAAAGTAAACTAAGAAGCGGGAGATCATACTATATGAAATTCCTAACGATTTCACATACAAAGGTCAATTGTCTTCTATGAGGGTGGTCCTCGATATGCCTCCTAGCTTGTTATCTAAGGCCTCAACTGTCCGTGTCTTTAGTCAATGCCTAGAGCTCTCGGCGGAAAAAGAAGATACCTAGGGCAAAAGACTAAAAACTTCCTGGTTCAGTTGGACTTCTTGCATCCCATCTCGTTTATCTCGTGCAAGGTTAAGATTGGTTTCAGGCGGTAATCGATAAATGACGACAGTAAGAACTTTTGAAGAAGATGAGTGTATCGATGTTGGTGATTTTTGTGAGGGTATCGGTTTTCATCCAGCCAAGGAAATTGATGAGCAGTCTCATCAACCCACTCGAATGATTAGATTTCTGGATAAATTCCCCAGGTGTAGCACACACCACTGACCGCGGATGGTGATCAGTGCTTCTCTATGGTATTGTATTTGCAGTTCGTACTGTAGTACTTTATTAAATACTTGATGATGAGAGATTCGACTTTCCGCAGCTGGCTGCTATACCGAAATTCACCGTGAGGGGGGCTACTCTTTAGCCTGGAAATTAGATCCAGTGAAATCAAGACATGGCCATGGCTTAGAGGGAGATTGAGGGGCTTCGTGTATCGTGTGCATTGGGAGGTGAATTATGATGGGGGAGTAGGTAGTATATAGTTCTCTGGGAATGCTAGGATACTTTTATCTACAGTAGTCTCGCGGTGGCAAAAAATCAATTTTTTTATTGTATGTAAAATGAGGATTGTATCGATTAATGAAGCTGCCATGTTTTCGGCCTGTAAACTACATAGATAGTATTCTCCAAATGCTTGATTGGTATAGAAAACTGGAATTATTCAGAGGGTAGATGCTAGGGGATAGTAAGTGCTACTCGTTGTCAAACATGTCAAGTTCGTGCGATCAAAGACTTCTCGTCCTCCTGATATCTTACAAATTAAAAATCACTCCTTATGTGAGAACGTAGAAAGGAAGCAAGTAGCTCACTATTTTGGAACATCTTTGGGATCCATATGGTTTCGCTTCTTAAAGGGGCTGGTGAGCACATATAGACGTCTTGTGACTCTACCTTAAATTCAGTTAAGTTCTGTCTTCTTCTGAATTCTTGAGACGTGGGTGGTGAATGTATATTCTGACCTTGTGAATTATAGAGAGGCTTAGGAGATCATGGTGTATGAGCTAAAGTCATCCCCTGGCTGGTACAGACGTCCAATTGGGGCTCATCTGTCATTAACACACCAAAGCCACGGGCTATCATTTGACCACCCTAAGCCCCCCTCAACTATCCAGCCACAAAAATCTTAACCAACTCGTCTATGACTGTAGGTTTATCAAACCCTATCGTCTTCCGTAAAATGTAATCTCAACATGGAAGGCACAACTGTCCAAGTGCAAGCTGAATACACATACCGCGACAAAAACGACAATAGGACCCAAGAGGCTTCCCTCAAAATTAACATGCAGACTTCCACAGTATCCACTGGGTAGTAATCTCAAGAGTGAAGGATCTTACCAACATTTTTCTGACGCTCAATCCAACTGTTTCTACGCTCTACCTCCAAGTGCCTATACCAGCGCTCAAGCGGTTATATATTACACAAAGACGTGCTACATGCGTGAATGAAATCGGTCATATTCTATGAATACGACACGGTGAATAGATATCACCTCAGGCTGAGCCGTAAAGTTTCTACTCCAGACGCCGGGGCTTGATAATATGTACTAGCATGGTTTCCAGTATCTGTTTTTGGCGGCTGACATTCATCAGAAGAGAGACTTCGACTAGATTCTCCCCAATTGGCAATTAAATTAATTCGAAGCGTTCCAGTATCTTTCATCTAATATCTATACTTCTCACCGTCATGTTTCTCGCGAGCTGCTATCATTGTCACTCCTGTGGACTTAATAACCAGTACTTTAGCCCGCAGGAATAACTTACTGGATATCTGAGAAAACAATTTGTATAATTCCCTTCGGTATAACATGTTTTCACGCCTTTCGTCATTATAACCTCTGCATCGACATCTCCTTGTCCTCTTCAGTTGAATTATGTCCTCACTAGATAGGTCAGATGTGCCGTGCTTAAATATTGGGACTTGTAGGACTTTACCAACTAAAACTAAATCCAAAAGAAACAGAGCCATCAATACACCTGGTCAATGTATATTCAATAACAAAGCCACCACATAAAGGTATTGGAAAGGTAGTTAATGCATTGAATAGTCCCCTCCACCAGTCCTGAGGCGGGGATTGCGAAGTCCATCAAGCCATGGGCAAGAAACCTAGAGCTCATAGAACAAATAATATTATACGAGTCAACATCGACTAACCCATCCCGGCTCGCTCAGAAATTGCATGCTTGAATAGAAGGTACTAGGTCCTAGATGAATTATTTTCATCATGTCCCCAGAACCTGTGTTAGGGGGAAACTTATTGCAGCAAAGAATTAAAATACGATTCCAACAACTTCAATATAACGCAACAGAGATAGATAGTCATTCCAAAAGTATCATAATTTTCAAAACGGAATTGTTTGTCTTGGTCGTATTGATCTCATTTGCTACTTCTATTTACTACATTGAACACTTCCATGGGCTATGCAGCTTGATTATATCTCGAACCTATTCATCCGCATTCTAACCATTTGATAGCACGCCATTCGACTTTATGTAGCTTCCCATGCATGGTCCGAACACCACGGTGTGGTCATTCATATCCTCAGCAACTGTGAGTCTGGGTTAGATGTGAAATTACGCTCAGTAGCTTGGTGCTGGTTGACTTATCTTAGGATGAGCCCACGTACTCTCGTCTCTCGCGTGTGGTTTTCGTCGTTATGTATATTTGTATTTCACATGTATCAGTCAGGAAGTAGAACCGGCGAGTTGCTATTCGCTAGTATCACTAGTGGCCAGCCAAGCCAGCTAGACGTAGTGGATTAGATGCCCAGGACTTCTAATATCCACACTTTTCTATCAATGTAAAGGTCCGGACTCCCTGGCTTGATCAAGCGTTTCATACATCCGGAGAGCTTTTATACTAGTAGATTCGAATAGGAAATATTGGGGGTAGATCAACATGGTGAATAAATATCACTGAGATAGTAGCATATTAGAATTAGGGCTTAGCAAGTCATCTCCCCATCCCCTACCTCGTGCTTGTTGTGCATGAAAGTTTTCCACCTCCTCCCGTAAGTGGTTTGATATTATAATGAATACCACTCGGTTACTCATATCTGTTTAGTTTTGAACATTTAAAGGAATTTACTATGGCAAATATTGCTGCTTCCAATAGTCGATTAGACCCTTGGAAAGAAAGAAGATATTTGCCGCTTCCAATAGTCGATTAGACTCCTGGAAAGCAGAAGAGGCTGCACAGGAGAGTAGTCACTCAACAATCACCGCCATTGGATGCTGTTCCTCTGTAGGTAATTCGAGACCTGCTTGGGGAGGTGTCTAGGGGAGGCCTAGGTTCTCATCTCTTGCTACGCTTCTCTCTGTCACCGGCAGATCTCTCGCCATTTGATAATTGTCGTCACTTAATACCACAGCAACTAAACTAACAATGCGCAACAACCAATTGCCCTAAGAAAAACGTAGGAAGTAAATTCCCCTCCCATCAGGTACTAAACCTTGACCGTCATATAACTATACGGAAAAAGAGATTCCTTCTCCTCCTCGGACCAGCACTTGCCCCCCCCCCNCTCCCCCTTTTTTTTGAAGCGTTGTAGGTTATAGAATTGGCCTAACTTTATAGGCAGGCCTATTTCCATAAAACAAACTAATATTATTCACACCTCTTGATATTCATTATGAGATTAAGCATCAAAGGATAAATGAATTATCGTATTGAATCTTGTTGGAGACCAAAGTATCACATGCTTTCGTATTCAATTCTAAATGAATGGATTAAGGAGGGAGCTATAGAACAGAGAGATTTACTTCCTCATGATGTTGACTTTGCATATATATCGTCATAGCTAAAAAGATTTGATAAGAAAGGGTTACTGGAATGATTGATATACACATTCGGGCTCTCACCGGGCGCATAAAAGCTTCCTCGATCGCTTTCAAATGAAATTGAGGAAGGAATGAAGGAGAAATCATCACAGCTACAAGTTCGGTTAGGATAATATGTGAAATGGGAGTGTACATGTATTTTCCGAGGTGTTGTGTGGTGTGGTACTTGTACTCTATTAGATCGATATACAAGACCATAAAAACATTCCATTAAATGCTTTAAGTTTAATTGTAAATGTAACCTTATAATTGATTTTGTGTTACCTTACCGCCAAGCCCCTTATCGCTCCTGAACAGTACTGCATTTACATTTTCAGATGATACTGCATGTCCCAAATTCCCACTTGAGAGATCGAGGAAAAGCAGGTACCGGAAAGTCGGAAAGAAAAAACAACCTTGGAATTCCTATCTTTTCTCATTTCTATTGTTGTTTTACATGATGAATAAATATTCATTACTGATATCATCGGGTCTTTAAAGCTAGCTACAGGTTGTCTAAGTGAATAGCTAGTAATCACTAAACTCAGAAAGGCAGGTAGGTAGGTGTAAGTAAGATCTTACCGAGGCGAGGAGGAAAAGCTAGAGCCCGGAAGCGATATCTTGATATGTCCAGACTCCAAGACTGGTCTATCAAAAACGGGGAAAGATATACTAGTGTCATCGATTCACCCCTCGTACCTTTTTGAACCATGCTCAGCCATGCTTCCCTATCATAGGTTGAGATAGGTCACATAGTCGTAAGGTACGGTGAAAGTTTGGTGAATATTTGATGAATCAGTTCAAGGTAATGAAACCCAACTAGGGTAGTCCCTCCACACCGTCATAATCATGGGAATGTAATGTACATGGGATGAAAGCTCCAATAGCTCTAAGCTCTCTTTACCTTGAGAAAGCCTCAAAAGATTTAAAGCTCTCCAAACCCCACACATTGGAGTTACTTCTTCACTCACCCGTTACTTTCATACGATCCGAGTTTTGTTACTTGAGGATCAGACAAGATGCGTTTCTCAACCGTGGTTTCCACTCTTGCAATTGTAGGTGGAATCGCTGATGCTACTCTTCATTCGGGAAGAAGCTTGAAGCATGTTGGGAAGAAGGACAAACATATTCATAAAACTAGAGATACGGCTTCGAGGAGAGAACAACAACACGAGAAGCGAGATGCTAGTTTTCCGTATTTGACCAATTCCACTGCTAGTAAGTAAACTCGATTGAAGATATGAAGGAAAACTACTAATAATCTCACAGAATTCAGTGTAAACGGTTCCGCGATCCCAGATGTCGATTTCGATGTTGGAGAATCCTATGCTGGTTTAATGCCAATTTCCAAAGATGCAAACGAGACGAGACAATTGTACTTTTGGTTCTATCCTTCGACAAACGAATTGGCTTCTGACGAAATTCTCATCTGGCTCAATGGAGGTGTAAGTTATTACATCCAATTCATATACCCAAGCTCGACTAATCATTCTCCCAGCCCGGATGTTCATCCCTCGAAGGACTCATCCAAGAAAACGGACCTTGGACCTGGCAATACGGAACCTACGCCCCAGTACAAAACCCATGGACTTGGACAAACCTCACAAACGTCGTTTGGGTCGAACAACCCGTCGGTACCGGATTCTCACAAGGAACACCTACTGCTACCAGTGAAGAAGATGTCGCTGCTCAGTTCCTCGGATTTTGGGAGAATTTCGTGGATACTTTCGCTTTGCAAGGGAGAAAGGTCTTTATCACTGGTGAATCTTATGCGGGATATTATGTTCCGTATATTGCCGATGCTATGTTTAATAAGAATGATACATCTACTGTGAGTTATTGCCTGAAGCCAAAGAAATGGATTTGAACTAACAATTTGACCAAAGTATTACAATGTCGAAGGAACCATGATCTACGACCCCTCTACCTCCTACGACATCATCCAAGAACAAATCCCCGCCGTCCAATTCGTCGATTATTGGGGTGGTCTCTTCCCCTTCAACGACTCATTCGTCGAGCAAATCCACAACGTATCCGATTCTTGCGGCTACACCGACTACCTTTCCAAATACCTCACCTACCCCCCACCCGGCCCCTTCCCCTCCAACCTTCCCGGCACCGGCGACGATGGCCTGACCACAACCGACGAATGCGACGTCTTCGATCTAATCTACGAGGAAGTCTTCAACGTAAACCCCTGCTGGGACATCTACCAAGTCGCCACCACCTGCCCGCAACTCTGGGACGTTCTCGGTTTCCCCGGCTCAACCTCCTACATCCCCGCCGGCGCGCAAATCTACTTCAACCGAACCGACGTACAAAAAGCCATCAATGCCCCCATCCAGGAATGGGAAGAATGCAGCAACACCGACGTCTTCATAAACGGAACCGACAACTCCCTCCCCTCCGGCCTCTCCATCCTCCCCTCCGTCATCGAACGCTCCAAACGCACCATCATCGGCCACGGCGCCTTGGACATGGTGCTCATCGCCAACGGCACCCTCCTCATGATCCAAAACATGACCTGGGGCGGCATCCAAGGCTTCCAATCCAAGCCCAGCTCCCCCTTCTACGTCCCCTACCACGACGAACTCTCCGCCTCCACGCTCGCCGCGTCCGGCGTTCTGGGCACCACGCATACGGAGAGGAAGTTAACCTTTGTCTATGTGGATTTGAGCGGGCACATGGTTCCGCAATATGCGCCTTCGGCTGCGTATCGCACGCTGGAGTATTTACTGGGTAGGATTGACTCGTTGTCGAGTACGGTGCCGTTTTCGACGCAGGGGGAGGTGGCGCAGAGTGCGGCGCCGTTGGGGAATGGAACGGGTCCGCCGATTAAGAGGGAAGTTTTGGGGGAGATGCGGTTTTAGGTGGGTGATGATGGGGAAGTTGAGGGGGGGGGATATATAAATGAATAGGTTGGAGAATGAATGAGATGATGGATGATAATGTATATGACACAATGAAATAACAAGAATATGACACAAATACTTGAATGAGAAATGGATATTTGCTATGTAAAGTTTTGGTGTTGACAAAGCTCATCGGAAGCTCACCGGGGGTTTGAGAAAAAAAAGGCTCACCGAGGATTATAACATTATGAAGCTCACCGGGAGCTATTCTATCGTAATATGACCTCACCGGGAGCAATTATGCACCTTCAATATGTACCTAATATTCCAACGCATCGAGTCAAAATATTTTTCTCCTCCCCGTACATCAAAATGACAATACGGGTAAAACTAACTTCACGCATAAACAAACCATCACAGACTCAGTTTAAAAATTGATATATTTTCATACAATGTGATACAATCAAATGAGAGTGGACTGCCTCGAAAACGCCTAACGTTTGCCTCCAAAACTCCTCGCTCCCGTATATTTTCTGTGTGTGCTTTAATACAAAGGCCCGCCGCCTAATAAAAGTTGCAGGATAATAACGTTCATGAAAGAGCGTTCCCTTGCTTCTTATCTCGTCTCTGTCCTCTCGTCGTAACCGGGTATGTTATCTTCCCTCCATATGGTATCTTCATGTGTAGCCATCATTTCTCATACTTCGTTCAAAACTCATCGTTCCATGCCTGCAAACATCAATTCCTTATCCCTCCTCATTCCATCTAACACCCCCACCAACCCACCATTCCTCATCCTCTCCAACACAACCATCATCCCTTCCTTACTCTTGCCTAGTTGATTTTCCGTCTTCCTACTAGCAATCGCCTCAATACTCCTCTGCACCCCCTTCGTACTCCAACTCGCCAACCAACCTTTCTTCTCCTCCTCCCCCTCCTCCCCCTTCCTCATCGCCCTCAACCGATCCCCAAGCCGACTCCGAAACATAACCTGAGTCCTCACCCCCGTCATGCCAACCCCCACACTAAACTCCCCCCCCTTCTCCTTCTCCTCCCTCCCCACCTCCCTCTGAAAACTTTGTCTCTCAACCACACTCAAAATCCCCGTCCAATCCAAATTTCTACTCTCAGTCTTCATCCATCCTTCTTTGATATCCACTTCTGACGTCTCTAATATATATGATTCACTTCTGTCGCTTCTCACATTGCCGAGTACACTTTTGGGAAGGAGCTTCAGAACTGCGGATGGCAGACGGGTGGATTTGCGATGGATGCGTAGGGTGCGTAAACGACCGGTTTCAGGGTCGACGGTGCGCGAAATTACATCGGTGGAGAGTACATGTGTGCTATGAGGGTTTGGATATCTGAGGAAGTAGGCAAGAGTGACGGCAGGGAAGGAATAGTCGTAGGAGTAGGAGGATTCGTAAAATTTAACCATTGTTGTGGATTTGTTGAGGATGGATTAGATGTTTATTTGTTGGTGGTGGTGGTGGTGGTGGTGGTGGTATACATGTAGTTTCTGTGATGGTACAAAAGGTATTGAGGAATGAGAGGAAGGAAAAGAACGAAGGGAAGAAGAAAATCGGATCAGAAGTCGAATGCTGGTGGTATGATTGTTGGTCTAGATGATGTGGATTAGAGAGCTTCAGGAAGGGAAGGGATTTGCTCGCCTGATCTCTTCCCCGGATTTGCTATTGATATTTGGGTTTAGTGTGACGGGTATGGCCGAACCTACCTAGGTAGTTGGTTGCTTGTGAATATTTACCTAGTAGTTACTACCTAGGTAGGTAGTTATGAAGATATTTTGAACTTTTGATGACTTGTAGGATTTGATTTAAATAGAGTATTGATTGACATTGGGGATGATCGGGATATTCAAGAGAGTACACAAGAGATAAAATAAGTACTAGGTAGGTAAATAGACTTCTAAACCCCGCAGAGCTCGACGTCAGTAATTCAAAACAAAGCAATCCTGATTGGATATCCTCTCACACGTGACCGTAAACTGAAACCGTTCACCGCCAACAAGATCGGACGATAGCACGGCAATAATTTCCCCTCCATCAATATTAAAGACCCTCCTCACCCCTCCTCCTATAAGACCAAAATATTGAATTCCCAACCTTCACCACCATGACAGACGCAGAACCTACTCTCGCTGCCAGTTTGGCCACCGATGCTCCTACCAGCAAACAAACCGTCGATCCCTACAATGTTGCTGGAGAAATTGGCGCAGATGGGATCGCAAAAGCTATCAATTACTTAACTTTGATCGATGAGTTTGGGACCAAGAAAATCGAGGAGGCGGATTTGAAGAGGTTTGAAGAAGTGACTGGTCATAAACCTCATCGATTTATGAGGAGAGGAATCGTGTTTAGTCATCGCGATTTAAATCTTATGCTGGATCGTTATGAGAAGGGAGAACCATTTTTCATGTACACGGGACGAGGACCTAGTAGTGATAGTATGCATATTGGACATACTGTTCCTTTTGAGTTTACAAAGTAAGTCTATGAAGTCTCAAGTTTCTTGACTTCTGCACAATCTGCGAGCATTGGAAACATACTACAATTCCTACAATTTCCCCGGATTATACTGATGACTCACTCATAGATGGTTACAAGATGTATTCGATGTCCCATTGATCATCATGCTTACGGACGATGAGAAATATATCTTTTCCGAGAAACGTACCATTGAGGAAGTGCAAAGCTATACCAATAGCAATGCGAAGGATATTATTGCTGTTGGATTCGACCCCAAAAAAACATTCATGTTTAGCGATTATGATTATATGGGAGGAGCATTCTACAAAAATGTTACTCGAATCTCTAAGCACGTTACATTGAATGTTGCACGAGCTGTTTTCGGTTTCAATGAGAGGTAAGCTGTATTTCTTGTGCAAAGCACAAACTACATGATCTTAACTAACAACCCCAGTTCCTGCATAGGCAAAATCCATTTCGGAGCTGTACAAGGCGCAACCTCCTTCGCCAATTCCTTCCCACATATTTTCGGTACCGACGAAACCAAAACTACACAAATCCCCTCCCTAATCCCCTGCGCCATTGATCAAGACCCCTATTTCCGCATGACGCGCGATGTAGCTGCACGACTCCATTTCGCTAAACCCGCACTCATCCATTCACGTTTCCTCGATGCTCTTCAAGGTCCCGGATCCAAAATGAGCGCATCAGTCGATACCTCTGCAATCTTCATGTACGACGAACCAAACAAGATTAAGAATAAAATCAACAAATATGCATTTAGTGGTGGACAACCCACAGAACAGGAACAGAGGGAGAAGGGAGGTGATACAGAAAAAGATGTGGCGTTTCAATATTTAACATTTTTCCTAGAAGATGATGAGGAATTAGAGAGTATTAGAAAGGCATATAGATCTGGAGAAATGCTTACAGGAGAACTGAAAGCAAGATGTATTAAAGAGCTACAAACATATGTGAAGGGATTTCAAGAGAGGAGGGCCAAGATCACGGATGAGGTTGTGGCCGATTTTATGGCGAGGAAGGAGTTGGTTTGGGGTGGGAATCCAAATGCTAAGAAAGTAGAGCATGCAGCTGGAACTGGTGAAACGGTAGTGGAGGAAGCGGGAGCTGGAGACGGAAAATTAACGAAGAATCAGGAGAAGAAATTGGCGAAATTAAAGGCGGTTGAGGAGAAGAAGAAGGCTGCTGCTGCTGCTAAGGCTGCTGGGGGGTCGTAGGTTTGTGGGTGGATGGTGGATGATGGGGAGGAAGGGGGATGTGGTTGTGGAGGGGGAAAGAGTGATGATGAGGATATGATGAGATGAGTTGAGATGCGAATGATACACTTGATGAAGGCGGATTTAAAATTTACAATGCAATCAATACCCGAATCTAATTTTGATTTTGATTTTGGAAATTGCACTGGATATATATGATGGAAGTATGAGTAGATGGAAAGAGAGAAAGGGGGTAAAGTTACACAGAGGTCGTTTTGAAGATATATAGATTTCACACCCTTCACACCATCCCATCATCCCATCATCCTATCCCATCTACAAACAACCCACAACCCCAACCCAGTGATTTGGATCCCCCCACACTCCCACACTCCTATACTCCCGAGGTCCTATACTCCTATATACTACCTAGGTATACCCCACACCTCATACCCCATACCCCATACCTCACAAGATACCTACCTAAGCCCATATATAAAATTCACCAAGACGGATGCTTCTTCTTAAGATCATCTTTTATAATCTTTTAATTCCTCTTTCTTTTTCTTTTAATTCCTCTTTCTCTTTCTCTTTCTCTCCATCTCCATCTCTTTTCTTCCTTCTACTTATAAGTTATCTCCTTTCGTTTTTTCTTCTCCTTGTTGTTTTTTTCTATATTCTCTTTTTTTTTGGGATTGGGAATATATGTTTTATGTTTTATGTATTATATATATCCTCTTGTAACATATTTACTGAGTAATGAATCTATCAGTTCTATTAGTTCTAATAGTTCTATCAGTTCTATTAATTCCATTAGTTCATACTAAATATATAAAAATAATATATATAAATAATATATATAAATAATATATATAAATAATCTAAAAAATAATATAAAAAATAATATATATAAATAGTACCGGTTTGTGGTATTGGTGCGAGGTGGTAGAGGTGGTAGAGATGATATGGATGAGATGGATGAGGCGAGGTGATAATGATGTAGATGTTGTAAATGTTATAAGTATTGTAAGTGTTGTGAATATTGTAGATATTGTAAATGTTGTAAATGTTATAAATGTTGTAAATGTTATAAGTGTTGTAAGTATTGTAAGTATTATAAATGTTGTAGGTGTTGTAAGTGTTAGAAATAATATAAGGTGATAGTAATAGTGCGAGGTGATAGTAATGGTGCAAGGTGATAGTAATAGTGTAAAGTAATAGTAATGTGGATGATTTATATTTATTGGGTAGGTTATGGGGAGAGGGAGAGGGAGAGGGAGAGGGAAAGGAAAAGGTAAAAGTAGAAGTAGAGGTAAAAGTAAAAGTAAAAGTAGGAATAGAAAAGAAGGTAAAAGTAGATAGTAAAGGGTACAGTAGAGATAACCTTAGAAAGAATAAAAAGTAGAGGCAAAAGTAGAAGCAAAAGTACTAAAGGGGAAGGGGGATTTATATTTAAGATACATATATGTTTATCTACTATATCTATTATATCTACTATATCTACTATATCTACTATATCTACTATATCTACTATATCTACTATATCTACTATATCTACTATATCTACTATATCTACTATATCTACTATATCTACTATATCTACTATATCTACTATATCTACTCTATCTACTCTATCTACTATATCTAATATAAAAAAATTTAAAAATTTAAAAAATTATAGAGTTAAAAAATTAAAAAATTAAAGAGTTAAAGAATCAAAGTAAAAATCGAATAACCAAAGAATTAATTTTTTTTTTTAAAAAAAGCCTTTCAGACTTCATTCAGATTTCAATGTTCACATTTCAGACTTCAGACTTCATTCAGATTTCAGACTTCATTCACATTTCAAACTTCAGACTTCAAATTTCAAACTTCAGACTTCAGACTTGTTCAGATTTCTCCCAGTACAATAAAAGATTTTGAATTACAATCCCCC
>NGKI01000003.1:1012630-1054883 GCA_002162615.1 Myriosclerotinia duriaeana
TTCTGAGGGGAGTGGAGGAGTAGGGGGTCGTAGCGGAGGGAGGTGAAGAGTTGGAAATTTGGTTCCGAGGACATGCTGAAGGATGGGAGGGAGAGGAGAGGAGAGGAGATGGGAACTAGCTTTTATTAGAGTCTTGGATTGTGCTTTGTATTCCCGTGAATCAGGAATCCAAGTTTTAAAGTGATAAAACTGGGAGATGTTCCCAGGGAGATTTTCAGTCTTCGTATGTGATTTTTGAGTTACGATTTCAAGCAAGATATGGGTGGACATTCGCGGAGACTTCTCCATCGCAATTCCACTTTATATTCAATCAAGAAAAGCAAAATCGTGCTGTGCTGTGCTGTGCTCAAAAGTGGCATTCTCTCAAGCTACCTAGTAACCACTAAGCTTACAGGGCTGAAGACTACAGGCTATGACTACCTAGTAGATAAACTCTTCCCCGGTTTCGACTTGAAACAGAACCCATGAATCTCGCGGTAACATTAAAAGATTCGACATACAAAGTGATTTTTGTGGCTTTTTGTGACTTTTGGCTCTCGGGTGAAGGATCAAAAAAATCCTGTAGGAAATCCTTAAAGCTTGAAGGAGATGAGAGATGAGAGGCTGGGATCCAAGAGCGGAAGATGTATGTTAATCACGTGTGTGGCGATGGTTTTTGGAGTTTCTTCGGTTAGTGTTGGTAAGGTTAAGTCCGCTTGGATATCCTCTTCTTCGCAAACCGCCATCACTGCGGATACTACACACGAGATGTTTTTTTTTTGATCTCGTTAGCCTTGTGAAGTATCACTCTGTGAGAGGACAGAATGATCGAGATTAAGAGCTCGAGGACGGATAAGATACCGGCTTCCCTCAAGCTTTCGCCAATCAATCTGTAAACCGGTTTTGAGGCCGTTGCCTTTGGATTCATGCATGGAAAGGGTTGCAGCTTTTACTCGTACATCGGAAAGTCTTTAATTTGTGTGATGCCACAACTTGGCATTTCAAGCGATTTATCATTTATGTGAGTGTAGTGTGTCACGCTTCTCCCTGTCGATTTTCTTTCTCGCGAAGTTTTGGAGAAGTGGTTGGGTAACCTAATTTATACTACGGCTACCTACCCCGAGTACGCGAGCTTTCTGTTCTGTACAGATTCCAGGTTACTGGCAATCTTTATTTCTTTAGCTTATGTAGAGCTGCCATGTAGGTAGTTACACTGGTTTATTAGTCTCGGCGTTATCTCATCTAGTGGCTAATGCTATGTAGCGGATCTCGAGCGATCCCATCGCTTCTAAGAAAGGGGGTCTTTCCGCATTCCTAAATCTAGCCTCCAAAAATCAGAACAATCATATATCAGCCCGTCAATCTTTTTGGCTCAATCTCAGTATTGGGAAAATAATCCAGATCCTTGCTTGTGGCGATTGAATTGAAAAGCAAGACTTATAATGAGTGAAACGAGAAAATCCGGGGATTTTATTCATATTTCGTCTGTATAAACCTTATTTCAACCTTAAAACATGCGTAGGGTGTCTCTATATGATTGGAATGTATTCGACATTATTCAGCGGTTTTATAACTTTATCCATCGCACTTGCATTTTAACCCACGATTGCAGCTTGATTCCGAGGAAGTGAGTGCACCCAGGAAGATTCGTTAGCAAAACGGAAGTACGAAGTCTCCTAAATACCCCCACATTCCCCCCTATCTAGATTGATCCTTCCCCAACATCTCCCCTGTTCAGAAGTTCCAGTAGTCTGGACTGCAGTCCAGCAAACATCGATTCCCAGACTCACTCGGCACATTTAGAATATCAAATAGAAGCAGAATATCAAGCATCTAAAGATACCCATTTTTAGGATATAATTATTGTTGAAGGCTAACTGGGGCATGAGATGGAAGCTATGGGTAATATTTCTTTTGCGGATTATTGAGACTATAGCTAATGTTTCATTCCCAGATTCTTCTTCCGCTGATTTTCACACTGGCATCATCTTGCAAGCTTAAGATTGAGATTCAATCCACAGAAGCAATTTTGTAGACTCTTCGGAACAGAGTTTTTATTTATGTAACGATTGGAACTTTTCTTCCGAAATCACAAAATATGAGCGAAGGATACAAGCAATTGTCTAAAGCTGCTTCGTTTTACCTCGTCTTGATGATTGGCTTGATTCCTACTAGGGGTTTCAAGGGTATTGCGATTGAATTAGATGCTGGTTTTAAGTAGGAAGGAAAGAAGTCTAAGAGACGTGAGTTTCGTGGCCACACTTGTCTAATGACTGCTACTAAAGAATCCCCTAGATAGATAAAATCCTACGCGCTAACAGTGTTGCTAGTCATTAGACTTCATGGAGACTCAACTGGCAGAAAACTAGATGCAATTCTATCAATTGGGACTGATATTCGGCCACTATGATCATTTCATGCTTACTCTAGATTATTCTTAATGTTATGAGTTAATTGTACGACTTATATCTCCGCATTCAAACTGTTAGGGTTAAGCTGCTCAAGTAACTATTGCATCCGTTGGACTTGCCTATTCAGTTAATACTGCTGCGACGATGGCTTATATATCCCAAGAAAGTGTTTCTTACTCGAATATAACACAATTTTCCCTGCAGATACCAGATGGTAAAGCTCCAGCAAACGATCTAGGAGCTCAAAAGTATACAGCATACGGGTTAGTTATGCCTTCGGTCTTATTCGGAAGTGATGTTAATTGTTAGTTTTGGTATGATGGCTTTGAACAGGTGGCATGGCTCAGCATCGACTCCCGAGCCGGCAACATTCTACAAAGCTAGGGTGACAGCTGATCTATTCGGGGACGACCAAAGAAGTTGGGTCTTTGTGTTCATAGATACTGATACTGACGGCTTGACTTCTGCATACTCGTATCGCAGAATCAACTCTACATCGAGCTGGACGGAGGTAATGGAACTGCTACAGCACTGAAAGATTAAAACGATGGGAACTCGGACACTTTCAGAGTGAAATTACCATTTGCTGCTGGGCCGGACGAAACATCATTCATCACAATACCATTTCAAACATACGGCGAAGATTGCAGCATTATTGAAGCATTCAAAGCTTCCACGGCTGAACCTTGATACTATCGATACAACATTACCATTTGGCCTGTTCTCAATGCTCGAAGTTCAGAGCACGAGATTCCTCCGACACTTTACCAAATGGCTTCAGCTTTTATTGCCTTGCAAAATTATGGAGTTGACTCCGTATTACATGCTGCTCAGTATCGAGTTCATCTCTCGGAATCGCCATATGGTTCTCTGCGAAGGGTTTGCAGAAGATTTCGGATACCAAGCATCATATTTTTGCAATCGGTAATATAGCTGCAGCTGCAGCTGCAAGCTCCAAAGACCTTCCAATATACGCCATGGGAAATCGGCCAGTCATAAGTACTCAGCTTAATAATAATCAGCATGGTCTCCTTTTGGGACGACTTGATCAGTATTGTTGCTGTATAGGCTGTCTGCTTTATGGCAATGGCATTTGTAGCGAATAAAGTTGTGGTCAGGGATGAAAGTGTGATTTGTGTTGCAAGCATATTGCGACCGTTGTAAAACTCGTTAGGTGATCATGGTAATGTTGCGAAAGGGGAGCAGATATATAATGTTCTTGGCACAGTGCGGTTGAGACACAGCTTTTCAAGATGAGAAGGATGCGTCTCTTTGGAAAGTGGTACTTGGTAATGCTGAAAGGCTAAGGAAATGTCCTGATTCAAAGGTATATGATTGATACGGGGGTGCCTTTCTGTAAATTCGAAATCGCTGGCTAGATTTTTGGGCGTCCAATTGTAACGACTGTAGTCCGATTCAAAGCTGTCAATGGCTTTGGTCTCTCTAACGTCAATTTCTAGAGTGAAAACGAAATATTGGATAGATTCAAGAACCAAACCTTCCAATCTTGGACTGTGGGGTCCGGACTATTGGACATTTCGAGTTGCCGAGGGAAAGGGAGGGGCTCGAGAGGGGGTGCTTTCAGTATTGGGTTGTGAGAGTCATTTAGATACTCCGTAGGGACTCATTTGGTTTGAAGTCGTTGGTGGGAATGTAGCTCTCGACGATATGAGATGCATGAGGAAACCCAGAGAGTAACCGTTCATCAGTATTTGTATATCTTGCTAACATTGGAGCTTCGCTAGTAGATCTAGATATATATTTGAGTACAGCTATCCTCTGTACTCAATCAAGCATAAAAATATGTGAGAACTATCCTCCTTTGATACATCTCTCTCAAGTTCCATAGTATACGTAGGTCACTTCTGTAGAAGACATCGACCGAGTTAGCTCATCGTCGATTCGATCACATACCTAAACTGTAACTCAATTATCCTGAAACATACAGTCCTAAAGAACGTAAGTCTAGATGTCCGAAGGTTCATAAGTGTCAATTGTTATTGGTACGATTGGCAATTTGGTATAAATGTATAATTTAGTGCTGGGGCAATGAGCGGGCAATGAGCTGACTTGTAGATTTACCCCTCGCCAAAGGCGGCGGGGATAAATACCAAGTCCACAATGACGAAAGAATGCCGCTTTAGCCGCACCGCGCTAGAAATGGCCAATGTCGAAGCTTCTCTTGATGATCAAACTGGTATCACCAAGATTTTTTGAGCTGTTGACGAATCGACCCTTACCTGTAAACATCAAGACTGTCACCACCACCTATCAGCTACAACACTCATCATATTTCTCAATCACCTCTTTCATCTTTTCTAATAACTGTTTTTTCTGTTTTTAAATGTCTGTACCAAACACAATGCCTCCGGGCAAACCCATGCCAAATTTTGCGGCATCAACATCACAATCATCAGTCTGGGATCGCATAACAACATGGGCTTCGGAGAATAAGGCAGTTGTATATACAATCGCTGGAGTGGCGGTAGTAGTTTCAGGCGCTGGAGTTGCATACTACTTATTAGACTCAGTAAGTCGCATTTGACCACTTGTTTTATTATGCTCCAACATTGCAGGTATTGATATCTTGTGACAGAAGGATTCTACATCAACTCAAAGCGTGCCAAAGAAATCAAAGGAGAAGAGGCGAAGGAAGAAGGAAGAAAAGAAAGAAGCCGATCTGGAGAAGGGAACCACGCCACCAGATACAAAATCTAAAGCATCAGTCGAAACTGTGGATGAACTTCCTGAAGTTGACGAAAACACAGTGGGGGGCTTATCGGATCAACAACGAAAAGAATATGCCGCAAAGTTAAAGGCAGCTGGCAATACTGCTTATGGAGCCAAGGACTACCCTCGAGCCATTGACCTTTATGGAAAGGCCATTCTTTGCAAGCCGGACCCCATCTTCTATTCGAACCGTGCTGCATGTTACAACGCCCTAGGTGAATTTGAGAAAGTCATTGAGGATACCACTGCTGCGATCAACCTCGATAGTGAATATGTAAAGGCTTTGAATCGTAGGGCAAATGCTTATGAACATACCGAGAAATTCAGCGAAGCTTTACTCGACTTTACGGCAAGCTGCATAATTGATGGGTTCCGCAATGAACAAAGCGCGCAGTCTGTCGAAAGATTGCTCAAAAAGGTCGCAGAGTCAAAGGCAAAGGTTATTCTTGCGGCAAAGGATAAGAAGCTTCCAAGTCCAACATTTGTCACCAATTACCTCCAAAGTTTCCGATCAAAACCCGCGCCCGCTGGACTAGAAGATAGCGTTGAGCTATCAGAGGAGACAGGAAAGGGTCAATTACAACTCGGACTTCGAGCTATGGCAAAGAAGACACATGAGGGGTATGAAGATGCTTCGGCCGCATTCGAGAAGGCCTTGGATTTGGGCGAACTTGGTGAACATGAAGCTTTTGCGTACAACATGCGCGGAACATTCAGATATCTTCGTGGGGTACAAATGGACGCTCTCACTGATTTGAGCAAGAGTATTGAATTGGAGCCCGATTATACACAAAGCTACATCAAGCGTGCAAGCATGCATTTGGAACTTGGTCAGTTTTCCCCCAACAAAAATTAATGACTAGTTACTAATACATTCATAGGTGACAAGGACGCCGCTGCCGCAGATTTCGATAAAGCGATGGAACAGCATGATGATGATCCTGATATCTACTACCACCGTGCCCAACTCAACTTCATCCTCGGTGAACTCTCTCAAGCCGCAAAAGATTACCAAAAGTCTATCGACCTCGACCGGGATTTCATCTTCTCACACATTCAACTCGGTGTTACACAATACAAGATGGGCTCCACCGCATCGTCAATGGGAACATTTCGACGCACGATCAAGGCATTTGAAGAAGTACCTGATGCATACAACTATTATGGAGAGCTTTTGTTAGACCAACAGAAGTATGACGAAGCTATTTCACAATTCGAAAAGGCGGTTGAGTTAGAGAAGCAAACTAAGCCACTAGGCATGAGTGTTCTCCCACTCATCAACAAAGCTCTTGCTCTGTTCCAATGGAAGCAAGACTTCAGTGAGGCCGAAAAGCTTTGCGAAAAGGCTCTTATTAGTACGTTTTGATGCTTTTCCAATCTTCTATTTCCCATACTAACGTAGTCCCCAACAGTCGACCCTGAATGTGACATTGCTGTCGCAACCATGGCACAACTTCTCCTCCAACAAGGAAAGGTCACGGAAGCTCTCAAATACTTTGAGCGAGCAGCAGATTTATCCAGAACAGAAGGAGAAATTGTCAATGCCTTGAGTTACGCTGAGGCTACGAGAACACAATTGGAGGTCCAGGAGAAATATCCACAGTTGGCGAATAGATTGGCAGGTATGAGCGGACTTGGGGCTGGTATGCGTTAATATCCATGCATTAAAATGAAGGGTGGTCATGAGTGGAGAGAGCGGAGAGCGGAACGATGAGATGAAGATTTTGGTATCATGAATGGAATTGCAAAAAGGCTGGAACAAAAACAGCATAAAAGCATCGAGATTGTTGAGAGAGAGAGAGTTTGTTGAGATCAAATAGCATGCGATGATTCCCATGATTTTGATCTTGAGTAAAGAAAGGCAAAAAGAAAGCACAATGTAAAATTATTTTCACCCTCAACTCAGATCACCAGGTCCATTCATTGGGAAAATATGGTTTGGGGGGAAAGGGATGGGGGTGTATATTATAATATGAGGAGGGTATAGGATATAATGGGTAGGAATGTGATTGGGGTACATGTGTTTGGGGCTCTTTGGGCTTTGGGCTTTGGGCTTTGGGCTTTGGGTGAGTTGGTGTGTGAATGCGTGACGTTTCATGGTGTATTTATTGTAAGTCGATGACAACCTTGGAACTTTATGATACCTGACGGAGTGAGTAATTTGAAGAAGGATCAAAAAATCTATTGTCAATAGGGCTGTGGAAAATCGCATGATTGAGAAATGGTTTTCTTATATAGGTAATTATCCATATTATACGCTATTGATGTTCATTAGTTTGAATATGAATGAATGGATATGTATGAATATTCGTCTTGATCTATCCGAGGTCGTCTATGTATGTATCTAGTATCTACTATCTAGTATCTAGTACATACAAGTCTAGTCGGCTGTTGGGTTGAAGGTTTCTTGTGGTTTGGAGAGGAGTGTCCTTGGATTGTGCTTGTAGATTTGGAGTTTATGGAAGTGTATGGAAGTGTATTCGTTTCCTGAAGACGATGTTTCTTGTTTTTTATATATTTGTTTTTGTGGTTTGAGATGGATGGTTTAGGCATTTGTACGATTAAGGTTGAGGTTGAGGTTGAGTTCTTTTGATGGTGTTTTGGGGGTTGAGTATCGTACCGTGGTTTAAGTTAAGGATGGAGATGAAGGGGAGGAAAAGGGGAAAGAGGGAAAGATATTAGGTATATATTGCTCCGAGTAGTCATGTGCTGAGTCGGGCTTATAGGCCCTTTTTTTTCATACGCTCGTTCTCTCTGCTGTGTTATACACCCAACTGGACTATACCTACGGCTATCATGTCCGTGTCAAGATGATAGGGATATCATACCTGTGCGCTTATTACCTAGTATTCATTGGGGCTATGGATATGTTGATTTCCCCTCTTTCTTGTGCTATATGCTGTTTGGATTTCTTCACTAGTACCTAGATCCATATACGATCCTGCATTTTCACCACCAAGCACCCCGCACTACCCAGCGCATCTTCACCCCTTTCCCCTATAATTTTATCTTTCAAGTTTCGTATCCTCCCAGTTGCGATGTTGGGAAGTATCTGATATTAATATATCCATGCACTGTGAAGCACAAGCCTCACTCACAGTTGATAACAGTACATTCTTGGGAATATTTCAAACACCGACTGCAGCGGCTTCCAAGACTGCGATTTCAGTCTACTGTCAGGTCGAGCACCTAGGTAAAGCTTACCTACACTTATTCTACTCTCCTCCATCCAACATAATCCAATCCAACCTGAAGATCATGGATACGAGTCTCGTCTCTTCTCGTCTCGTCTCATGGTTTACCTAAACCATATCGGAGTACCCGTCTCGTAGTCTGATGTATTCATATACCTACCTAGGCACTCTTATATAAAGATACCTAGGTACATTGAAATGATAGCTATAAACGTACAATGACATCCATAAGTGGTATTTCGTTGAAGATGTCTAAAGCGGTTTTAGTTTCATTGGTACCGATGCTAATATGCATTGGTTTATATTTATGTGTGTGGTTTGTATTTGCGTTATCCAAGTTTTTCCTGGTGCATTTAGATTCCTGCATTTCTTTCTGCATCCCTTCTGATTTCCGATTTCCGATTTCCGAGATTGGGGCAAAAAGAAAAGAGAAGGAATATTCAAGCTCCCTGCTTAACAAATAACAATAATAATAAGTATAAATTGATATTATAACCACGGGGGTGGAATTTCCACAGCGATCTCTATTCATCGTGGGCTGGGGAGGATATATATCAAGTTGAGATATACCTATGATATGTCGTTTGCAGGAAGGGATTTAGTTAGGGGCGAATATCAATATCTGGATTGTAGTCAGTGCTAGGTAGTTATCATGGAGGACTCGACGATATTTGTGTTTGTTGTGTGGTTAATTATTGATGAGTGAGTTTGGGATATCAGATCATATATCATATATTATGAATCATGAATCAAAACAAAAACAAAAACAAAAACAGGATTTAAAGTTATATGCGCCAGGCGTTTCATTATCTATAAAGGTAATCCCAATGCTAATCCTAATCCTATCCCAATCCCATCTTAATACTCATCTTAATCAGGTTAATCCCATAAAAGGTAACTAGAGCATTGGAACGAGAAACAGAATACAAACATCATCTAACTTCCCCCCTCCTTTTATAAGAAAATGTCCCAAGAAGGAAGTTGTCCGGCGAAATTTCTCAAGAAGTTGTCAAGGTAAAAAAAAAAGCAACGCTGCGTAATCCATCGTCCATCATCCATCACTTCGTAATTCGTTTAGGTAACCTTACATTTCAACCTAATGTCCCATAGTATATCCCACATCCCATATCCCATTTCCCAAAGCGCATATCCTTCTTTAACCCAGTATATCGCATCGCATCGCATCGCATCGCATCGTAGCCCGCCCGGTATATCTTATTTCCAACCATAAACGATAAACCATAAACCGCAAACTCCAATTCCAACTCCAGTCCAACTGTCCAAGCAAGCCCCGAAACACCTCGCGCATTGCATTGCACAACGCAATAAAACAAACCAATAAAACATCAAAAAGAAAATTTAAACGAGGGTATCGAATTCAATCCAATCCTATCCAATCCAATCCATAATTCATCACATCATTCCCACCCAACCTCTCCGCAGAAACAAACATATTACTCATCCTCCCCCTCGGCATCCAAATCCTCCTCTGTATCACACTCCATCTTAACCCTACCTCTCACACTCCCAGCAGTAGCAGCAGCAGCAGCAGCACGCGCAATCCTCTTCCTCGCCCACCCATGCCCACTAGTCCCCGCGCAAAGTTTCCACTCCCCCCCATGACCCCTCTCAATAATTTTCTGTCTAGCCGCCCATTCGAGAAAAAGCAAATCATCATCTTGTTGAATTTTTTCTTGATCCCCAGACGCCACTCGACTCATTTGTGCACCCTCACCCACCCTCTCCAAATGTTTCCCCAAATGTTCCATCCTCTCATCCCAACACCCTCTCCCCTCAAAACACACCCCCGCACACCCTCTCACCGGACACCCCAGCCTCCCCGGCGCCTCCCTTCTCACTCGTTCACAACTCCTCTGGAGCCCCTTAACCCTCTCCTCCCACTCCCCATTCCTCTTCCCCTTCCTCTTCACCTCCATTGGCGCATGCATGCGTCTCAAATGCTGCGTAAATAAATCCTTCCGATTAAACTCCGCGCCTCTCACTTCATGTGTCCTGGCCAATGTCCCCGCTGTTGCTGCCGCATATTTCGAAGCAGAAGCAGAGGAAGCAGAAGAATCTCTTTTCATCGAGCCAGAAGGAGAAGAAAGTGCCACTTTTCCACAAGAACCAAGTGTGCAGACCCAGGCTTGCAGATTGAGATGTTGAGATGAAACATGTCGTTTCCATTCATTCTTCGAGGCGAATGTGCTAGTGCATCCGGCGAAATCGAAGATGCAGATGAAGGCGCGGGTGTGGACGGAGGCAATGTGGCGTTGAAGGGTGCTGTTGTCTTTGAATCCGGTGGAGGAACATTGTTTACAGGATAAACCTCCGGAGAGAAGTTTAGAGGAGGATTTGGAGGCAGTGGTAGTGGTAGTGGTAGAGGTAGAGGTTGATGAGAGCTTTGATATGCGGTTACGTTTGGTGTTTGGGGAAAGTATGGATTTGTTGGTATTGTTGCGTTTACGTGGGTTGCGGGCTGAGGATCGTGGCGTGTATTCTGTGTCGGATGGTTCTTCTTCTTCTTCTTCGTCAATGTCAATCTCGGGAAGGAGTAATTCATGATCCATTTCTGCTTCTACATCCACATCCACACTGGTATCAACATCAACATCTACTTCGCCTTCTGCATCAACATCAGCATCAGAAGTTGAAGATATGTTATCTTTATTGGAAGCTTGAATAGAAATTGCTCGAGATGGAGAAGCAGCATCTCGAATCGAAGCTCCCAGTCCCTCATCTCTATAATGTGACATGTGAGAAGCTATCTTGTGACCACTGGATTCTAATGCTTGCATTGAATAATCGGTTTGCATATCCATATCGGTATATGATTCATCGGTTTCGAATTTGATTTCTTGCGGGTCGGCAAAGGCCTGGACATCACTGAGATTGACACATGGACAGCCGCCTGTTTGTTGTAATGATTGAGTCTGAGTTTGTGTACATATATCAGCGAAATTTTGAGAAGAGGTTGTGTGGGTTGTGTTGGAGAGAGTATATTCATCTTGGCCTTGAGAGGAATAGTATCCATCACGATACCAATCCGGTTCTGCACCTGGACTTCGAGCACTACTGCAGTTGGAAGATAACTCTTGGGAAGGAGAAGGCGATATCATTCTTGTTCGGGGAGCTTGAGGAAATGTACTAACGGGTTCGAATGCTCTGGGAAGTGTACGGGTAAAGCTATCGAAGTGAGTCATCGTTGGGCCGGTAGTGAAGAGAGCTCGTCCTGGCTCTGTGATATATCTCTGTAAAGGTTGCTGTGGTAGATCTTTTGGGTAACCGAAGTCTGGATATTCCATTGGGGCTTGACGGAGAAGTGGATCGATGTTCTCCATCCAGGAATTTTCAATATCCATCAAATCCTCATGACGGAAAGATCGAGGATTTGATCCATTCTCTTCGAAAACTGGCAGTTCCATCATCGAGTATGATAATTTATCGTATGACATGATGACAAGATATTAGAAGTGGAGGAAGGTAGTTGAATAATCAAGATAAGTGCGTCTTCGACTTTGCTTTTTTGGTTTTTGGCTTTTGGCCCCCACGATTCTGGACTGGAGATATGGGGCGAAGCTAAGCTTCTAGAAGAGAATGAAACACAAAGCAATGATTTGGAAGGAATAGAGCTGATGTTTGTTTGCTTTTTAATGATCCTACTGCAGGAATAAGTTTTTTGTGTATCCAAATTAAGCATTGGAGATGGGGCGGCAGGACAGAAGAGACAACAAATAGAGCAAACAGACTTACAAACTTGATTCGAGTATCTGCACCTTGTAGAAACTACGACAAATCCTTTGGAGAGAATAGGCAAACAATGTTTTTTTTGTACACGACGTTTTGTTTATTTATGCACAAACAAAGTAGGTAATGAATGCGGAATATCAGGTCATGAAATTCACTGCTGTGTAGTCAGAGATCGATGAAGATATCGAGACTTGGGGAAAGTCTGAGTCTGAGGCGAAGCAGCGAATATGAGATAGGCGCAGTTATTGTATCTCGTAGATCATCTGTAGGAAAATGATACAAGAAACAAAGAACTCCATTCCCATCGGCACATGAAATCTCTAATAATGTATGAACCAAGCCTCAGCACATCCTCCACAAAGTTCATGTATGGAAGCGTTCGGGACATCTAACCCTGGTAATTTTTTGGCCCATGGCTCAAGAGCCGCATTTTTGAATTGAGTAACCAACCTTAGCTAGGCCCATAGAAGGCAGCGCCGGTGAAGGATTTTCCCAAACGCACACATCTTGGATGAGGGTATGTATGTATGTCAAAGTTGATGTGCATACCCCTGAGATCACACAGGAAGTATTGGAGATCTATGACTCTCCATGTGCTGCGCCCCTCATTCTCCCTCACCAATTCCACTTTCGTGATGCACCATACCTACGGTATACTACTTCAGTCTTTCCCCATGTTCAACATCGATGAGGTTAGTGGAGGCTTGACCCATCCAGTCATTCGTGCAGATGGGAAATGTTCCATACATTCTGTACTTTATTCTACTTTGTCCTACATCTTCATAAGGATGCCCTGGTTTACGACCAATGATCAAAAAACCTACCCTAGTACAGTAATAAATACGTGGTGTAACTTCCAAGGTTGTAAGGCGGATAAGGCGACCGCTAGGCAGACCTCGACATCATAATGGTCCATCCAACATCCTTCAGAATATGAGAACACGTTGTTCATCAATCATTCTTTTCAAGTACGATGGGAAAGTCGCCCGGTCCGTGAGAAAATAATGTCTTCCCAGGTGCACACAGATATTTCATCATTTCGATACGATCGGGTTCACTGGGGTAATTTTATCCTCTTCCGCCTCGCGTGCTTCGCTCCTTCGCTTTTCACTTCAGACCATACGTACTGTATGTAGCACAGAATTCGCATTCGTTTCTTGTCAAACTATCATAGATTGTGCAACCAAGTGGTCTCATTCTGTCGGAAGGAAAATACTCACTCACGAGTCACTTATCTCTCTATTCATTCATTCATTCATTCATTCATTCACTCATTCATTCGGGCGTCAGCACTTCAGCAGCCCCCACCCAACATCCATCTCCAACTGTTACAATCCCAATCGATTCGGACCCCAATCTTCAAATATCACATTGCTTACGAGTACGTACATCGCTGGACAAAACCCACATCTCAATTTGATTGGTTTGCTTTAATCCAGAGCGTCTAACATATACTTATCATACCATCCATCATACCATTATTCCCCAATTATTTACTTTTCTCAAACTTTCTTGCTGCTTATTCTCATTCACTCTTTTCCCCCATCAAACATACTCGGTCATGCATCTTCCAAACCGAGTATTTTCTTCACTCATTTCCAACGCTATTCAATGTGAAATAACATCGCCACATCCACCGAGTAGCCTGCCCATCCTCTAAGACTGTACGAACCCTAATTGTATTATATTTTTCATACATATGACGGGCGTAAACAAACCCGCAAACCCGCAAACCCACATAACCCAAACTCCAAACTCCAAACCCAAATAATACCCCACCCATCAACTTCCCACCCTCAAACCACCCACTCACCCCTTCCGCACATCATGTAATCATCTAAACATGCAGCCTCAATTTCCCCCTCTCCTTTTCCCTTTCCCTTTCCCTTTTCCCTCCTCCCTTTCCCCTTTCCATTTCCCCCTCCCCACTAATAACTACCTACAAACCAAACAACATCCATCCATCCAAACCTCCATCCATCCACCCAAACAACACTCATCCAAACATCCATCCAACACCAACCCCAAACTCGGTGAACCAAACAAGACTAGCTCCATCCCCCTCCCCCCCCCATTCCCGTCGCACAAATTCCATTACATTATTATTCCATAAACAATGCCATCACGATTCACCAATGCACCACACGTCACGTGCAAGGGATCCCGCATGTGTGGCTTTTGGCACGATAATCTTACCCCTGCTGCTCATCCTATGGGATTTCTCCCCCGCACACCATCATCATCCTATTCGGTGTGCTAAGCGAGGAAAGTGGAAAAATCTTCATGGATGATGAGTGGAGGGAAGTTAATCACCATCCAGCTGCGGCTGAAAAACATCTTTCTTCATCATTGGAGCACATGTTCATTCTCCAACACGGTCAGGAAGTACCGATCACCATCAAAGATGCATGAATGTCAAAAAAATCTTTTTACGAGTACTGTGCCCCTCGCTAGTCGAGTACATTAATAAGTGGAAATCTGATCTGAATAATAAATCGAATCTTTAACGCCCAAGAAAAATCATTCCCAGGATATCTTTCTTTTCCCTTGTTCCAGGTCCTACCCAATATCGCAGCAGATCCAATACCTTTACACGATCATGTCAATTGTAACCATGTTGTGAAACTCCATAATCATTCTTAAACACAAACATCAGACCTTTTGATCCTCTCAGCTACCAATTGAATCTTTTTTGCAATCATTACAATAATGATGATTGCATGAAGTACATTTTGGGCTGAGAGTAAGAGTGCGTCCTGGATCATCTGTACATTGACACTATAGAAATATCAGCAGGTGCATGCGGCACAGTAAATGGGTAGACCTTACACAATAGACAATCTCCGTAATCTTTGAATACTTTTTTGGTCTTCCACTCTCGTCGTCGCTACGTTCTCGTTTCTTAGACCGTGATTCTTGTCCCAATAAAGCTGATGAAGCGCCAGTACTTCCGGCAGATTTAGGTGAGCTTCCTCCGGAGCCGGTGGTAGAGCCGGTAGAAGATCCCTCATGATCATCTTTTGGCAAAGATTCACCTAGAGAGTTTGGAATGGAGACGTCGCCTTTAGGTTTGTCACTATCGACTGGAATCCAATCCTGGATGCCTTGTTTTTGAAGTCCTCGGCGTCCCATGAAATGGTCATCTATGTGGTCAAATCTTTCTGTCCAGGCATCCAGCCCTTTCTTCTTAAGTTCGACGAGCTTCTTACAAAAGCCGCACCAGAAACGAGCTTGACAGTTACGGCCAATACGACAGGCTTCGACCTTAATCTTGACAGCATCTTGATCAACCATATCATGTTCCTTCTTCAAATGATCCTGGAATATTTGACGGCGATAGCTAACTTTGGCACACGCGCCTCCTTCAGGTTTCTCTTGGTCACAACGCCAGGTCTCTAGATGGAAGTGCTGTGAATTCTCGTGTCGCTTCCAATCGTTTTTACTTCCAAAGGTTTTATTGCAGATCAAGAAAGTGCAGCCATAAGGCCTCTCGTGTCGTTTCATGTGTTTCCTATCTACTATTAGCAATCGCGTTTACGAGGTAGTTTGGGTCTTACTTCAACTCGCAAGGTCGTCCTTTAAATTTTTTACAGGTCTGACACGTAACTTGATTGTCACTTTTATTGCTAGCAACGGATCCAGGATTTTGTATCCGAGGAGTATGATTTGGATCCTTTTGAATGATGTAACCCAGCTTTTGAAGAGTTTTGAAAACCTCAACAGCTTTTTCCTGATCCAGAGAATCATCTTTTGTAGAAGATATGGCCTTATTAAATTCATCCTGTAAGCCTGCATCTTTGTCTGCTGTGGATCCCCAAGAATTGGCGGAAGAAGTTTTTCCATTAGGCAAAACTTTCCGTCCCATCGGCAATGCACCAACGTTGGATGCATTTTTCGCCTCCGCTAATGCAGTTCTGATTGCTTCGGTAATGGTGGCATCGGTGGCTGATACGCTACTATGCCGAGTTGCCTTACCTGCAGATGGTAATGGATTGCGCTCCACCGATGGACGGCTTACATGATCAAGATTATGATCTGATGCATTCTTCGTACCCACTGGGGTTGAGAGAACACTTTCCAATGGGATCTTGTTAATACCTTGAATTGGGTTCCGAAGTAATTCCGATGGCTGAACGGTATCTCTGGTATGTGAATCCGTGGAAAGATTATTCGGTCCAAGTATGGTAGTACTTTTGGCATGAGCATCCGTGACGAAAGGTTTACCCATTGAGGTATCCATTGGGGTAACCAAATCCTGGATCAAGTCTGGATAGACGGGTTTCCAATTGGTTTTGATATCCTGGGGCTTTGGCAAACTTTCATTAACTTCCCTATTGTCCGAGGTCCCTTGGATAGGTACTTCTGAGGAAAGAGGGGTATCCTGAGTCGAACCTGACTGTTCAATGAATTCTGCCCTAAGATAGGTTAGTCGCTCCAAGTGTTGTTAAACTCCTCTCAAACCTACTGTCGTATAACCTCCTCAAAATTTTCTTCTATTTGAACATAGTTCGAATGGACTCGTTTCAAGTGGCTCCGGAAATTGTCGAGTCTCGGCCATGCTTTGTCCTTGGACTTACATTCGGGTACAACACAGCGATATTTCTTGATTGCTTCCGCCTTCGACGTCGTAGCTAAGGGGTGTTTGCTCTTAGTATGTCGATCTAAGTCGTTGGTTGTGCTAAATCCTTCAGTCCTTATGCAATCTGGATAGTTGCATACAAAGGGCTTTTTATGTCGTAAATCATGCTTCCTGTTTAAGATTAGTATATCCTCCTGAACCGAGATCAATGTGAACCTACTTCAACTCCGATTTTGTCTTGACGGATTTTTGACATGTTGGACAAAAGAGACCCGGAGAGTTGATTGATGCAGGTAGATGTAATGGCCATGTTTCGTTTGCCCTATTCTCGCGGGATTGCAATGATTCATTTAACCCCTGAAATGGTTGGTAGTCTGCAACATGACCTGCTAAGCTTTGGCAGTCTTGATCGCGATCATTAACATCGGCGCTAAAAATTGAAGCATTTCCAACACTCCTTCTGGTTCCATAACCTGAGTCCGATTGTGGCGGAGCACCGAAATGAAAGGATCCATTCTCCAATGAGTCTTGTTGACGATATGGGCCTCCAAAAGCAACGGGTGCGCGATTACTTGAACGAACCTTGATGTTTGCTCTCTCTTCTGAGATGGGATCTGAAATTGTCTTGGGGTACCAAGGTCCATCATTATCCGCATACCATTGGAGTAATGGAGCCTGGCCGGTTGTACGATCCACTGGCAATTGTTGAATCCTGGAAATTGGTCCATATGGGGTATTGATATCAGAAAATCCATGAGAAGGAAACAGATTTGGCTCCCAAGCAACCGATGAAGAAGGAGAAGGGCTCGGAAGAGTCCTTGAATAACTCAAATCAATCTCTATAGGTTGAGGTGGGAAATCCAATGATGGTGGGCCCATCTCTCCTCGTGTGGAACCATATCCGGATTCTGAAGTGTGCATAGAAGGTGGTGAAGGATAGTACTAAGATTTTCCATCAGATCAAAACTCATGAGAAAGTTGAAGGGGAAAGAAGTTTATCGTACTTGACGTGGATGACTCCCATTGCGGGAATAACTCGGATGAATCGACATTGCTATTAGCCGTCAGTCAATAATCTGAGCAGCGTCTACTCGAATCAATACAACAAACCGACGAAAGGTATTAGAAAATATGTAGGAAAGATATTCGAGATATCAGATATCAAAGTTATATAAGTATAAGAAAGGGAGGTTCGATATGAGAAGAGCCGCAAGCAATGGGCGAAATGTCAAAGACGACCTTCACACACGCAGGGCAAAATGTCCCGAATGCTTAATCATAAACCTATCAACATCATCATCATCATCATCACCATGGACATGATTGAGGTGGAGAGGAGAGAAAGAATATAGTTCGCGAAATAAAGAAACAATAATGAGGCAGAATACAAAATGTGAGTATATGCGGCCTTGATGAAGAGTGCTTACGAGGTGTGAGGTGCGAGGTGCGAGGTTGCGCGTGTATATTTAGCGATGAGTGATTTCGGTGAGAGAATTGGGCATTAAGACATTTTGCGGGCGGGCGGCAGTAGTGGGAAAGAAAGAAAGAAAGACAAGCAATTAATTAATTAATTAATTAATTAATTAATTAATCAATGAAGAATTAATTCAAGTGATATATCAATATACCAATATTTCAATAGTACTTGACTGAATATATAAAATATAAGATAAGGACTAGTTAATCATCAAATCATCTTTCATTTCCATACTTTTACTGTATAAAAAATGAAGTGAAGGGGGCTCGAAGATAGGTAAGAAATGGAAGAAAAAAAAAGAGGCAAATCTGGTGATAAGTGAGGCTGCATCAGAAGTGAGGCGAGCAACCGAAAGAAAAGAGTCTGGGGGATTTTCAACTACATACGAAATTGCTCACCCATTCATTCATTGATTCATCCCATGCTTCTGTCTGTCAGATTCTGTCTGTCTGTCTGTCTTGCTGTCTGTCTACTGTCTGCCTTGGATCGAACCCTTTACGCCCGATTGATATAAGCATTAATGATCATGAGGATCCATAGGGATACCTAGGAATTACCGTGAGGAATATAAGCTTGAAAAGGATAATTTTTGCCTACATTTGCCCACCTGGGCAGGTTGCCTTATGCTTTTCATTTGCTTCAGTCAGGGCTGCATTATTGGGGGCCGAAGATACATGGGAAATATATATCACGTGGAAATCACATGAGCTTCGTTGGACAACTACTAGGTACACACAAATCCCTTGCTGCATGGAAGATGTGTCGTATAAATGAAGGGTCAAAAAGTAGCATCGCACTTCGTACTCGTCCTTGGAAAATGGAGAGAAGATCAAGATCCCTGTGTACATCGATATCGAGACGTCATGCCGGATAATTGCTTGTGTTTTGTATTCCCCTGTATCACTACCCATAGACTTGGCCGGCAAGCTCTACCCAACTATATCATTACCAATCTTTTCAACTTCTACAATAATGTCATGAATTCCTTCCTCGATCCTCACTCTCAGTCCCCCCAATAACATCTCAAGAAAAACAACAGACACTCACTCCTAGTGCACGAATCTGCTTTGGTGAATGTTATCCCATAATTCCGGGTCTCGAGAAAATACTCCACCCACTCACGAAGATCACGGAACCCTACAGATGATAAACCCATCGCCACACGCACGCACATTACCGTTCATCTCTGCATCTTTCCATCATGAACCGGACCGATCTCTCATGTCGTTGAAGGAATAACCGAATGCGATGCAGTGCCAGTGCCACACCAATTCCAGTCCCAGTCCCAGTCCCAGTCCAAGTCCACAAGCTTCACAACCCGCAACCTCACCCTCATCGTTCGTATTCGAGCACAATCCTCATCGTGCCTAGATCTCTCGGACATGAACAATTGGCTTAATAGCTCTGGAAGGTGCAAGAGGTCGGGATAGTCATGCAAATCGTTTCAAGCAACATGGTATGAAATACAAGGGGAGTCGGGAGGCATGCAAGCATGGGTGAAGCTCTTCCTTCAAAATCTGGCAATTGGAAGATAAGAAAAGTGGAAGAAAAGGGCTGCTGCTAATTAGGACAGTACGGGGTCTGTGTGATATCAAATAGGTTTGTTCGAGAATGGGCGAGGAATGAGTCAACTACTAATGAACAGACAAGAGTGAAGGCTGCATGTAGAGAAAAGAATTACATGTGTAAACTCTATCAAAAGATATGTAATAATTATCATGCCCCTAGTAAATTTGCAAAGCTACACCATCACCATCACTAAAACAGTGACTCTATACCATACATCTGCGCGAGCCCCGGTACCATTCAAAACATAATCGATCCAATAAACGAAAAAACCACACAAGCCAGCTTCTGACGTCCATTTGCACGGTCAGTTCGACCAATTTCTCCAGTAAAGCTCCCCAAGGGCCAAGCTATAACTCTGATCGAATTAGCGACAGGTTCTTTCCATGTATAGAGATGAGGCGACACATTGGGGCCAGATATCAACAAGTCTAGGGGGTAACTGCGCCGTAACACATGTATTTTACAGGCAAGAAATACATGCCGGTCTATTTCCCAGTCTCAAGATACAGGCTCTGACTGCCTGGCTAAAGTATGACAACAGCCCTACTAATTTTCGCGCCGATTCTCCCACAAGTGGTACTTAAAGACTTCTATGCTTTCTGACTTGGGAGACAAGGGTAATTGAGAGATTTGAATCCATCAATGTCTGTCCTGTAAACACACAATCATTTCACTCTCAATGCATCGCCAAGCAGTCCATCCCAAGCCTCTTCCCATGCATCTTCACCCATATGCTCGCGTGAAGCTTTATCCCACATTAGAGTCCACAGAACGCCTAGGTCTAGTCTCTCGACCAAATTACGGACCGTTCTCATTCAGAGCCACCACCTCAATATGAGTCTCTGGAAGCTCGTCGGGGTCTCCAGTGTCTTTACTGAATTTCTCATAGTCCTCTTAAGTCATAGTCCTCTTGAGACAGTGGTCCGAACTCGATCCGTACCATTTTTGATCCTCATTCTGCCAATCGATGCCAATCGACATCGTCGCATACGCAGATAAGACTGCAATAACGATGGGCAGCCTTGCGGTAAACACAAGATGGGACAAGATGGGACCCCTGATGCCATTTCGGCTCATTCTGAGCCACATGTGACCGTGAGCACAAAGCTCTAGTATATTTTGATGCAATTATATTTCCGAGTTGTTGACTTCAACTTGAGCAATGTCGTAGACGGTTAGGTCGTTTCAACTGAGGGCATCGACGACGTAATGAATGTCGCGTCACATACCACATCACATCTTCTTGGTATCCTGAGTTACCGCAAAACATTTCGGTATCATTTACAACTGAACCTGCCTCCATAGAGACAGTCCGACAGAGGCGAAGAAGGGCACCTATGAGAGAGCGGAGAGTTTTGGCCATTGCTCTTCCAGAAATGATCTGATGCAACACACCTGGTATGAACATAAGCTTATTCCTATATAATCCTTAATACCTCAAAATTTTTGTCGACAAACACGCCAAACCAGAAAGTAGAGCAAACCGGCGCCCCCGGTGGCGTAGCGGTTAGGAGTGTCACGCCGGGTCCTGTAATAAACCCCCCTCGGTGGGGTTTCCCTCCCGCCGCCCCAAATTGGGGCGGCGGCAAGGTTTTTGTTTCTTTTAATGCTGTTGTCTTTTTGAAGGGAAGGAGGAAGAGTTAACAAACGAGGTTATTGTCATGAATATTTTGGAGGGGGCTACTTCGGGTGGATAGAAGTGGATACTTATGGTAAACGAGGATATTATAACTATATCGTCTGATGTTGTCGAGGGTAAACAATCGAGTTGGAATGATGATGGCTCATAAATCACCAGAAGTTATCTCACCCAACCAAATATTAACTCTTCGACCAACTACCCGCTGAAAACACAAATCAAGCTAACTTCTCAACCAATTCCCTGCGAGATCAAATCATAATGTAGTCCGCCTGCTGGTCCTAGCCATCCAGCAAATTTCGGCCATAATTCGCTGAATTTCATTTCTTATCCCGTTCATATGATGACCTATTCAACCTTCACATATTCCATGACTTATCCGAACCTTTTCAACTCGAGGCGCCCTCTATCTTATCCTCTGGGTCCAGATTCTGCGCTCCCTCCACCAACCCAACAACATTGTATCGTTTCGAGAAAAACGTGTTCCAATCATTAAGAACACCTTTCTCTTTGTCGTCGAGATCAAACCAGTCGGGCGATACATCGGCAGCGGAGGTAGAAGTTTTGGCCAGGGCACGAGAGGCATCGCGGCCTGCGAATACTAGAGATGGAGAAGAGAGATCAGTGAAATGAACATGGGTGCCGGAGGAGGGAGCGGGATGCAAAGGGAAGTACCATTATAAGCACCACCGGGAAGATATGCTTTGTTGCCTGTTACATCATACACTTTGCCCTAGGTACCATAAGTCTTGTGCATTGAATCGTAGAACATGCACAAGGTTGAGACTGTACCTTAATTGCGACATAGCATTTGTCGCTATCGGCACCTTTTCATGTTTTAGCCCCCCTCATGCCCAGAGATCGTATAGGAGGGGAACAAATACCATTGCATTTTGCAAGTTCTTCCACAGAAATAGGATCATATTTCGGTGGGTTAAGAGTGACAGGAGTTTTAGGTTCAAATTTGCCAGCCATTTTGAATAATGAAAGTTGTTGTTAGAAGTGAAGTTTGGTTTGAGAGAAATAATTTGATAATTCAAATTTATTAGAAAGGGCTGATTGATGATGTCCACCGGGTTGCCGAGGATGTGGGGTACCTAGCGTCATTCATTGGCTAGCGCAATGCGGGAGACGGGGGTATGGATATTTTAGTTACTAGGTAGGTAATTAGTTCGGTCGGGCGAAATGTCTTGCAGGAGGAAATCGAGAAATTAATTGAAGCTCCCGACGATCAAAGCTTCAAAGTTCACACATTGCGCCAACACCAATTGTGCTTTCGTTCCTATCTTAAACTGTCCACCTTTTTATACAAACAGCTTCTAAGATGTTTACTCCAAGATTCGCAAACTCACTTGGGTCTGTCGGTCCCTCGAATCGCGTATCACAATGTCTTCGTCAACAACGAGCTCAAGCTACACGATCCAGCAGACCTACTACCAGAAACCATGTATCATGTCGAACACAACAGCAGAGATGGCAATCGACGCGAGCACAGCCTAAAATTAATCCTTCTAAAGGTTCAATCTCGAGAAATGTCAAAATACTCTTCAAAGCGCATCCATATAGCATGACCGGAGCTACCATAGCGTATTTTACCCCTCATATTCATTTCACTTTACTATTTGGAGGGTCAATACTAATATAGCATACAAAAATACAGTATAGGCTTCGGAGTTTTCTGCCTAGGATACATCAATTGGTGGTATAACAAATACATAATTGATGGCTTCAAAGCCTTTCCAGAACCGGTAGCGAAACAACTCCGAAAAGCGCTCTACTACACCAACATGTCCCTTGAGCCAAAGAATGCTATCAAATACTATAAAGAGGCACTACGAGTTGCCGATGAGATCGGCATGGATCCATTTTCCGACGAGTATCTAGGAATCAAGATCTCAGTTTGCGTTTTGCTAGAAAAAATTCAAGCCTACGATAAGGCTATTGGTGTATACGAAATTATGAGAGAAGATTGTGGGAAATGGATGGAACAACTTGGAGATCTGGAGAGGAATATCGGAAAGAGGACGAGAGTTCTTAGGAGGATGGTAGAGATTAGTGTCAAAATTGCCGATTTGTACAATGGGGAATACGTTTTGCAGCCAGATAAGGCAGAGGAAAGCTTAGTATACGCGGTGGAAACAATATTGAAGGAAAACATGAGAAGGCAAAAAGAGGGAGTGAGACCTGGAGAAGAGGTTTGGTTATCGGATGAGGAAATGGGTGGGACTTTCGAAAGTATGTTTCCCCGTCGGAACAACAATCTAGGTTGAGCTAATTACCTTATAGCTCTTGCACATCATTACGAGGAAACCGACAAACACCATCTTGCCGCACCCCTATTCCTCCAAGCCATAGCACTCTCTACTCCCGCTACATGCCACACAGCCGTCCTAAGTTAGACTCCCCTCCCAATTCCCGGAAGTCCGTCGCTAACGTCTTTCCCAAAGTGAATAATCTCTCCATCTCACTAGCCCAACAAAACCCCCCACCAGAACCAGGGCAACCTATCATATCCCGCTCCCAACAAATCAAAAACGCCCGCGCATGGGCAACCAAATCTCTAGAAATATGCGCCAAGATATCACCTCCAGAAAGAACTGAAGAATGTGATCTAGGATGTGCAGTTGCAACACATAATCTAGGAGAGTTCGCAGAAATGGATGGAAATATACAAGAAGCTAGAAGGAGATATCAAGAAGCTCGGAGTTTAGCGAGTGCGATGGGATTCAAGGAGGGGGAGGCACAGAGCGAGGAGAGGCTGGCGAAGATCATTGGAAGCACGGATATTATTAATGAAAGTTAGATAAGGTAACAGAGGTATCTGTTGAAATGATGACGTGACTTTGAGAGATACCAAGACTTTTGCCTTCAGTTATTGGTTCAACTTGAATTCTCAAAAGCCTCATGTCGATATGCGTATTGCAAGGCAGTATATCAACCAATTCAACTCCTTTTCCACCATGCATATCTCACGTTTTACCTAGGCATCCTTTTGAGAAAGCTTAGGCATTAGATTACCCACCCTCCCCATTCCTTTCCCTCTTCCTTCTCTCCGCTTTCTTTGCGAATCTCCCCTCTTGTTTCATTTCCTGGTGTCGAGTGCTCTGGGTCAGTTTTCTGTTTAGGATGAAGCGAACGATGGGAATGTTTAGAGTGTTTGGGGACATTATGAGCGCCTGTGAGTGCTCCAAGCAAAGCGTACCAAGCTCCGATACCCCGCTCGACTCAAGTCTAGTAAAACATGACGAAATCATGCTTTTGGTCAAATCCAAAAAATTCGAGTCGACCTTGTTAGAGATAGACAAGAGGGGTTCGCTGGGCCTCGAACTATTAGTCAAGCCAATTTTTACATCGAACTTGATGATACGAAAATCATACTCGTCGTGTATAGTGGCATCGCATTCGGAGTCCGTTGGTGGTTCTACATCATCAGGTTCCCAGATATTTTTGAACAGCCCCCATGTACTAAACCTATCAAATCAATTTGCTGTCACCGGGTACTGCAATGAAATTGCCCTCCCCTCGCCCATAGAAGTTCAAATGGATACCTCTCATGTCTGCGTAATCTTGATAGCAGTCATCATAATGTTCTACTCTCTCGCCGTTGCGATAACAGTGACCATCTGCTGCGCACTGGTAGACTGGGAAACGAAGTTACTAGGCTAAGCATCTAAAAGATCACCGCTCTAAATATTTCAACATCACAGAAACAAAACCATTAAGACTGCACAGCATTCCGAGATCCCTCTCTCACCGCACAATATTGGAACAGTCTAGCTCAGGGGGCCATCGTGATTCCAAGCCATCCACGCAGCCCGTTTGAAGGACAGCACGACGATTTGGCATGTTCGAAAGTCTTGAAAGATGGAGGGGCGATGATTGCTACCATGATTACATGGTTGCCGTCGAAGCTTGAAATAATAAAGTTTACGGCGGAGCAAAGAAGGCGGGATCTTAGGGATAGTGCTTTCTATACACTTACCAAAACAGCTATTGCGCAGGCTTCGATAATAAGAAGGTTGAGCATGGGTTTGGTTTGGATGGGAGGCTTCTGAACAGAATTGGACCTGAAATGTCCGCTTTACGGTCATAGACCTGGAAGATATTCAGGCCCTTGAAGCTCGAATAAATTCTTGGAAACACTAGGAATGCCTGAAAATCTCGAAAGAAGTCTACGCAGTGCGTACCCGAAGTATAGAAGTGATGTATCTGTTCCCTAATCTTCACTTCAATTGGAGCTCAAATCTTCGAAAATGGGCAAGTCGAAACACTCAATGTTCGGATGTCTGTAGCTAGGTTACACAACAACAACAATCTTGGAAAATAAGCCGGACCGAAGGATTTCTTGATTCAACAGACCCTGCAGCTTCCCGTAATAACAAGGCTATTGTTCCACAAGTGCATTGATATCATATGACATGAGTGGGTGACGGGGAGACGCATATGTGAGTACGGACTAATAGACAGGTCGGATGATTCGTATTTAGTTAAATGGTTAAGTTTGCTACCAGTGAGAAAGTTAATAAGAAAGCAAACGGAGAGAGGATCTGGGATTTGTCAATTTGGAGTTTTGGAGTTTTTGAGATGTGGCGTGAGGTGTATGAATTGTGAGTCTTGGAATTTGGGATTGGAGAGTGAAAGAAATAGGGGTTCGGATGGCTGCGGGGATCTTCGGCAGGGTTGAAAAACAGGTGATTGTATTGAGCAATTACGTTGAGAATTAGGACAGGGATCCGAGATAAGTTGTCAAGGACTTTGTGGTTGGTCAAAATCTCGAACGGAGAGGCGTCAAGTTTTGAGTCATTAGAGGCGGGAAGTTGAGAAGTTGGGGTATTGGACGGTGTAGTGGATATCCGCATGTGCGAAAGCCATGGGATTCAAGGATTAGGTGAGGTATGCAGTGAACGGACTGTTTATGCACCTTGCATGGTGTGTTGTCATTGCTTGGTTTGGGGAGATCGTGAGATTATTGGAGGGGCATTTTATTGCAGGCTGGTGGCGGGTACGCTACGTTTTCTTTTTTGGCAGTCGATGGTAACAGCGAGGATCGCTATCGAACTTTTGACGGGGTGAAGAAAGGCAGACTCAACTGAATATAGAGATGGTTGTTTTGGCGAATTAAGATTGGTATTCGGATTCATTTGGTAGGCAGGAGGTCGATCTCTTCCCAAAGGAACAGAACAAGGCTACCAGCGGGTACATTTCTCGTATCGTTGGTACATGAAATGGGAGAAATCACAATTTATTTCTTCCTTTCATCATAACTGGACTCCTTACTGGCGCTCTTCTGGAATGTGCATGGAAGAAGGCAATCGAAGCAGTATGTGGATCGCTCACTCGAGCACCAATTCGGCAATCTAGAAACTCTACGGAAAGCACGCTCTGACATACAGTCCCATTCAATGCCTGAACCTCCAAATAATTTCAAACCATGGCAAATCTTCACTTTCGCTTCAATGATTTTGACATGGAATATGAGTATGAAATTCGAGTTGAAGATTACCTGGATGCAAGAAACGCAAGGGAAGAACTTGCAGGGTTGAGAGCTGAAATCAGGGGGCTGAGAGCCGAATTATTGCAGAAAGAGATAAGGATTGGAGGCTTAGGGGATGAAATGAGAGGGGTGGGTGAGGAGGTGAGGGATGCGAGGGATGAGATTTGGGGGTTGAGGAACGAAGGGGTGCAATATAGAGGGGATCTGAGGGACTTGAGACAGGAAATCGTAGGATTGAGAGGAGAGGTTTTAGACTTGAGGGGTCAAGTTATGAGAGGGCAAGAAGCAAGATTGGGGGATACGGTGGCTATTGAAGGATTGAGAGGTGAAATTTTAGGGTTGAGGAGTGAGATTGCAAAAGGGCAGGAAGTAAGATTGAGGGATGCGGCCGCTATTGAAGATTTAAGAAGAGAGGTTTTGGAGGGATTAGCGAGAAGGGAAGCAGAAAATACTCAGATCGAGCAGCGGCTAATGGGCGAAATCCAACATCTGAGAAGCATAGATACAGAAAGAGCACAGCGAGAAGAAAATTTGATAAGTGACGTGGACCATCTCCGCATAAGAGTTGCAGAAAATGAGGCTGTGGAAAGGGCCATGAGAGATGATATGGAAAACCTGAGAATTAGAGCAGAGGACTTGGCAGAGAATAATCGGGGAATGGGGGAGAGGGTAGAAAATTTTGCAGAGGAGAGTAGATGGTTGAGAGAGATGGTGACGTGGTTGGAGATACAGACACGAAATATCGAGGTAGATGTCGAGCCAAATGATGATCAAGGGGTCAACGGAGACAAGAGAACAGGATGCCAGTTGCCGAAATACTATACAGGGAAGAAGAGAAAAAGTAAAAGAAATAGGGGAACTGGTTGGTTTTGGAAGTACGCCACGACTTAACCATGTATATGAAGATTGCATTTGTGGATTTGAATGGGATGGTGCCTGTTGCGCTGAGGACTTTTTGGTACTATCGACAGTGTATTTTCAAAAGGTGAAAGATTTTGGATGAACTCCAAAGCGATCTTCTAGGGATTCCCAGAAATCGCAGGATCATCCTGAATATGGTGTATCGTCAATCCGCCAGCACCTTACTGGCCGGCCTTATACGCCCTTGACACTATCAATCGACCACCTTTTCTTTCATACCACACCTCCAATGTCCAAATAAATTTGGATAATCTATTATTGAGATTCTCTGCACTTTCCAAACCAGTTCCTACTCGGCCAATCCAACTGATCTGACCGACGCATACGATAGTTGTGCGGAGAAAATTCAAGGTGTCGACATCCCAGTTCAGATCTACTTCTCGAGACGATCCGCATTCACGTATGAACTAGCGATAGCTCTGTCATTGGCTAACTACACGATAGCTCCTGCTATGTAACGATAAAGGGAAGGATTCATTGTCGGACCGACTATAATGCCACTTGGAATTTGGACCATTTGGTTATGCTGTCGATTTCGCAGGGAGAAATGATTAACTGAGTGCTTGATGCATGTGCACGATCTTCTGTACCGACTAGTGCCGAAATATTCCAGAAAGCAAGCAAGCAAACAGACAGACAAGAGAGGTTGTTTATACGAGGTTTTGACATTCCACTATGGTTTAGCTGAAAAGATGACACATTACTTAGACTCGATAGATGCACAGAAAAGAGGGAGAATGCTGGACGTAAATAGATATTTACGAAGATTAGAAGTAGCCGAGTACAATAATATGTCGTGGAAGAGACATGGTATATGATCAGCATCATGCAATTATTGGGACTAGCGCCACTGGGGCTGGCTAAGGCAAGACAACTTTATCCCGAGTGTCTTCTTGTATCAAGTAGCCTTTCCTGGGAATCTCGATGAGGCAGAAGTGAGAACGACTTCGTAGAGTATATACCACGGGAATCCATGGATGCTCATGTCATGATTTCTCGTGTAACCACAACACCACCCATGGAATCCGAGTTTGCCGTATGTTAATCCGAAAGCGACATAAGGAGACGATTAGCTGTACTTTTTTCGGACCGATGATGCATGCGCCAAGTATGTAGAGCCTCGCAAATGCAGATTTGATGCCCTGGACTTCAGCCATAGGGGTCGAAGAAAGTTCATGCTTAGATACATATTCGCTGCATTGGATAGGTTTTGAGGTGGGATTCCGAGGGATTACTCGCCACCTCTTTCGAACACAACAGGTGATATGCTTATGTACTTTCTATTGTTCCTGCACCTCTTTCCAATTGAAGATTCAATTTATGTCGTTGACTCCTTCCTAGGTAATAAAGATGTTGAAAGCTACTTGGACAGCCGGCTACACGTGGTTAAATTTAGGTTTCCTTAGCGCGGTTTGTACCGACGACAACCTCTTCTCTCGTCTGAGAACCTCCACATTCCTATAAAATCGGCCACGATACCTTTGAGCACCAAATTCTTACATCTCAAACAATCACCTCTCACCTGACGGACCGAATACTGAAAGCTAACAATGCCAATTCTATGGTTCGATACAGCCCGGCAATATGACGAAGATGATGATCCAAGTTGTCGGGATGAGATCCTATCACCTTATCTGATATTACTCCAAATATCGCCAGTTCCAAGGAACTTATTCAATTAACGAAGTCATACGACAGAATAGCTCATCTAAACTGATTTCTCGAGCTGCATAGGCAAATTCAAAATGTTTGCTGTGATTGGACGTTGGCTTTTTACCCCAGATGGAAACGAATACATACTTCCCGAGTTGATCACTGCAGCCCGCCTTCCCCGCAATTGGCTATTGGAGGTTTGGTTCTTCAACGTACATTTTCAAGAGCTCTCAATGGCTAGAGATGTCAAATGGAGTCTGGAGATCCTAGTCATAAGCCTTTATTAGTACGAAGGATCCTCATCCTTAAAGATACTGCGCAGACTGTCATCTTATTATTTGCGTTATATGTTACATTGCTACTCGGGATGTAATATGGCCAAGAATTTGAAATCATCCCAGATTCAATTTTGAATATTTGCTATGGTCTCATAGTTTGAGTATCATGTTGTTTTGATATTAGTAATGATTGAGTTAATTTCCTTTTTATCACATGTACTGTACCTTACTGCTGTGTGCACCTGGGCAAGCCTTGAATCTTTCCTCCATGCATCCAATCGCCCACAATTTGCTATTACATAGTGAATCACTTGCTCGTCGCATGGCACTTTCCCCAACGGAGATTATCCAATCATTCCCGCTTAGCTGGAGATGCAAAGCTTCCCAAATAAGCTCATATTATACAGCCTTTAGAGAACCGTACCTGCTTACCCCTCATGCCCCATACTTAAAAACAAGACCTTCTTCCTCCCAGCTCCCAGCTCCCAAATTCTAGATTCTTACACAACATTGATTTTTCCTCCAAAGTCAACATTACCTACGAAATTCTTTTTGGCATACACTACACTCTTCGCACTCTTTCGTCCATCTTTGTTGTTTTGATCTCCAATAAGAATTTTAATCAGCAAGATGGGTATTGCAATCGTTAAGCCCACGGGCGTTCCAGGCAAATCATGGCCAGCAGTAAGTTGTCTACCTGCTAGTTTACTATATCTTCAATTGTGTTTAACAGTTTGATTAGATCGTCATCGGATGTTTCGTTGCATTTGGTGGTCTCCTTTTTGGTTATGATACAGGTACTATTGGTGGTATCCTCGCAATGGAGTAGGTCAATGCCGCTGATCCTTTCATCCTTTCAACAAATCTTCTTACTGAAACTCGCGTTAGCTATTGGGAGAACGAATTCTCTACCGGTTACAAAAACGCAAAGGGTCATCTCGATGTCTCTCCCTCCCAATCTGCAGCCGTCGTCTCTATCTTATCGGCCGGTACATTCTTCGGCGCACTTTCTGCAGCTCCTCTTGCGGACTTTCTCGGTCGGCGTATTGCTCTGTTGGTATCTTCTGGTATTGTCTTTACATTTGGTGTTATCTTACAAACTGCTGCTACTGAATTGCCACTTTTCATTGCTGGTCGATTCTTTGCTGGTTTTGGAGTTGGTCTCATCTCTGCTTTGAGTAAGTTTCTCTTGCCATCCAGTCTCTCTTCCCATTTGTCCCTACTAGATCTATTCAACATTATCATAGGGAATACCAAGCAATCAACTAACACCCTTTCTCTCAGTTCCACTATACCAATCAGAGACTGCGCCTAAATGGATTCGTGGTGCTATTGTTGGGTGTTATCAATTGGCTATTACGATCGGTTTACTCCTTGCAGCTGTCGTTGATAATGCTACACAATCCAGAAATGATACTGGATCATATAGAATTCCAGTTGCAATTCAATTTCTTTGGGTTAGTTACTGCATTTGAGTCTGCTTATACTTCGTTGACACCAATCTAGGCTATCATCTTGGTCGTCGGATTATTGTTCTTGCCTGAAACCCCTCGTTACTTGATTAAGCGGGGAAACTACGAGAAGGCCGCCAAGTCCCTTTCCAAGCTCCGCCGCCTTCGAACCGATGATGTAGCTATCCGTGAAGAATTGGCTGAGATTCAAGCTAATCATGAATACGAACTCCAACTCGGTCAAGCTTCGTATATGGATTGTTTCCGAGGTGGTATGGCTAAGAGACTTGCAACCGGATGTCTTCTTCAAGCTTTGCAACAACTTACCGGTGTTAACTTTATCTTCTGTATGTCTGCTTCGGTAATAGGAATACTTGACAGAGCACTGCTAACATGATCATATAGACTATGGTACTCAATACTTCAAGAACTCTGGTATCCATAATGCCTTTGTTATTCAAATGATTACCAGCGCTGTAAACGTCTCGTCTACCCTTCCCGGCTTATACGGAATCGAAAAATTTGGTCGTCGTCCACTTCTTCTATGGGGAGCTGTTGGAATGTGCGTTAGTCAGCTTATCGTCGCCGTCTTGGGTACAACCACCACCGGACAAACCGCCGACGGAGTAGTATTTGCCACAAACGTTTCTGCACAGAAAGCATCAATCGCATTCATCTGTATCTACATTTTCTTCTTCGCATCCACCTGGGGACCTCTCGCATGGGTCGTCTGCGGCGAGATTTTCCCCCTCAAAGTTCGCGCCAAGGCTCTCTCCATGTCTGTCGCCACTAATTGGCTTCTCAATTGGGCTATTGCCTATTCCACTCCCTATCTCGTCAATTGGGGTCCTGGAAATGCTAATCTCCAATCGAAGATTTTCTTCATCTGGTTCGGATGCTGCTTCGTGTGTATCACCTTTGTCTATTTCATGATTTATGAAACCAAGGGCTTGACACTTGAACAAATTGATGAACTTTATGATAGCAAGACTAGTGCTAAGAATTCTGTTCATTGGAAGCCTAGCAAGCACTTTGTTGATTTGGTCGATGGCCATGATCGTGTTAATGAAGTTGGTCATGATAAACATGATGGCGTTTTGGCGGATGAAAAGGGCACTGTCACTGATCATGGCCATAATGATAACCTTGGTCATAATGCAGCTGTTGGTCATAATGTGGCGGCCGTTAATTCCGGTAATGAAGGACTTCGCTAAGTTTCCTGATATTGATGGACTATCTGGGGATCAATTGTATGGGATGGGTTGTTGGTTGGCAGCATCTCATGGTGCTTTCTCTGTCTTTTTCAGCTTTTGCGATGAATACCTAGTGGTTCATGATGCCAGACTAGTCTAGTTGATGTGGATAGTTGTGGGTTTGATGGGGGGTTTGTAGAAACGTTTTTGGCGTAGTTTAATGGTTGGTGGGTTTTGGTTGGGTGAGGGCGGTTGTATCATGGGTGGTGTGGGATTTGATGGATGAATGGGATGAATGGGATGCGGGGAGTGGATGTCTTAACCATACCTAAGTATCGTACAACCTAATTGAATACGCATTGCATTGCTCACGTACTCTAAAGTATTAAGATATAATATGATATCAATCCTTATGTGTACAGTGATTTTCGCGTTTTTGTTAGAGATATTCTTTCTTGTCTGCACTTTTTCCATAGTCGAGTGCAAATGCTACCCGTGGACGAACTCCGTGGACGAATTAAGTCACAGTCTAGGTAGACGGGTTTGGATAATACAAGACTCCCCGGCCCATCTTACTAGATCACTCTGTGTAGATAGGTAGATAATTAGTCGATATACCTAATCATCCATCATCCATCATCCTTACCCGAGCCAACACACCGGCACAGGGGACGTCCACGTAGAATTAGAGTTAATTCTACTCTTATCCCCCCCGAGATGGAGATTGAGATGGAGATTGAAAGAACCTATAAAAAATCCCTTCTCCTCCCCCCCTCTCCCCCTTCCCCTTTCTGCATATGGATTATAAAACGTTGATCTTGATCTCTACGAGTATCTTAAGGGTAATAAAGGGTAAAGGGTAAAGGGTAAAGTACATAGTACCTCTGCACCATACACCATGTCTCAAATCCCTCTGCCTCTATCCACTTGTAACCAAGTCCCAAGTTGTTCAAGATACCTAGGTACTTGTGGATTGTGAATGCCATCATGATGAATCATGCACCTCATGTGAAACTCGCACGGGAAGAGCGGGAAAGAAATGCACGCCTTGCACACCTTTTATCGATTAACAAAGTTCTCATTCCATTGCCTCTATAAATTGGCCCTTGTACCATCTAATATAGCCCATCTATGCGATTCTATTCTAGTCTATTCTATTCTACAAATATGCATCAAAAATCCTCTCCGCCCCGCTCGCCTCCCCAAAATCCCCCTGAATAGCGAGCATTACAACAAATCTCTATATTTCCCCAACGCCGGTCCTTGGCTTCCCGAAAACTCCTGGTGCAAACCTTCCATCGCAGCAAAATGTTCGGCAAATTGCAGTCCCCTTTTGTTTTCCTTCTCTACCCTTTTCCAATCCCAAGCATTCGAACCGCCCTTGACTTCCTCCCCCTCCTCCTCCTCCTCAACCTTAGCATCCACAAACGACTCCCCCAACTCTGGCGTCGAATCCCCCGAACTAGCCATACTATGCCAGCCCCCAGGCCTCTCGGGAAGCACCCCACTGGCATTCAACACCACCTCCGGATGCACCGTCAATCGTCCCAATTTCATCACATACTTGCTAACCGCGCTTGCAAAAATAGCCTTCTCATCCACCTCCGTCGCATCACCCTCTCCCTCTCTTTCCTCAAACCTCGCATTCCTACCGCCAAACCAAGATCCATCTCCGAGCACAAATCCCCGGGGTCTAACGGTTCCTTTCTTCACAAAATGCGTAACGACATATATCCATTTTCGGTCCCAGCATAGGACTCGACTCCACATTTCGTAGCTCTGATATATCCCGATTTCGCGCTTGAAGTTGCACATGACGCCCCCCAACATGATGCCCCAGCGACCTTTCACCGCGTCTCCATTTTTATCCAGGACTAATTTGTTTGTGGTGTTTTTCTGCAGAGCGTGGATGCCAGGCTCCAGGAGACAGCAGATGATATGCGAGCGAGTGACATCGAGGTCAGCAAAGTAGGTCGAGTTTGATTTGTGAAGATTGTAATCGCATTCCAAGAGAGGAGCGTGCGATGTGGTGATGCAGGGGAGGAAGAGAGCTGAAGGGCCGAGATTTTCGGGGATGTTTGGGATGGTGAAGAGGAGATGTTTGAGGATCGCGTTCCAGACTCGGAACTGTGCTTGCGTTAGTGGATGCATCCGTTTTGGATAGGGAAAAGAAAGGGGGACGTACATGCCAAACCCCTGGCAAACTCTTCAAATTCGCCAGTATAACAACGGTAGCAGCAATCCTGGAGTAACTCCCTGGTCCGGTAAAGATATCGACAAGTAACTTCTGAATATTTACATGAGAAGCACCTACTGCTGCTACCATCGCCGTGGTGAAGACGATAGATTTGAGAGGGAGACGCGATGCAGATGCCATTGTGGATGTTTGAACTTGCGAAGTCGTTTAAGAAGAGATTGAATATACAGGTAAAGAGTGAACCCGCACAAGACACAAGATACAAATCCTCCAACGTCGAATCTTAAAAGAATCAAATAAATGCAAAGAAAAAGACAGTACTAAAAAACCTAAGGATCGGAATTAAGAATAATAATGCTGAGTAGATGGTACTCGTACACAAATAATTGTTGAAACTTTGGGTCCAGCCGAGGCACGGAGAAACATAGGGCCGACGAATGAAGAATTGTTGAAGAAAAATGAGAAGTTTAAAACTTCCGAGGCTATTTTTACTCCTATATGTGCGCATTTTTGAGTGGATTTACAAGACTTTTCCGGGTCTGGCCAGTGGCCATATCCAACTGGCTGGTTGAACAAGTCAGTGCCATGCCGACACACAGTGCATAGAACGTAATCTTATAATCCTCCGAAGCTTGGATATGATTACCGACTACCAGTACCTACCGGTAGTAATTGCAGTTTTTACTTGTGATCTACTTAGTAATATACCGACGAGAATGCCCTGTAGACAGCCTTTCGAAATGTGTTTGATATCATTCTCGAGATATTCTACAGTAAGAAATATGGAAGTCTTCATCCAGTTTCACAGTAAGATTTGTTAAAATTCCTAAGCCCTGTTGTGCATCCAATCCATATCCCATACGTATCCATTTCCTTCCTTTTATAAAGACCACCGATATAAAAATCAATCCGGTACTAAAGGTATCAATCATAAATCATTAGAGCCCCTCCCTCATACATTCATTCATCTCGTCCATTCGTTCATCTATCTCATCCATCCCTCATACTCATCACTATCATCCAGAATAAAATCCCGATGCGACTCCCGATCCGACTCCCGATGCGACATTGGATCGAGATATACATGAACCGTAGTATTCTCCGCCGAATCCTTCTCTCTTCTATATTCATCACTTCTCCATTCCTGTTCCAATGCCAGTCCAATTTCCAAATCATTTTGCCTCGCCCATGCTTCCCCTGCATCAAGTTCCTCGCATATCACAGGTTGGGATTCGTTTCTAGCTGAAGCCGGAATACTGAAATTGAAATTGGCTCTCATGGGACTCAAAGTGCGTGTCTGAGTGTAAATTGATGTTTCTGGTCCACTGTTCCCGGTTTGGGCCGTATGTGTTGTATGTTGTGTCCCAATGGATACTCGTTGGTCAGGTAACATGCCTCGCATTTTTGCCTCTAGTACTGTTTGTTCTTCAGGCATGAGGACTTTGGTGCCCATGCTAGGTAATGTTTGAAATTCAGTACCCTGTTCCTCATCTCCAGATTTCATAACATCCCTTCTTTTACTCTTCGAGAGTTTCAAACGTTGTTGGCCACATCCACTGATGAGTAAATCTTTGTACTGCCTGAAAGATTTGGTGGTCCCGAATACGAGAAATACTAACAGCGACGTCGTGACTCCAGGTAAAAAGAGAAAGATATCCATGATGCAGCTGGAGGTGGATAAATCGGGAGATGATGAACTAGCTAGCTTCTGAAAATTCTTTTCAGAGTATAGGGAAAAGATGATCAATACGACTTCAAAAGCCCTTTTCAGAAAGTATCAGCTTATCATCCCATCACACAATAAGTTGAAGTGCCACAGGAACTCACAAAAGAATGACGAAACCGATGGTGAATCGGGTAATAAGTGCCCGGTCGTATACAGACCGATGAGTCGATACAGGGTGGTTACCATTTCCGGCGTTATCTCCACTGCCATTTCCATTTCCAGATCCATTTCCAGTGCCTGTCGTACCAGTAGCTGTCGCTGTATTGTTCGAACCCCACCAACCGTTGCGGTTTTCGTTTGCAAAAAGGAGTTTTCGAGTTTTGATATACTTATAGAGGATGAGAACCAGGAGGATACTACCAATCAACATGCTTATGATCACTAATATCACAAAATTAGCCATGTTTCCAACGTAGACCTATATCAAAAGGGGAAGAGGTTAGCTAAAGGCGACTTACTCGTGAAAACAGGTAGGAGAAATGACTCTACATTGCTTGCTTGCGCCAATGGACTATTCCCTAACCCTACGAGAATGGCGGGGAAAACAATTGCGAATAACTTGGAAATGAGAGATATGTGCTCTTGCAGCCAGCTACTGAGGAAGTTGGCCCGGATTTCCCAGGAGCCAGCAAAAAGCTTTACAGCCCTAGTCATTGTTAAATTTCGGTGGTTGTTTCGTTTGTAGTCAAATTTACCAGAATAAGATCATTAGAGCCATAACATTATAGGAGTAAAATTCTACATCAACAGCTTAGCAGTTGTCAAGATTGGCAAGATTGAGATGAGAGCTCACGAATTATGAATAGAACATGCTCGGCAGGATTGCCTGCACCTGAAAGTATCAGATGTGGCTGATTCACAGCTTTTAATGCCGTCGCATAATCTTGATGTTTAACGATTAGCCATGCGCGATTATAGTGTATCTGCTGTGCGATGGATCCAACTGTGCTTAACGCAGAGAACTTTGCGAGGAGTGTCACATCTGCGGTTGTTAGATACAATGGTGTCAACTTGAGAAGGAAAACTTACAATTCCATTGTTCACCGTAGGTCCATAACATAGAAATGAGTAGAGATACCAACGTGAGGCATATAAATGAGTATATCAGGACAGCAACAGAGGCACCTATAGCCTCCTGCGGGATCCCAGTGCCCATTCAGTCCTCTAGAAGGGTGGTGATGGTGATATTTGCATTTATGTCAACAGACAGACAGGTTCATGCCTAGCAAGTATTCAGGCAATAAACTTTGAGTACCAGAACAGTATGTAGTCTCATGAGTGAAATCAACCAAAATGAAATAACAAGAGAGGACTGAATAAAACATGCTGTTATTGGGGAGTATGAACTTTACATATGACCCGCATATAGTTTTGTAACAGTTGCAGATCGCCTGCGATGAGTTCTCATCCTAAGAATAAGGTTTGGGGCATATTTATCCCATTACCGGTATTTTCCTATCTCCCGCATCGAATATCCCGGCTCTTCGGACAAATACCATTCATTTGTCTTCTGTTCGACGACATCTTCTATCCTGGAACTCAGGGATCTCATCAGGGCATGCATGATATCACATATTTAATCCGAGAAATGTGAGGAGCAAGGATGGCACGAAGGAGGTGAGATTGCGAGATACCATGGACATGGAACGAGACGAGACTCTCGTCACGAGAGATGAGAACATAACTGGAAGCGTTTGCTCAGATGTTTTTCCCCCTCTGAGACACCAATTCTTCCGTGCGCATATTTTAGAAACTTCTTGAAACTATCTTCAAATTTCGATAAACGTTGCTTACTGATGTCAATAATTGAGATGATATCGCAGAGGATGAATTACAAACCAAAACTCTGTGCATCATATGATCATGATTGCAACATCAAAGATGCGCCGACAGACTCCAAAAACTGGCTGAGATAGGAAGAAGCTTGTGTGCCATATGAATTTTGGGAAGCTCCGTCCCCGGTTGATGGTGACAAATGTTGGACCTGCCTATATTGCGCGTAAATTTTCCAACTCCTGCATGTTAACCTCACAGGATGTCCGCCTTTAGTAGGTAGTTTATACTTTAAGTTCTGATGGCCCTGCTGCTCTACGGAGATACCCGCTAAGACTTTGGCCCCTCATTCGACAAGACATCCCGTCTGCTGTAGCTCCCATGTTGAGTTTCGAATCCTCACTGAGGGTTCGAAATGGGCATTCTGCCTGAATTGGAATTATTGTTACAGTCCAAGGCCTAAGAAGGAAGCCAAGTGCAACGATTTTCTTTGTGGGGAAGATAAGGTTACCGGATGAGATCAAGAAGAGATCTTTTGCCGATTCACTAAGACCGATACGTAAGGTTACAGTGTCGGTAAAATAACCGTGATATGTTGAAGAAAGATGGCCGATAGGAATTCCCAGAATTCGTCCTCATTGACTCCTCAAAGGCTGAAACTTGAAGGCTGGCAACAATCCATCAGATTACAAAATGCAATGGAATTGTTCACTCGCCTTGACGGGTCGCCGATAACTCGGAATACCTCGGATGAACTCTCTAGATTGTTATTTGATCGATATACTGGTCTAGGAAGTACTTGAAAATTTCAAACCGGCAGTGATCTCTATTGAGATTAGAATGCATAAACTTTCAGAGAAGGACGACTTTGAGCCGCTCGATGGAGAAGCTGAACTTTTGAGTACGTACGACTGTGGGTTAGTTCACTTGATTGCCTTTTTTTTGTTTTTTGTTTTTTTTTTGTAAACGTGTCTGTTCTCTGAGATGGGATCTTACCTGTAGCTAGCTTCGCCATCAAACGCGTGTCGATGTTTTGAATTGAAATTGATTCAACTTAGCGTCGGCCTGTCAGATAAAGACAGTGATGCAGTACTGGTAGTATTAAAACAACGACAACAACGACAACAACGACAATAACAACAACAACAAGGTTGGTTACATATAGACTTTGTTCAGTTACCAGTAGCCATGATAAAGTGTGATGAGGTGACCAGTGACCACTGACCGGCCACCGGTGAGTTAGGTCAATGCGAACTTTCGAAGGAACATACTAGGTACTCCGCTCTCAAACTCTATTTCTCCCCGACGCAGCGACGCTCCCGCTGCTCCCGCTGCTAATTTGGAGCTTTCTCATGCATGTGCTGCATGCATCATCGGTCACTACAATTAACAAGGTTTCCCTAGACTCCTAGAGGTGCTGTCCAAGCTGTCCAAGTAAAAGTCCAACGTTCAAATAATATGCTAAAATGCAAAGTATGATCATTTGAAAAGTAAACAATATCGCAACAAATTCCATATTGGATTTGAAAAAATCGGTGATTAATAAGAAGAGAAGGAAAATACATGTCCGCTAGAGAAACACTAGGTATTATTAGAAAAGGACTAGGTAGCTGGAGGTACCTAGAGGTTTAGATAGTAATTTATTCTACTTATTAGTATTATTCAGAATCGGCTGAGCCCAATTTACTCAGCCTTGCGCATGGCAATTACTACATATGTAACGCTAACCCATAACGAGCGTTGAGTCGCGAATGGATTCGCTTGAAGCAAACCTTATCTCGTAGCCTCACAGAGTCACACTGTCACAGCCTTTCTCTTATTCATCCATTCCTCTTCCTCTTTCTCTTCCTCTTCCTCTTCCAAATTACCATGTGTTGAAGAGCCAACAACGTTATGCAATCTCTCATTTGGGCCTCTACCATACCTTTGTATATTACTCATCCTTCATCTACAATACCTTATTTAATAAACATACCTCGAGTCTCTTACTTAGCGCTCCTCTTACCACGATTAACATCTTTCTTCGGGGAAAATGTTACCAGTTTCTCATATGAAGGAATTCTACTGAAGAATCTCCCAGTTGGTTTACTATGTGATTTGTATCAACCAGAATTACCATGGAGGATAGAGTTAGGGCATGGCCCATTATTTGACATCCACGATACGTTTATCAATAGCGTGAAAGAGGTAAACTTACATTGCCCCTCGGCCCCCTCCTGAAGTTTGAAAAGTCTCAGCCTCGTTATGGTCATACTCACAATACACTTTAGGCCGATTTTATGCGTAATGGCAATGCAAAGGGTATAATGAGCATGTCAAAAGAACATTCGACACAATTATGGAACTCCGTGCAAGATAGTATGATTCCTCATTTTATCTATATTCATGCACCACGACCATAAGCTAATCTTTGACACCCCGCAGATGATTTCTCCACCTACCTCAAAATCTCCACCATCCTGCTCAATCCTGCTACCCCGCTAAAGCACATCCCATTACGCATATACCTTCCATCATCTTCAAGTCCAGTCTCTACCCCTAATCCAGCTTCCTCGAGTTCATCTAAAGCCCCGGCTACTTCTTCTTCGCCGTCACCACTCTTCACATTCAAAATAATACAAACTCTCATACAACCCCAAACCGCATCTCGAGAACGTCAAACTTTAGGAGGGGCTCTTAATAGTATTCTTCCGAGTTTATTCCCGAGTAGAAGAGATGCCATTTTAGCGGAGGCAGTCTTACATGGGGCGAAGGTTCCTTTCAAGGCGATATTGGAAGATTTAATGAGGGAAGCTAGTTATGCAGACGGATGGTTAAATGTGTGTGTTGTTATGCTGAATTGATCTTGGAGGCCATGATTGCAATGAAATCATGAATGGGATAAATTGGCGTTTTTCGAGAATTTGGGATTTCAGCTGGGGAAGAAGTTTGAGGGTAACAAACACAAACACTTGATGGACAATGAAATGTTGCGATCAAGTCAAGGGTTCTCGGCTGAATAGTTCACATGGAATTGTGTGATGTCTGGTAATATCTCCGATTTCATGAGAATATCCTCGTAGCTCGGTCATAATTCCACATATATGAGACATCTCCATACAGTTTTCATTGTTTTCAGTCATTCCGTGATATACAATAGCATGAAGTTCATGCGCTCATGTCTATCCAACCTTCTTCTGATTAAATTTTCACTCTCATTCACTATCCCAATGTTTCTCAATGAGTGTAAAGTTCTTCGCCTAGCAAGTCTTCTTTCATGATACTGCACAGGAGAAGCTGTCAAGAAGCTTCCAATTTTGTCCGTTTCATGAACCTCGGGACCTTGAGTTCCTAGAGAACACAAGAGACTTTGACTAAACTGGCTAGAAGCTCTACTGATAGTGGTACTTGAGGTACTGGCTTCGTATGGTCAATAGCAGTTCTCTTTCGAACCAAGATAGATCCTTCTCCCTCTATGTGCCCGTAGCACTATCCTAGGGTTAGCTTCCCCTGGCCCCTTTCTCTTCTACTAAATGACGGATGAAATGAGCCTCGAGCGGGAATGCATCCGTATCGTATTTCGTGGCTCTAGATTAATAATGTTATTTTGCAAAATGCCTAGGTGCCCCATTATTCGAAGCCAAAGATACATGCGCGGTCTTATACATACATTATCATAAATCGATATGAGCGATAATGGAATAAAAGGCATCATCACACAGCATCATCATCATCATCCTCTTTCACCCTCCATGGTCGTGAGAGCGACGCAGAGAAATTTCGCAGCGGAATTCCTCGAGGGCCTCGCTTCAGACAGATAATCGCACCGTTACGGATCTTCTCCGGGGCTTTCGATGCGTCTTTCTTGCCGTCGTCTCAAGTGCGGGATTGGCTGCTCGATTTGATTGACGTGGAAATGTCGTAATGGCTCGGTGTATACTAGGTATGTATATATATATGGTTTATCGAAGGAAGAAGCGCGAGAACGCGAGGGATTTTATGAAGTAATTCATAGTCGTAATAAGCGTATGGTGCAGGTGCAAATGGGCAAGGTTATGGATGACGTCGGGAGGAAATGAATGACGCATGAGCGCATGAGCGCAATTTTTTTTTTTGCAGCAGGTGTTGTTGGGTGGGGTTGTGCTCCATGGCTATGCTTAGCCTTTGGTGGAAGCATGTGCGTCGGGACTCTGGAGGGATTTATATTTATATTTATATTTATAGGGTTGTGTGGTTGTGGTTGTGGTTGGGGGGCGGTTG
>NGKI01000003.1:1060050-1077499 GCA_002162615.1 Myriosclerotinia duriaeana
AAACCCCAGTTTCGAAGATCGATTAATGAGATTCAATCGAAAGCATTCACTTTTGCGGCACCCCACGCATCGCATCCGCATCCGTCTGGGACGTAGTGTATGGAGCTGGGCACGACCCATCATCATTCAGCTGCACGACCAAAAACGTATCCGCGCGTCCAACCAGCGGTTTGATGGCCACGAGACTTGCCCAGTCCTCGGTCAATTGCACAACGTATGCTCCCGCATTATCTTTCGTGTAGACGGCGCCGCTGAGGTGCAGGGTGAAGGATGCGTTTCGCGGGATGAGGAAGCGGTCGGGGAAGCGTTGGCCGTGCGCGTCGGTGCCGAGCACTTTGGGGGTGATGAGGAATTGTAGTTCGGTGTTGGCGAGGGAGGCTTGCACGTCGAGGACTTGGGTGATGCGATCGAGGCTGGTGGACCAGGTGCCCGAGGAGGACGTGTTGGTGTTGGGTCCCCATTGATCAAAGGGGGCTTTCCATAATGCATGGCCGTCTAGATCTTTCATCTTTAGAAAAATCGCCGTGACGGATTTAAATGCCACGCTCGCGGTCGAGGTGTTCTTTCCTGTCAGGGTGAAGTCGGCTTTTTGGTCGTCTGGGCTGTAGTTCACGCTTGCATCCCATGTGATGTGTGGAGTTGCGTTGGTGACGGATGTATCGGAGGTGTACAATACATCGGTCGAGGAATCCGTACCTTGCGGTGGCGTCACCACATTGGATGCCACCCAGATGACTTCGCCCTCGCTGGGCCTGTAGCACCATTAGCATGTACTTGTGCGGCAATGGAAATTCGAATATTGTGCTCACTCTGCAAGTCCAATCGATGCATACAGGTTTCCCTCGAGATCTATCACAGGTTGAGTGAAGGATACATCCCCGCTTTCGGGATGCTTCATGTAGTCGATGGCTTGGAAAGCATCCCAGCTGCTGTACAGATCATGGAAACCTCGACCGATCCTTTCTTTTAAAGAATTCAAGTAGTTTGTCCAGATGTCACGACCACCCGCCTTTATCAGGGCCACAAGGTCCAAGGGATACATAACCATTTCTTGTAAATTTCTGTCGGTCCCTTCTATACAATCTATATAGATGCTTTCGGGGTATTCTTGATCAATTTGGGTCATGTCAAGATTGGTGCTCCAAGGTGCATGATCAACATAGCTTCCATACATTAGCCTATCGGTTGGACAGCAAAAAGTCGTATCACTCACCTTGTTGCTTCTGATGTAAACGGGAAACTTGTCCCGGCCGAACTCCATTGGTATTTGCATCTATACTCCGTCGTACCCGACAGTTGGAATTTGGTAGCATCCGGCGCCCTCTCTAGTTTCACACTCGATGTGCTTGAAATCTGGTACTTGACCCACCGGCCCGCTTCAATGGAGGGCATAGCGGGCCCGTCGCTCCCTGGCGCATTGTACGAATTCTCCCACTGCCATGAGGAGCTGCTTTTCTTGCGCATGGTGTAAGGGCCTGTCTGGGACCACAGGTCGTTCATGTCTTGGTAATCGTACGTGAGGGTCCCATCAACATCACGTATTCTCTCATGAAACGTGATATTCCCGTTATAGTTTCTTTGGTCAATCAACTCCGGCCTCAAGGGCCATAGTTGTGTTGCAGTGCAGATAGTCTCAAGCTTTTTGAGAAGGGTGTTTGCGTTTGAGTAAAGACGGTGATCGGATATAAAGGTTCCAATGCACTCGTCTTTGGAATCGTCTTTCGGCCATGCAAGATTTCCATTGAATTGCAAAGAACCATCAGGAAGCACGGATCTGTCAACCACCTCGCAGAAACAAAGGCAGTTGTAGTCATTTCCGTTCTCGCCCGTCGTGGATTTGCCAGGGTCAATATACGGGTAATTCTCCAATCGTAGGTTCTGCAAAGCTGTGTGGGTCATGGTCAGACGAGTCGCCTCAAATGCTTGTACAGTATCAGCACTTACGAACATCACCATCTCCACTTGTCGCTTTTTATGAAGTCAGCGCTGGTAGCAATCTTTGGGGAGGGGCAATTTACCTTTGGTGCTGGGTAATTGTAGTTGCATGTTTCCAGTTAGTAGAAGTGTATGGTTGGCTGATGACCCTAATGCTCGTAAGAACTGTTGCACCTGGCTGTACAAAGCATTGTTACTTGGGTCTTTTGCCCATTCATCAAGATATTCCTTTGTTCCATTTTGCCTTGTCAAATAGGACGATTCCCATACCGGGCTGCCCCAATCGTGATCTGGAAGTCATCCGTTAGCATCTCTTGATTGAATGCTCAGGGTCAACGCACAGAGAATATTTGCCAAGAGTCGCTTCATAGAATATTCTCCTGGGCTAAAAACCAGGTTTGCTGCCGCAGGATTATTGGAAGTGAGATCAATCATATCATTGTAGACGATAACCCAATTATCGACGGGTTGATATGCGTTCGGGCCAAAATAAATCTTTGCATTGAGGAGGCTTTTACCAAAGTAAATCAGTCTTACTAGCTTCAAACTCAGAGGTTGCAATAATCAAATACCTAAGTTGCACTTGAAGTTTGGCACTTTTGCCAGATTCAACATCAAGTAAAATCTTCAGCTGTGCTGTCCCTTCTAGTTCTCCATCTTCGATTTTCAAATGTGTTGTAGCAGGTACCAGATCAAGGAGTTTGACCAGAGCTGAGTTTATACCTTTTTGAGAGATGGCACATACTCGATCGTAATGCTGTGAGTCTTGATAATTGCTGCTGTCAGTATCAAGAGAATTTAACCTAGTGGTAAAAGTCGTCATTTTTTTGGATAGTGATTTTTAACAAAGGGCTTGATAGATTATGTTCTAACACAAGTGATTGTGGTTGAGAAAAAGAAACTGTGTCTTGGAATGACCACTTTGTTATATTGAAACTAAATTAGCTGTTCCGTTCACTGTTACTGTTTCTCAGCAGAAATATTTGCTTTATATACAATATCGAATCTAACTCATATGTGGCTGTTGCAAGTACAGGTAGGTATTAAGGGCCAGCACGCTCGCGAGTGTTTCGGAGCACTTGATGTAAATTTCAATTTTGATAAATTAATAATAGATTTGTTGGAAACACGTGTACGGGACATAAAAGCCTCGATAAATGCATAAATTTGACAGCGAATATGACAAAAGAGGGTGTAGATTCTGAACACAACTTCTAGCACTAGCACAAGCACAAGCACGAGCACGAGTACAGACACGTATTTAAATTTTAGAGATCGAGGTACCAACTTCTGACCAACGAGTAAAATCTGAGCCGGAGCATAAAATGTCAAATAAATAACTCATAGTTGAATTCATATAGAAAGTGTTACTAAGATCTTTACTTCACTAGCAATGACTGCTCAAAAAAACCAGAATCTTACCATGTGGTGTTGTTAAAGTTAACATATAGATCCTCCCATTTCTCAGCTTTTCCCATATTTCATGCACTTGAGCAATTGCAGAAGCCAAATTCAATAGTAAGGGCAAGTATACAGATTCTACTATGTTGTATCATGTTATACGATGTGCTCAAGACTGTTTCAACCATAACTTCGATTTATCTGGCACCTGATTATAACCGACAGAAAAGGATCATTCGCTTCATGTCATTGGATTAGAAACGTCAAATACATTTGGGTTAATGGTCAACGATTCTGATAGTGATGGAGCACCACAGCCATTCTAGCCACCACCACCAAGATATTTTCCACATTTCCCCTCATTTCTTTCGGTGCTACTACATGCTCGATTTTCCGAGAATTTGGTAACACGGAAAGTTTCGTAATGGATATGAATCGGTCCCTCGGAACTCCAAAAACTGTATGCAACTGTGATACCGTCACAGTCGTACTTATATCGAATTGCTACATCTAAAATACCTGTATCTATATGAGGTTCCGAATGGGATATTGAAGAGAAAACCTCCATTTCAATCATGCAGGGTGCCAGTAACGTAAAATTGTCAAGCGTGTGTGCTCAAGAAGTTAGGATTTCATTTTGTTCAACAGAAATTACTGTACTATCCGTCCTACAGAATTCCTGACAAGAGAAAGGGTGGTGGGGAGAGGGGTTTCTCGGTGCAACATTGTCAATGTAAGAGCTTATCAGGAGCCTAAATTTGTTACATAGTGTACACAGTCCTGAACTCAACAGTTCGGACATCTAAAGCGTGATGAAATACTGCAAAAAAACGGCATTTTGACATGTGTACTTCACTGTGGTACACCATGTTAACTTCAGTTACACAGCATTGATATACCGGATCTTATCGTAGGTTCCCTCTAATGACGAGTATGGCTTCCCAGGGAGTGCATATCAGCAGACTTTGCCGGCACGACATATCTGAATTCAATAACTAACTAAGGAGATAGCAGTATCAAAATCATCTACATCCAAGGAGTTTTGAATCAATAGGAGATTGGAACACAAATAAATGATCAATGGCCCTTTTTCTTCGAGCTCAAGGATAACGAAACCTTGTCCTCAATAACTTGATAGTGTAACATTTGAGAAACAGCGAAAAGAGGGGTAATGCATATCCACAACTTATCCCGGGTTACCTACTGTAGCACTGAAAGATCGGCTTATTAGTTCATTGGCAGGATGCATAGATCTGCTTTTCGTACCGACAGACACGCATGAATGTTAATTAAGAGTTACTGCTGTAAGATAGGAACAGAAAATGATCTCAATTCCATGTCCTACTAAGAATATTGGAGAATTCGACAGCAGGAGCTGAATCTCTCATACACTTATGCCAACCGAAGGTTACTTGAGGTACACTTCGAGTTTACTGCAACGTAGGTGACTTGGAGGTACATGTCCCAGTACATGTGTGGCAAGAATCGATGATTCGAATATACCTCACATGTACGTCACTGATTTAGGTAACTTGGATGCCGTCGATATCGAAACCCGGGAGGCTTTCTAGGTCTTACTGCCTTGCTCTGGTATTCTAAGTAGACTCGTAAATGACTCGATCTGCCACTCCCCTAAAACCAATTACTCTAAATTACTTTCGAAAATAAGAACCAAAAATATCAGAGCAAACATTTTTCTACACATCAGTATCTCTTTTCACCAAACAGTTTTCTACACATCAGTATCTCTTTTCACCAAACAGTTTTTTTAGTTACTATATTGTTGTTATATCTGAACATCATTCATCAAATTGACCATGCCATCCTACATTCAAGCCATTGGCAAGGACTTTCTCAGCAATGATCTTAGAGATAAATTGGACACAGCCAATAATGGCCAGCCAGGAGACCCTCGAGGGGCTATTGATACTTTTCTTGGAACATGGGATGTTCCTCCAACAACCATCCTAGCCCTAGATTTTGTCAAATCGTTGTTGATTTACACTGACGACGACGAATACATTTGTGGCGGATTTTTGACGTTGTTGGCGGAACCCACTCCAGATGATCTTGCTACAGCACTTTTCCCTCAGGACAGATTGGACACGATATTAGCCTCGGGATCCGATGAGTTCCCCGAGGACTTGACAGCCCAGGATTTGAATCAAGTCCGAACCAGGTTCTTCGATGACCAGCCACTTGTTGTGATGCTTGCTATTATCAGAAACACTCAGAGTTTTTCCTTGGAAGAGCGCCCACGAAACATCATCATTTTCATGTTAACAGCGATGATACAACTTCGACTTCTACTTGATTCCCCCGAGCTACTTGCCGTTTTGAAGAACGAATTCCCACAAGATGACGCAGATGCTGGGCAGTTATCCCAACCGACCAATGAAGAGATATCGTCAGCTTCTGATTTCATCAGATCTCTGAAAATACTCTCGAGTCTGGTTGAAGATCCATCAGATGTTTCTCGTCTTTATTACTCGAACTATCATTCTGTGCGAAGTATTACAGTCCAGTCAAAGAATCGATTCAAAACAGACTTGATCAGCGCTGGTACAACGGCTGAGAATGCACTCAAGATTTACGACCATGCTCAGCGTATTGATTGTTGGAACGAGCAACTCTGGTTGTCTTTAATGAATGCTCGCAGAGCAGACAGCATCATGATTGAACCCTTTCACACGGATGAGAATGATGCATCGCAGACAAATGATGAAAAGCCTCCGGAGTACCGGAACAATCTCACAGAAATATTCCGACTTGAAAATATTACCTGTGAGGAATGCTGCTCTGTCACGTCTATGTCAGCCTATTTTGCAGATCTACTAAACTTATTGAGCAATATCACCCCGACCGGAGATGGAAAAGCTTTGTCCACAAAACAAGATACCACTTCAAATCCACAGACTAAGAGTAGTCTTTTGAACCTTCTTTCGGCACGACGCCCAGATCTTAGAAAACTAGAACTTTCTTGTTCAAATTCACAAAGTCTGGTTACAAATGTTAGTCTAGTGAACGAAGTCCTCGAATCCTTCATTCGTTACAAAAGTCAATCGTTACTACCCGCACAAGGTTCAAATCAACAGGGTTCCATTCTTACATATAACATTCCTGTTGACAGTGATGAAAATGATGAGGATGATCACTCCGATGAACCGGTCTATCGCCCTGGAAATACAGATTATGAGCTTTATTCTAAAGTCATCTCCCAGCAGATGTTTCCATTTACCTGTTTCCCTTACGATCATGCTCGTTCCTCTCTCATACAGTACTTCAACACTTTTCAAGTACCTTATGCCAAATTGATCGATGTGTTCCAAGCGCCCGAGCTCATTTTGGAGAAGATAGCACAAAGTTCACGTGAAACTCTTTCGGTAGAATCACAAAAATTATTAAACTATGGAGCGACTGAAGTATTAGAGAGACAGAGTGCTGCAGCGGTTTTGAATATCCATTACAGAGAGTACTTGGCTATCACCGGGGAGACTTTCTTCCCGGTGTGGTTTGCAGACCTTGTCCAAGGCTTTTCAGCCGATATACCCCCCATCGCAACAGGCCAGCCCTACAACACGGCTTATCTTCAATGGGGTTACGAAGACGAGACTAGTATGCTAGATATAACTGATGGGCTCGGTCTGTCATTTATTCATCGTCAGTTGATGCAAAGATCTGGCCTAGAGTTCCAAGATGTTCTAGACTTGGTTAAAACACACTTATTCGGACAAGATTTGGTTATCGTCAACAAACTTGGATCCAACATATTTACCGAGTCAATCGAAGACCTCCGGCTTTTGTCGAATGCATCCGAACCACCTTTTCAAAGTCTGACCACTAGTATATGCCAAAATCTCCAGTCGTTTCTCCGGTTGAAGGCTAAACTTAAGTGGTCAACCCGGGATCTCGATGCCGCTATTTACTGTTTGCGTAATAAGGAGATAGAGAGCTCACCGGTCTCCAAGACGACGACCAATCTAGAATCACCGCCCATTTCAGTTTTTGTATTCAACGGAATTGCATTCATGGTTAAACTGAGCAACTTGTGTGGAATTGAACCAGCTGCCCTGCTTCCCTTATGGGGCCTCATTGATTCCTACGGTAAAGACTCATTCCTTTATCGCAAGTTTCTCCTCAAGACTTATGGGCCAATATTTGCAATTCCCCAAAGTGGTGACGAATACTTCCAGCCAGGAGGAACCAAATCCCGTATTAGTTCATGTGGTATAAGCGTTTGCGCAAGTTTGGAATGGCCTTCGCAATATCTCGGCGATCTACTTGAGGCCACAAATCTCTCAGATGCAGATTTGAGTATCGAGACACTATCTGTGCTATATCGATATGTTACACTGTGTCGAATTCTGTCTGTTCCTGCCGCGAAATCTGCCAAATTCTTCAAGCTATTTTTCAAGCAAGCACAAGAAAATCCTTTATCGAATCCCAAAGCGACCTTCAACGCCATAACAAGCTGGAGTAAATTATTGAATTCCGACTGGACAATGGAATCGCTGATCGATGTTCTCGAAGTGGTTGAGCCTAAAGCCTATCAAGGCAGTCCAGGGTTGCAACTCGCAAGAACTGTCTTGCAAGGAAGTGTGGACGTAAAGAAGTCACTTTCATTTCTCTTTACAACGACAATTCCAACTGCAGACACCGTTATAGAATGTGCTGGGCGAGCTTTTGACTCTATCACGGCAAAGTTGGTGTCCGAATACATCGAAGGTATGTAATTTTTCTTATGTGTTGATGCCAACTGAGGTATCAGCGCTTGAAATGACGGATTCAACTTGTCTATTTTTAGATCAAGCATGAAGGAACTCATCGCCGAGTCAGTTATTTCAGCTTCTGGTGAACTGACACTTCTATCCCTAGGCACACAAATCCAAACATGTTATGTACAGTTTAAAACCCAAGAAGATCTCAAAGATGTCATTGACTTATCGAAATCTTGGCCAACAAAATTCTCTTTGATCTCTTCGGTGGAGCAAACAGATCATGGAAGTGTATTTTCTGCCCAGATCAGGCTCTCCGGTCTATTAAATACGGATGAAAAGGCGCAAATAATGAATGCAAAGAATGACTCCGCGGGAGTCAACAACTTGCTTAAAGCTCTAGTGGAAGAATCACTCCTCCCGCAGACCATTATTCGGTCGCGCTTCGACAAGAATGCAGAGTCTAAGGCCCAGTATCCAGGTAACTTACTTTTTGATGATTGGCTCGAGGTGCCAAATTACGACAGCGACTCATCCGATTCCCACCCACCAGAGCAACTCGCTATCGACACTGAAAACCAAATTCGAGACCGGCGAGTAGCTTTCATTGATTTGGCCACACCCACCATAGTCCAAGATCTCCTCACTTCAATCATTGTCAATGCTATCAAAGATCAGATGCCGGATGTTGACGCTTCAATCGTATCAAGCTTGATCTCAGATACTGTAAAGGTTGCGACCACAGACGGAACGGCAACTGAATCAGCCATGGCCGCTTTACAAAATCTCACCGTGCCTGTTGATGGTCAAAGTGACACAGATCTAGATGCATACTTCACACCTACAGCCACCGATGATTATAAATTGCATTACAAAGGGCCAAGCGTAACTGAAAATACTACTCCCGAGCTGGTTATCAATGGACTTCGCTTACTCTTTGATACTGAATCAAACACATGGAGTCCATTCCGAATGACAGTTGGTCAGCCATACTTATTACAAGCTAATTGTTCGGTCTCACAAATTTCTTGGTCGACGTGTAGATCGATTGCCACAACCTTTTCCGAAGAAGAGCTCTTATCATCATCAATAGTCCAGCGAGCATCACTTGTTCTCGACTCCATCCGCAGTGCAGCGGTCATTTGCCAGAAATTGAAATTAACGATGGCCGAGATTGCATTTCTAAATCATCAAGTACAAATGGATTCTGAACCCTTGGCGATTGACCTAAACTCACTCACTTTGAGAGATATAGCTCAACTTCAAGAGTACTGCATCTTGAGAGACACATCTATTCCCAGCAGTGAAGATAGCAGCATGATCGAGCTTTTCGCCTGGCTATCCAGCTCTGCTGCTGCTGATGCAAACCTAATCGCAACAAAGATTGCCACAGCCACAGGCTGGAAAGATACACTGATTGAAAGCGTTTTGAGCGTAAAATATCCTAAGCACACTCCTCAAAAGCTTATTGCAACCATACGCAGCTTCGACGCGTTTCTTGCTTTGAAAGCAATCGTAGTTTTTTACGATCTCCTTGGCAGCGACTATAATACAAACTCCAAACCTTCAATCGCTCAACTTTTCGATTTAGCTAGACCTCCACAGCAGCTTTATGATACAGATAGCTATGTGGAAGTTGCGCAGAATCTGCACAACAGACTAACTGATGCACAAAAAGAGAGCTTTGACGAAGGACTCATGGAAGATCAACGCGAAGCCCTGGTAACTTATTTGTTACAGCAGGACTATATCAAAGACCTCGGAATATGGGATGCGGATGGATTATTTGAATACTTTCTCGTCGATGTGCAAATAGGTTCGCAGATGCGAACAACACGTATCAAACAAGCAATCTCGGTCGTACAATTTTATGTGCAACGTTGTCTGCTCGGGCTCGAAAAGAATGTCTCCAAGGAAGATATCCGACGCGAAAAGTGGGACTGGATGCAGCGTTACACTCTCTGGGAAGCCAATCGAAAATTATTTCTCTACCCTGAGAACTGGATAGATCCGGTGCTTCGGGATGATAAGAGTGAATTGTTTGACCAATTCGAGGCCAGCTTACTTCAAAAAGACCTCAGCGTTAATACCTTTCTCCAAGCTGCTCAGACTTATGTCCATTCCTTGAATGACATATCTAAGCTCGACGTCGTCACGTATGTCCACGAACCCGAATCTGGAGCAGCCGACATATTCCACTTTTTTGGACGGACTCGCACTGCACCATACACATTCTATTACCGCACGGTGACCGTTTTGGTAACCAGCGAGATATTTTGGAAACCATGGACAAAGATTGAAGTAGATATTCCATCAATTGAAACGGAATGGGAAGGCCATCGTCTTGATAATACCGGCACCTATTTGTTTCCCGTTCTCATCGGAGGGAGGCTCTATCTCTTCATGCCGTCGATCATGCCCAGAAGTCTAGCCAAAGACGTAGGGAAGAAAATGGCATCTGTAACTTCTTACGACGATTTAAGAACACAGAATCCTGATATAGCGCAAGCTGAAAGAATCTGGGAAATCTCAATGGCTTGGACCGAATTCGTGAAAGGTACTTGGACATCCAAGCGTGTCTCGTCAAACAGTCTCGTTGTGGGTCTTCAAGCTTCTGCATCACAATTCCGTATTGATCCATCGTTCGATGGAAAAAAGATGACAATGCAGATTAACTGGTCGGTAGAAGGGGCTGCCGATTTCACAGACATTGGTTCATTCATATTCTTCAATGATCAAATCAGCACAATGAGTAGTAGTGCACCGTCAAGCAGACTAGGCTCGTTCCCAACATATTTTCAAAAAGCTTTGGGGAAGGGAATTAATCCGGATTCATTAAAAATTGATCCTGATTCCTCGACTAAGCCTCTTATCTGGATACCAGATGATCTAGAGTACCAAAGTAAAGATGACATTGCATGGACCTTATCCAAAACTCAACAGCGAGTCACAGCCCTCGTGGTGAGCGCAAGGGACAGCGACGGTATGAGCGTGAGCTATTTTAGTGTGCCAAAAAGAGAGCTTGTCTCGACAGAAGGAACGCAATGGACTAGTCAAACGATAAAGGACGATATGGAACTTGTTCTACTTGATCATTTATTTTCACATGAACTTATGGAAGCGACAGCTGATCGAGTCGATCCACTGGGACTTTTGTATGACAAAATATCACAGCTACCCTCTATCCAACTAAGAGAAAGCTTTGGGGCGGGTAGTCAAGGAGCATGGTATCATGAGCTGGGTCGTCCTTCAGCCATCTACAACTGGGAGATCGGTATGCACGCTGTGTTGCTAGCGGTCGATAGACTGTTTGCCACACAGCAGTATGAAGAGGCATTGCAAATCGCGAGGCTAGTTTTTGATCCGTCAGCGAACATAAAGGTTGAAGTTGACAACGACGGGAACAAATTAGAATATCAGTCATGTTGGCGATTCCCACCTTTCCAGGAGATGGCCCATAAGATCGCTAACGAGGGCGAAGACTCATTCGATCCTTTGAATCTGGATAACCTGAGTGTAGAAATCGAACTTGCAATCAAAGAACGACGTTCTTACGGCTCACTTGTTCATGCCGTCGCACGTGGTCGACCCGTTTCATATATGAAATGGATTGTTATGAAGTACGCCGAAATTTTGATCGCCCGAGCAGATGTTCAGTTTCGCTTGGCCACCGCAGAAACTATATCGCTGGCAACTCAAGGATACATAGAGGCAGTTCGATTATTAGGCCCGGAGCCACCGACTGTACCAGATCTTGGCAAGAGAAAAACGAAACCATTGTCTTATGAGCAATTGAGAGAATGCGATATCAATTTTGATACGGTGACACTTAACTTGGGTTTACCGTTCTCGCCAAAATTAACGAAAGGTGCAGCTGCGATTGCGGACAGTGACGTTAAAAAGGAAAATATCGTTTGTTTCCTCCGGACAAACTACTTCTGCGTTCCGTTGAACCCTAAATTCAAGCAAATGAGAAGCTTAGTCCACGAGCGTCTGTTTAACCTTCGAAATTCGTTTGATATCGAAGGGAAACCCGTGTTCTATCCCCTTAGAGATCCACCTATCGATCCGGGAAGTTTAGTAGCTCTCGGCAAGCAAGGTCTAAGTACATCCGATGTGTTGAGCAGTGTATCTGGTGATAGCAATGGCCCAATGACTCGTCAACGTTTTGGCGCTCTCATAGGTAGAGCTATAGACTTGTGTCTCGAAGTGCGTTCACTTGGAGAACGTCTTATCAACGCAATTGAGAAAAAAGAAGCTGAGGCTCTAAATACAATCTTAGCGCGAAACAGTACCGCGATACAACAAATGATGTTAGACATCAAAACAATCGAACTCGATGAAGCACAGCAAACTGTCGAATCGCTTTTAATAGATCGAGGTTCTCAGGAGGCGCAGCTGGACTATTATTTAAAACTCATTGGCGAGCCAGATATCAAGGTCCCTAAACCAGACGAAGTCTGGCTTGATATTGTACAAAACATCGATGTACTTTCGCAGGATGAATTGCGAATGTCGTCCCATGAAAGATTGGAAATGTCATTATCTCTTTCAGCAGGTAGTAAGAATGTCATGGCTTCCGGGTTGGATGGAGCAGCTATTCCCTTGTATGTGCTGCCAACTATTCAAGGTAACATAGAGCCTCTCGGAGTTGGAACAAGTATCGCAGCCGGCGGTACTGGAATCGCAGACTGTATAGCGGCCAGCGCGACACTAATGCGAGGGTTTGCTACAACCTATGCGGACCAAGCAGCTCGAGCAGAAAAGAAAGCCGAACTCACAAAGCAACTGCAGGATCGCAGACTTCAAGCTAATATAACTGGTCGTGAGATTAAATCGATCGACAAACAAGTCGAGATACAAAGAATACGTGTCAAGTCTGTCCAGAAAGAGATTGATATGCAAAAGACTGAACTGGAGGAAGCTGTCCAGGCCGAGGCATGGTATCGCTCCAAGTACACAAATGAGCAACTCTATAACTGGATGGAGAAAAGAATTAGAAACGTATATCTTCAAGCTTATGATTTGGTTCTAAGCACAGCGATCCGAGCCGAAAGTGCGTTCATTTTTGAAGGAGGTGGTCGTATGAGTTCGATCATCAAGAGAGGATATTGGGATGCTTCCCGGGATGGACTTCTTGCTGCTGAAGATTTGTATTGGGATTTGAAAAAGCTTGAAGCAGCACAAGCGGAAGGAGCCTGCGCAGACTACAACGTTACAAAGACTGTGTCCTTGAAGGAGATTGACCCAATGGCGTTAATGAATCTCAGAATTACAGGACAAACCGAGTTCTCCTTGGACGAGCTCCTTTATGATATGGACTTTCCAGGTCATTATATGCGCAGAATACGATCACTTGGTGTATCGATTTCGACAGCTGGTAAAACAAAATGCAAGATCAATGCAATGTTGACACTGATGGAGCACAAATATCGAGTAACTCAGAGTTCGGCCGATTATGCTTCATCTGCGAGCAGTGAAGGATTTCGAACCGATAGAATCCCGATTTCGTCGATTGCCATAAGCTCGAATGACATAGACTCTGGGGTCTTTGAACTTAATTTTTCCGGTCCCCGATACATGCCCTTCGAGGGAGCTGGTGCGATTTCAAAATGGCGTCTGGAGTTTCCAGCACCAGCCAGGAGATTCAACTACGATGATATAGCTGATGTTGTCTTACGCGTACAGTACACGGCTTACGAAGGGGGGCCATCACTCAAAGCAGCGGCTAATGGGGTGACTGCGCAGGTGATGAAGGGCAAAGGAGCGGAAGGACAACAACAAGGATTCTGCATGGTCTTGGACTTGAAAAATGATTTTGTTGATGAGTGGTCGAATTTCAGTGCCCAATTGATTGCTGAGACTACCCAAGGTGAATCACCAAGCATCGAACTCGGTAACTTGCAAAGTCACTTGCCCTTTTGGTCACCAAGGCAGGATGCGTTCGAGATTCAAGCCATCACCTTGATCTCCCGAAGTCAAACGCTACTCAACAGACTAATTATTCTCAACTCATCTACTGATGCAGCAACCGTTGCAACATGGGGAAATACCCAAATTGCGGACTTCTTTTCGAAAACTGGTGTGGCAAGCGAGAAGGATTGGACACTGAAATTGAGAGCGGACAAATCGGATACAGATTGGGATGCGAAAAACCTGGAGAACGTTTTCCTTTTGCTAAACTATGTTTTTGTTTGATCGGGAATCGTGTGGATAAGTGTGGTTAACGTATTTAGATTGTTGTTCTTCTCTTGGTTGGTTTCTCCGCGAAACTTGTTGAATTTGCGAAACATTTCGTTGGATATATTCATAGTGAGTGGATATGTGAGCCAAACTTAAAGTGCAAGTCCGCATTTGCATGAGTGCGCTAGACAAATGGGCATCGCTATCATGCCCTCAGGAAATTTGTGTTTTACCACAGGTTTAAGGCCATGAATTATGTCAGCAAATACTCGGTTGGTAATTGGTTCAATTTGAATGTGTACATCCAGATCTTCCTTTCTACATTGTACTCCAGGGCTTGTATTGAATCAAAAACAATCTTTGAAGTCTAGGTTCTGTTTATACTAACGATAGGTCTGAAAATATTTATTGATAATAAGAGACGTCGTGCAGAAATGTTGCTATAGTGCAGAGATTGATCTTTTATACGATATAATTCGAAGACGAACTAGACTAGACCTACATTACTTATTCATATCATCTATTTTCAGTCCGAATACGATGAATTTGTCTTCAGTATATTCCAGCCTCACCTAACTGCTTTCTACCTGGCAATGCAAGCCGGAGGCATGCCTACCCCATGATATGATACATCACATCTGCTCTTCACTGATAGATTCCCAGGCAACCTCGGCTCAAGTAGATAGATATATAACACACGCACATGCGCAGTATAGGACCACATAGTGCATTTACTATCCGAAGACGATTTTACAGCTCGTTTGCTTTTCTTCGGAATATACATGATGGTGTGAAAGGGCAGCCTCCAAGCTCTACCAATTCCCAGAACAAGCAGAGCACGAAATAGAAGTAGGCGTCCAAAGAAAATCGAAAAAATTAACGAGTTAAATCAAGACTTGTGCATCTACTATTAAGCCTTTCAGGTAGGAGTATCCCGGCAGGAAACAGAAGATTTCATAGCTTTAGATGAGAGAAAGTACCATCATGGTATAACAAATCAGTAAGATTCAGGAATAGACAGATAATCCAAACTACTAGTTTAGATTTACGATTGACAATACATCCACCAAATAAAACCACGTCTCACGTCTCACTCAGACAAAAATCCGCTACCATTTACCTACCTACCTACTCTTCCACCGAACCTTCCCCACCCACTCCGCAAACCTCTCCACATCTTCCCTCTCCCTCAATAAATCCACGGTATAGAAATATCTCGCCAGCTCCTCATGCCCAGCCACCCTATGCACAAAACTATGGCACGCCCTACACAACCACGCCACGTTACCCAACTGATCCTCCGCATGCCACTTTCTCTTGCGAGCCTTCGCGTGCACGAACTTGGGTATGAGATGGTGGTATGTGAGGGGGATCCATGATCGCATGCACAGCTCGCACTCGGTGACGGTAGCTCGGACGGAAGATGGATCGGGGGGCGCGGTGCTGAGGAGCGCAATGTAGCTGCTCAGGATGGGAGTGAGGAATTCATGGGCCGTGGTGTGGGGGGGGAGGAGGGAGTAGGTTGTTAATGAGTCGGTGATGGATGGGTTCAGTGTGTGGAGAATGGTGGCTGAGGTTTCCAGGTCGAGTGGGATGGCATATTGGGTTTGGATATCGGGAGAATTGATATAGTTTGTGTGTGAGAGGGCTCGTAATTCGGATGGAAGACAGATGAAGATTTCAGTGGCAATATACTGCAATGGTGTCAGAGGAGTTATATATAGTTGCATCGAAGATTGGGAAGCTTGCTTCAATAAATTCTGCAAGCTCTGCTGCATTGTCCATGTCATCGTCTGTGGTAATTGTAGAAACTGGTTTAATGGCTGTTTTTCGCCTCCCATTACCTCGAGTTTTACGTTTGCCTTTCGATGTATTATTTGTCGATTTCTCGATCAAGGGGGTGGATAAGCAGTCTCGGAAGACCTGAAAGTTTGAAATTTCTCCATCTTGAATCATGATGAAGTATTAAATATAATTGTTGTAGCAAAGACGTGGTGGTGTTGCATAGGCATCCATGGATTGAGGAATGAATGAATCTCAGTGAGAAAGTACATATGAGAAAAACTGTGGGGTACATTTTAGTGTCCCTCAAGCCTACCCCTGAAACAAGTGCCTGTATTACCCCGCATTTTGATATGAACATGTACGTCATCCGATGCTGAAGGAAGGCTTCTCTATTCACACTGCAACATACTAGGTAGGTAGTCACTATAGGAATCGACTAGGTAAACATATCGAACGATAAGATAACTATGGCATTCGATCTATATAGTCCTCTCCTCTCCACTAAAAGTATCGCAAAGGAACCCACCCGCCATTTTGGAGACGAGAAAGCACAATCCGTGGCGGCATTGTGGAGAAGATATGTAAATAGAATATTAGATGATGATATTAGATGGCTATCTACTAGGTCTTTGATAAGTTTTATTGCATGTCTACAAATAGAAACAGCTATATATCTAGAAGAAACATCAAACTATTCATCTACCCAGCCTATTAAATTATCAAGTAAGTTTGGTTGCTCATCTACCCATGTAGCATGACGGGACAGTTAAGAGTCTTCTATATCTAGGTACCTAGGTAGTATCTAAAAGCTGCAATAAATTTACTAAAGCTACCTAGGTAACCTTTAATCAACCGGAAAACTTCGGATATAGCAATACAGCTGCTAAATTTGTATTTAGGCATATATAGTAGGTTAGTAGACTCATTCATTAAGCGAACAATTAATCGACTTCCAATGAATGATTAAACGATTTGAGATAACAACTCGATAGATCTTTAATTAGTTTTATTGTTATGTATATACATGTAGTACTATATTGTATTGTAAATACAATCTCTAGAAACAATTGAATTCTGCTGATTTATTACTATTCCTTCATTTAATTTTCATTTGATATCGATTTTCATCTATAAAAAGAAAAATTAAATATCAAAATATCAAACCACCAAGACTCCAGCTCGAAAACCACAACCACAACTCCAACTCCAACTCCAACTCCCAACTCCAACTCCAACTCCCAACTCCAACTCCAACTCCAACTCCAACTCCAACTCCAACTCCAACTCCAACTCCAACTCCAACTCCAACTCCAACTCCAACTCCAACTCCAACTCCAATTCCAAATTTCAACCTTCAACAAACACTTACTGCACTAACTAATAACAACTTACCACTAATTCAGTTCTAAATCCCCCTCTCCCCCCAAAAC
>NGKI01000003.1:1089125-1105350 GCA_002162615.1 Myriosclerotinia duriaeana
GGGATAGAGGGGTTGTATTTATAAGATGAGATGGGTGTGAATTGGGTATGGGATTTAGAGTGTTTGTGGTGATGGGTAGGTAGGTATAGTATGGAATATCTGGATGGGGGGGTTGAATGTTTTTTGATGGGTTGGGTGGATTGGGTGGGTAGGTGGGTAGGGTGGGTAGGTGGGTAGGGAGGTGGGTAGGTGGGTAGGGAGGTAATTGAGTAGATGGAATGGTATTTAGTATGTATATTATATATGTTATATATATTCTATTATTCTTTATATGTGCATGTGTATGTGTTTGTAGAGATATGTATATGTGTATGTAGAGTAGAGTAGAGTAGAGTAGATTGATAGGGTAGATTTATAAAGTAGATTTATATTTGTTTTTAAGCTTGTTGATTGGATTGTAATTTAGTACCTAGGTATTTATTAGGGATTTAGGGATTTAGGGATTTGTGGGATGGAGGGATGGAATGATGGAGGGATGGAGGGATGAAAGGATAGAAGGATTGATGAATTGATGGAGGGATGAAAGGATAAATGGATTTATAAATGGATAGATGGATTTTGAGATATATTGATAAGTAGGAATAAGAAATATAAATAGAAGTTAGAGATGGATAGATGGATAGATAAATAGAGGGATGGAAGGATGAAAGGATATATAGAAAATAGAGGGATGGAGGGATGGATGGGAGATGTAGGAAATATTTTAGATTGTAAGGATATTCTGGTATGGGCTTATATGTATGTAGAAGTTTGGAGGAGTTTGGAGAGATGGATATTAGGTATGTAAGTGGATGATTAATAGGTATGTACTTGAGTATACCTAGGTATAAGTATGTAAGTATGGTTTTCAATAGTAATATTTCATGGGATTATGTTTTCATTTCTTCTTTCTCCTTTCTCCTTTGTAATTTTGAAGAAGGGGGAGGGAGAAAGAATAGCATACATCCAGAGAACTCAAGTGAACAGATACCTCTTGGATGAGTATATAGATGGATTGGTTACTCAAGTGTTAAGTTGTAACTTCTAGGTCTTTGGATCCTTTTTTTGTAGATATTGATATATATATATATCTAGATTTGATATTAATGCTTTTAAATGTAATGTAAAGAAGGTATGAAAGGTTTCAATACTTGAATCCTCCTTTTGGGTAAGATTACCTACCTAGCATGTCTTTGCAAGTCTGGCTTGGTTATTGATGTTCTATATAAGTACTTGGGGAATGTAAGAGTGTAATGTGTGAAAGACTACGTAGTACTTTGAAAAGACTGATAATGATATAAAGGTATGATTATTATAGAATCTGAGATCCAAGAGATACTTACTCATAGAGTCTCAATAATACAGTAACACATCAACACAGCAACACCATTCCCAGCACCCCAAATCCCAACGTCACAAGATGAACAATGGGACCTCCGCCGACTAAGCAACCCACAAGAATTCTTTCCTCAGACCCTCGACCCGGTCAGTTTGTCTCGGCGGCCTAGATGGGATTAGCTTAGCTCCCACAAACAGCTGATTTTGAGAAATCTCTGCTTCTGTTTGTTTGGTGTCTTTTTTTTTTCATCCTCTTCTCTTGTTCTTCTCTTTGGATTCAACAATGCTGGGGAAGGACTCAGGAAATCGATATTTATATCTCGTCAAGAAGTTCTTTGATTTGTGAGTGGGTGGTCTGACTTTTGAATTGATTTATCTTTCTCTTTATCTCTACCTCTACCTTCTCGTCGCTGTGGGAGGGAGTTGGAGGGTGGATTGCGGGTGGGAAAAAAAGGGTAGGTGGTACCTAGTAGGTAAGTGAGAGGAGAGGAGAGGTTGCACTTTTGATCGACGGAATAGCATTATGGTATTCTTTAATTGATTGTACGAGACTGACTTGAGCAGGTGGATAGTAGCTCAGCTCCTCGTTTACCTCTTCTCGCTTTCGATTACCTCGTCGTCGCTGATGAAAACTTGGTCGGGTTAGATCGTAGATCTACCTCATCACCTTCACCTCGCAGCAAGTCGAAGCACAGGGATCATGACGAGGGTAAGTTGTTCTTCCCAGTGGTGAATAATTGTATGTGCGCGTGGTAAGTTGCAGTGCTAATGCTTGAGATAGTATCTTGAATCAAGCGTGATGATTCGCAGCTTCATCGAGCAGAATACGATGGCGTCGTGGTGAGTTTCCACTTCATCTTCTTTCCGTCTGCGGAAGACTTGCTAATAGAAATGAAGATGTCTAGAACATATCCATCGAATGCTACATCGTCGACAGCTATGATATGAGAGATGGCTCTCGTGCTTGCTTGGTTCACTTGGGATTAAGTAGCAGCTTATGGTGCGATATTTTGCAGCAAGTGATGGCGTTGGTGGCGCTCACTGAGCATAGGAGCAACGAGACTCTTCGATGTCACCTAGTCTTCACTTGATGGTGGTGAACAATGAACATCAGTACTGCAGAACAAGATGACTTGGGAATGATACGGGTAAGTCAGTAATCATACTTCATACGCTCCTTAGCTGACGCTGATTTAGCTGGTAGATCGATTGATACGACCTTGTCTTCTCAGACATAGCGTCGGAAGCATCGGGAGCAAGGTGGCTTTTGTTTATTTCAATTCCGCTTTCGATCTTCTCTCGTGTCTGCAAAAGCTGGACCAACATCATAATATAACATGGCTTCACTAGAAGCAATGGTTTCAGGAAATGAAAACAGATACAAGTCGTTGGTGCAATCACGATGTTGATCAAGATGTTCCTTCTTCAAGAGTGTGCCCTGTGGGCGCAATGCTCTGGTCCTCAGCCTTTCGCGGATACCGTCTGCGATTTCTGAATGGCAATGGATGACACCATCTTCAAAGGCCTTGTCGACTGCAGCTGAGGAGGAGAATAAGTAAGCAATGGAAGATTCAACCTTTGAGCTTTTGCTAATATACATCATAGTCGTCGTTGTATGCGGGTTGACTTTTTCAATATACGTCGGAGAACGAAGAGAGCCAAGATGGAGACGACTTCTTCGGTAGGGGTGTACACTCTGTCCTATGTTCCATGCACTTGCTAACACTTATGCTAGGAGTTGGTTACAAATAATACGGAACAACATACAAGAAGACCTTATCGGAAGAATAAGCAATATCGGAAGGTACTAAGAAGATTTAAGTGGTTGCCGAATATATTGGTAATAAATTTGTTCTCAAAGTTTCCAAGTGTTCATTCATTTGAGATCGATGCAGTTTCATCGAAAGTTGCTGCAAGACTGATGAAGTGATTCATGTTTCTGGTATGTGATCAGTGATGTATGTATATTGCATATCCATCGCCTTGCTGCGAACGGTTCAACATTTTCAATTGTTGTGATCGTAAGGGACAATGCTAGATTGGTGTTCGTGGTGTTCGTGGTGGTGGTGTTTTCTTTCAGATTAGGAAATATGTCGGTGGCAATTTCTCGGTGAGAGAATCTTTTCCTACCCTATTCCTCTAGTTTCCTGACTGACAAGCTCAACAGTAGTCTGGTTTAACGAGCTTCCTATCAATCGCCTGCGTCTTGGCTTCTTTCAGCTTATTATTCCTGCTGCAGCACCAGCATTCCCTACCTCTTCGGCATTCCACCCGGGATCACTCCCAAGGCTTCATCACAACCTCCACGCCTGCCTACTCGCCAGGGCATAGCTTCTTGCTGCCGCCCTTCATCCGAACGATAACCAGTACACAATTACTGGTGCTAAGCGCCCACAGTTCCTCAGAAGTTGCAAAGGAGCTGTTTCTGCAATGATGGAACTTATAGACCAATGCTTTGTCTCAATCCTTCGGTGTACTACGGTACAAAGAAGGGAATCTTCGTCAACCCCGATGTTGGTGCCCGGGATGCGGGGTAACTGGATTATAGAGTTCGACGGCGCCATGCACTAGTGTTCAACTGAGTCATGCACTAAAGCCGACCTAGGGTTAACCCTTAGCTTCCACTACTGTATAAGTGGACTTTCTACGCACAATCTTGTTCTTTTCCTTTTGCTCATCGTAGAGTTTTTGGTGAGTTTTTCCTATCCTTTTTCATTCGGGGTTTGGACATTGACGTGGAATAGCCGGTGTAGAGCGGACGCTCCATCAACCACCCAAAATGGTCATCTTCAACAGTTGCAATGCTTTGAAACAACTCCCTGCCGCCCTGAAGCACACTTGAGCTCTTCCAGCGATCAAGATGCTCTAGCAAACCCCCGTGGCGATCCCATGTACGTATTCATATCCCTTCCTGCTATTGCATATCTGCTTTCCTGAACAAAACTAATTTTTATCTTCAGTTCGATGATGACCCTGGAAAAGGGTGACGAGGAGGCCATCTCGCCAACTCTCGCCTATAGAGAAGACGGGTTTATTTTTCGACTCTTCAAAAAAAGACTCACGCTCGGATGGTGCAAGAAGCAACGAGCAGCTTCTTCCTTTACAAGTCGAACTTCAGGTGTACTTACACCAAAGACCATCTGGGGCCATCCTGGCTGGGATGAAAAGTTACTAGAGAGAGCCGAATGGCCGACTCTAACTGAATTCAAGCAGGCAGGGATTCGGAAGATGGGAATGCCCATTCCAAATATAAGAGCGAGGAAGGAATAATTGGGCAAAAGATCGAAGCATCTGCAGCCCCGTTTTACAAGTCGAACTTCAGGACAGCCAGAATGAAAATGGCAACGTAGTTGCTCAATGGTGCTCTAACAGCCATTGAGCAACTACGTCGTCAAAATGACATACAAAGCCAGGGTAATACAAGTGGAAGCATGGCGAGCATCATGGAGATTTTGCGATGGTCTGCCGCGTCTGTCTCTCTGTACAAGAGTTTCATGACAACTTCCAACCCGTTGCCAAGATTACTCGAGGGCTTTCGTTGCTCGAGCCCAGCAATTACAGTCAACCTCCTTTGCGCCATCCTTATTAGTACATCAGGTGACAGGATACGAAACAATTGGAACTTGTTTCTGTCGTACAATCTCATCGCAAAGATCTTGGAAAAGTCCTCCCTGGCTTACAAAAGGTGGACATATGTGGTAGCTGAAGATTGAGAAGGTATAAAGACTGCCGGTGCTCTGACGGGTGGGATACGACATGGGTTTTGAAGTCGATGTCGTGGTGGTGGTTGTATTATATATAGTAGCTTAAGTTCCATAGCAATATATTTCGTTTCCCTTAGCCGCTTCGGCGTGGCTTCTTTTGATGTGATTTTGCGAGGTTAGTTTTGGTGGTGCAATCTAGCATGATGAATTTGTTTCTTGGAACATAGCTGACGATTTATAGGAAGGGGACGAAGACTGTGGGATGATATCAAATGTCGATCCAGACCATCGAAATGGGATGATCACTCTCTCGCTTTCTTTGATTTTGACTCGGTCTTTCAAAACGTCAATGGCCTTCTCGGCTACCAGTGGTGCAATCACCCGAATCAGCAACAAACAAATCCGTTCCTTCCGATACAAAGTTGACTTTCGGTCCTTTTCTACGATTGCTACCGCTGGCATGGACTCGATACCAAGCTGAGCTTGAGGGTTGAAATGACGCTCGAACAGGCATGACCATTCATTATCCCTGGGGGCACCATTTCACACTTATAGGTGACCCCATCACTGCAGAAACCATGTAAAGAAATTCCTGCAGAGAATATTCCAGGCTTTCGTTGGATTGTACCATCAAGACTTTCCAGCTCGATGCTGATTATTTGGGTCCGGATGAAACTGATCCAATGATTGTTGCTTCTGCGCCGCGCTTCACGTGTTAAGCAAATTTGAGCAACTTCCGGCGCCCACTTCTTCTGGGGGTGGGTCAGGCAATGGATCTTTGCGCACTGGCTTTTGGCTGTGTCTGGGAAGATTACCATCTGATAAGCATGGAGAGACTCATGTGTTGAGGTGGGATAACTACCATGAATCATTGGAGAACAAAGCTCGCTATGCGGCTTATGTTACAGAGCATACGAGCAGAATGCTCTATGGCGTTCGCCTCGCCAAAAAAAGGCTAGATTATAGCAAATTTTGGTTGCCTGTGTTGGTGCCCAATCCCCCCGCCTTCTGTGGCTCCACGAGTCCGTTTGCGTATGGTTGCCATTGAAGGCACCTTCACTTCCCTTTTCTTCTCTTCCCGACACTATTCTATGGACTGGAATTGGATTGGATTCATGCCGTAAGCCCGTTCCGAGCTCGCGTGGTTGTCTTTAGGCAGTCACTCATACACCATTTTCTGAGGCGGTGCGAGGCGATATGCATATGAGCCCAGAAGAATTGGACGAATTGGAAGATCGTCGCATTGCGCGGCGTAATGTACGCCAGCTAAGCTGGTGGGACCGTTTCGATTTGAAGGCTCACAGAGATTATTGAGCTTGGCCTCAGCCTCAACCTCAACTCTGGCGGAAATTGCCATCCGGGTACGAAAACAACGGCGCGGTTGTAATCCCCGATTCAAGTCCTTTTGCTGAACCTTCATTGTCATTTGCTACGCTTGATTTCAATAGTGTTCATGATGCTTGCTCCCATTTTCAATCATTTTTTCATCAAAACTCCAACCTGAGCTGCAATGACTATGCTCTTTCAATCATCTCGGGGCGGGGTCTAGTTGTGAAGATCGTTGGGGTCCAACGCCACCATCTTTGAGAATATACTTCCTGTCAGTGAGACTGCAGGTTGATACCTCCTTATGAGCTCACCTCGACGTGGTGAGGGGGCCGAGTAACGATAGAAAGTGGTGCCTATTGCGAAACCAACGAACTCAACGAGCGGCGACGATCTGTGTGACCGACAGAACAGAAGCCATTCTTCTACAGCCCGAATTGTCTTACTCTCCTGGCTCTGGACTCATGATGAAGGAAAGAAAAGTACTGGCTCCGAAGGGCAAAGAGCAAGACTCGCTATCACGGAGGAGCAACTCCTTTCCAATGGCTCCAACATCACTCGAGAGAAAGAAGTCGGCAAGACTTTCGAAGCTTTCGATTCAAAAGGTATCAGTTGGTCTTGGGAGTTGTCTTTTTTGGGCCCTTGTATTTGCATTGTGGAATGTAGAGCAAGATAAGCAATTCCATCATCCTGCTCAATTTTGGTGTAACTTCTCGCCTGTAAGTATAGAAGTTTCTTATAAAGTCCGAATTTTGGAATATCAATGACTAATTTTTTGAACTAGGCCGCAGTTATCATCACCATGGAACAGCAAATCCCAACCCTTGAAGTGGTGATGTTACCACCCAAACTTAAAGCAAGGCAAAACAACAGCTCATCATTCCCCGTCTATACATGTTTAAAAACTCCGAGAAACTCTGGGAGCTTACAACGAGCCCCGTCGGCACTCAAGCCTGAGAAGCTTCAAGCTGAGGATGGAGAGATTATTGATTCGGAGCTTTGGGCAACCCGATTTCAGGGTGATGGGCTGTTAAGAAGAAAAGAGAACTCTTCTCGGGTCTTGCCGCTACACCTTGATATGTTTTGAATCACCGATGAGTCGTCATTCGATCTAGCACGACGACTCATGGTTTGTCCCAGCTCTCCGGGCTGCTCATGAGTCGTCGCGCTAGATCGAACGACGACTCATGGGGTCTGTGCCGGCGCTTCCAGTAGTCAACCTGAAGTCTCTTAACGGCTATTCTTCCTGCGCAGCTGGATAAATGGTGGAGGGACTGAGTGAAGCCGAGAAACGCATTCAGAAGATGTCTAGCCAGCGGTGGTCGTATATGTTATTACTTGATTGTTGGTGGACTGAGGTTCCAGTTCGCCACCACAATCAATAAGAATGTCAAACAGATTCGCAGTGCGAGAGCCTGCTGGAATGGGCTGGAAGGAAGAAACATGATACAGAAAACGTTTAGCCAGCTGTGGTCGTATAATTGCTCTTGTAGAGCGGTCGCCAATATGGCCGTTCATCATCCGTGTATCAACCACCATTGGCAGCACCTGTTGCTCGTTCATTGGGCATCCATCACAACCAAGTTGGACTTCAATCTCACTGCCTAGCCAGCTGTGGTCGTATATATGCTCCTGTAGAGCGGTCGCCAATATGGCCGTTCCATTGGAAGCACTTGTTGCTCGTTCATTGGGCATCCATCACAACCAAGTTGGACTTCAATCTCACTGCCTAGCCAGCTGTGGTCGTATATATGCTCCTGTAGAGCGGTCGCCAATATGGCCGTTCCATTGGAAGCTCTTGTTGCTCGTTCATTGGGCATCCATCACAACCAAAGTGCAACCCAACTTGAACAAATCGAGACCAGCAGCCCCAGAGGCCTCCAATAGGGAGCCCGAGGATGGATTTCAATTTCACCGCCTAGCCAGCTGTGGTCGTATATATGCTCCTGTAAAGCGGTCGCCAATATAGCCGTTCAATTGGCAGCACTTGTTGCTTGTTCATTGGGCATCTATCACAACCAAAGTGCAACCCAACTTTAACAAATCGAGACCAGCAGCCCCAGAGGTCTTCAATAGGGAGCCCGAGGATGGATTTCAATTTCACCGCCTAGCCAGCTGTGGTCGTATATATGCTCCTGTAAAGCGGTCGCCAATATGGCCTTTCAATTGGCAGCACTTGTTGCTCGTTCATTGGGTACCTAGGTATCCATCATAATCAAGTTACAACCCAACTTCAACAAACCGAGACCAGCAGCCCCAGAGGCCTCCAATAGGGAGCCTGAGGATTTGAAAACCACATGGCACGTGCATGCATCGACAACGCCTTTACCAAATCTACATCCGATTTGACATAGATGTAGTCTATTTTGCCAATTGGCTTGCGGGTTAAAATTTTGCAGAGAGCCGATGGTTCGAGACGGTGTCACTTTTGATGCCAACCAAGAAGTGGCTATGATGTCAAAGCTGAGAAATGGTATCATAAATGTTTGCAGCATCAGAGATTTTTCCGAATGGTCTCTAGACCCGAATTGGCGATGAAGGAATGGGTTTGAGCAAGTTGGTGGAGGAGTTGCAGGTGGAATTGGCAAAGTTGAACACGGCTGCTGGGACGAAGAATATATGTGGTCGGGAGTTGTACGAGCTCATGGGCACCGCATCATGCCAACATTGCTTCTCCATAGTAGTTAGTGTAGATTTATAGTAATGAAAGGTAGTCACCTATAGCCGCTTCGGCGTGCAACTTCTATCCTGGTGATGTCTTCGTGAACAACTAGTTCTACCGAGAATCGAGAATCAAGACTCAAGATTCGAACTCCTAGCGCTTGAGCTACACCATAGGGTCTGAAGACCAACACTTCGGTTTTGTGCCTGGAAAATGGAATAAAAGGCTTTTGTAAGTTTACTCTCGGTGTTCATCCTCCTCGCTAGATGACTCTTGCTGACTTTTGACCTTTATCTTAGCAGGTCTTCGCTACCACAACGTTCACAACAGGATATAATTTCCTTCCGACAGCTTCTGTTACGACTGTGGAACCATATCGACTAGAACCCGCCATTCCGACAGAAATTATGCAGATCCCACAAGATTCTCATAGTATTGCAATTCCGTTCTTTCCAAAAACAGCATCGCACTTGGCAGTGTTACGCTATCTACTGTCGTATTTCCTCATTCACAGAATATCGCTCCCAAAACTGGAGAAAGGACTTACGCCCCTCTGAGTTCCTTCCTCTCCTGCCCACTTAAGCCGAAATTTGCGCCTCATCGGAGAACGCCTTATCTCCTTGCTCCATATCGAGCGATTCCAATTCGCCACCAAGTGCCTTATTGTCTCTGCCGCCCGCATTTATGATGCTAGAGATGGTTGGACAATTAGCCAAGGATATCTAACTCTTGGGAAATGCCATGACTGCGATGGATTTGGCGAGAGAAAACCCGCCTTAGTCGTGCAGATCAAAAGAAGAAGGACATTATCATTACTCAACTGTCTGCATTGACATTTAATGATGAATTTGGTCTGGGCTTTGACCCCGACACTACAGACTGGGCCAGTATGGACCAGTCTTACACCTCGGCCGCCACAAACCACAGATCAAGCTTCTCCAGAGCATCAGTAGATCTTTCCAATCCTAGATCCCTCTCAACCAACAACCGCATGCCCTCCACATAGAACAGATTCTATGGCTTCGAATTTATAGTCATTTATTCAGCAGATGTACAAAAAAGGCCAGCACATATCCCTGGGCCATGGCCCGGGCAAAAACCAGATGCTCTGGAGATAAGCCATGCACATGTTGCATTGGACTTAACATGGAACATGAGTGTACTTATGAAGCACCTTATAGCCGAGGAAACTGCGAGCTTATGGCATTAAAAGGCTCCAGGCTTTCAAGGAAGTTTTTTCGGGGAATTGCTCCGAAGATTAAAGTGAATCCAGCTCCGGAACGAAAATTCGAGATTTCGCTTGGATCTTGGATCTTGGGTTTGGCTCCATCAATCCCAACTTCTGCCAAAGACGAGAGCAGAGACAACTCTTATCGAAACTTGGGCCAAACGGCAAGTTTTGGGTGGTAAGAGGGAGAAGGATATTATCATTACTCAATTTGGTGTCATCAGAAACATTGCGCGTATCACTGATAGCTTTACCGAGAATGGATATTCGTACCTATTTTCTGGTGCTAAAATACCATAGCTGCGATGGAATAGGCTGGGAAATGTTTTGGTCGTGCGGGTGAGAAGAAGAAGGATACTATCATCATCCTATTACTTGTTTTCCCGGTGCTACTCTTCAACCTCAATCTCAACCTCATCTCCGACTACCTCATATCCAATCGCCTCTTCGACCACCTCATCATGCATTCAGAGTCCTCCTTCGTCTGAAAATTCTCCGCGAACATGCGTGCTCTCACCGCGACATGTCTACACCAGTTCTTAGGAAGTACCGCCGCTTCAACAATTAAATATTCCCCTCGTCTCCCCGCTCGAAGACCAAATGGCTATATCGCTATCCTAACTCTCTTTCAGTTATGCGTTTATATAAACGCCAAGCTGAACCGATTCACACGGAGTTATAGTTCGCATCCTTCAGCAAAAGATATTTCATGGTCTTGGGTCCTCCTACACCACCAGCAAATACTGGTCGTCGTTGGTTTGAAACTAGATCATATGTTACAGACGGAAGCATGTTTTCATCTCCTGGTATGGCCAGTCCTGAAAGAAATAGTGGTTTCTTTGCAGAGGATTTCGGTTGTGGTATGGATCCTGTTGAATACATCAGTCTAGCATCGCTAGATGTGGAGTCTCTTCATGAATAGAATCGCGTAGCTTTTGAAACGAAGGATCTGAACCGGTTTAGCGTTGCCGCGTCGATGTTTTTGTTTTTTACTCGGATGGGATTCATTGAGTCTTGGGAATGGTCAAATTCAATTTGGTAGTGTAATTTTGAATAGCAATAGAAATAAGATTTCCTTGGGGTGCTGCGGCATGTGCAATTTCAGAACACAGTGGTGAATTTTTGATACTTTTCGTCATTTAGATTAGAGCGTGATCCCAATGCTTTTACTCTCTGTTGAAAATCTCATGAATTTCTTGCTCGAATTACACGTAATTCTGGTTGTTTTAAAGCTCAAATCCATCTTGAACAGTTATTCATTCTCTTCAACTACCATTCTCGCGAACGACCAACGCCCTGGAAAGTTCCCGAACTTGCTGCGTGAGAGCTAGTGGAGGCTCTGTTGCAAATAGTCTGACGCTTTCAAAGTCAATCACAAGCCTTCCTTGAATCCATCCCTTATTCTTGGCAAAGACAATGTGCGAATATTCAACCGTCGAATATTCCTGCGGCTGCGAGATCGCCAAGCAGATCAGATCCTGCTTGAAAGATACACGATCCATCGAAGGGAAAGAGATGGCAACGTATTGTGCGCTCCGATGCAGAAGAGAGGGCTTACAGGCATGGTGTGTGAACCAAGCCTACAAGATCGGATGTTCAAAGCTTTGCATCGATTGTAGTGCAGAGAAGAGAAGGGCCATGCGAGAAGCAATGCCGGGTACGGCAGAGTGGGATAATCGGCGGAATTGGCATTGGTGGAGGGGGTGGAAGGCGGATCCGAAGGTTATAGCGATGAGGAGGGCGGAGAGAATCAAGAGGCGATATAAGGTCTTGGAAAGTTTGGGGGAGCCGGTGGCGATTGATGATGGAAATGCGCAGCCGTTTTCTTCGCCGGAGGATGGACAGGTTTCAAGCGAGAGCTATGAGTTGGGTGGTAGGTTGATGAGGTTTCATCGGTGGAGTGTGGCGGGTGGTGGGTGGTGGGCGGAAGTTGGTAAGAGTGGAGAGTTGAAGTAGAAATGTTTTAAGGGCTGGGATCGAATGAAATGAGTCGTCTGCTTAACCAAGAGTTTGTCCTCTTTTCTTTCCTGTGTATCAGAATCGTGGGTGGCCCTCCTTCCGCACATAGAAGAAGCTGAACCTTTCACTCAAAAACAACGCGGAAGTGGGGCCTCCCTCAATTACATTTTAGTGCTTTTAAATCGAAAGCTCTCAGGTGTGAGATGTTCAAATGCCCCGCCCATGCCGTGGTAGCAGGATACCTTTGGGTAGCAGAGAGGGATTGTAGAAGGCTTGAAAATGAGCAACTAGTTCTCGCGCATGAACAACTTTACGAAAATTCCTGAGTGGGCGAACTGTTACAACGCAGCCGAATCGATGAAGCAGTTGCTACCCTCGAAAAAGCTGACGACTATCTGTTACCTTGACAGAGATACTTGTTGGAGAGCCAGAGAAGCATTTGAGGGTGTTGGAACTCCATATGAAAGAAGTGATGACTCGCGCGAACAATAGGCATGGATATAATCGGACTTCTAATATGTGTTCCCTTGTGAGAAACTACTTGAATTACCTATCTCCGTTGGCACTACCATGAATAGGCAATGGCATACTCAAACCGAAATTTTGAAGAACGTGGAGGCAGAATCCTCTTGTTATGCCTCAGGATCGACGATCGTACTCTCAAGTCTGTTAGATAAATAGGGCCTTGGAGTGTGTACTCAGTTAGGCAAGACGCTATAGCAGTTACATAGTGTTTGGAGGTTGTGGTCAAACAGGATATCTGCGGTTGTCTCTTGTTGTTTGTCATGTTGATTGTCCATGTATATGTAGAAATATAACTTGAATGAAAGCCTGGTAGATGTGAATTCAAATGACATAACTACTATAACTTCTCTTTCCATTCACATTCACTTCCTTCACATTGTACAAATGAGGGAAAGCAAAGCTCCAGCTGCCGCAACCACCACCTGGGCAACCGCAAGTCTCGCTTAGCTAGCTTATCAGCACGTTTTCAGTATGCCTTACCTAAGCCTTTTTCACACTAGCGCTTTGAGATAGTTAGCGTTACTTTTATTAGTTTTATTAGTCATTCAAACTTTATACAAAGAGTTTGTCACTTTCGCCTCAAAGCCTTTCTTCTTCCTTCAATCCATCCATCCATCCATCCATCAACAACTTCTTTTCAACACAACTTACGACAACAGAATTGACACGACGACACGACCACACTCCTTTACAATCGACCTTTCATCAAAAGAATTACATCATCGGAAAGATAACATTGTTGGGAAGAAGCTGAGGAAGGAAGTAATTATTTGGAGGAAGAATCAGACAAAGAAGAGTGAAAAAGTTGTGGATCATCTTGGCAGTGCAGTTGTTTTTGTTGTGTGGAGGAAAGCAGCAGACTTCAAAGAAAAAGAAAAACATCACAATAGCAGATTACTGCAATCTTGTACAATCATTTCCTTTTGAGAGAGCTTTTTCTGTGTCACCAGAGTTATCTCCAGTGATCGCAATCAGATTTGATTTCACCTCGTTCCCTTGAACGGAAAAACCAAAACCAAAAGAGAAGAATCTTGATATTGCACCGGTCGCATTCACGAAAAATCCCTTCCACACTCCCCTATTCCACCATATTAACTTATTTTCAAGCTTTTGCTTGATATTGTTGAGTGCCCTCAGAAGAGTATTTTGTTCCTCTGTACACATCATCGAAATCGAAATTCTTTCAACTCAAGGATCTTCAACTTCCTTTACAACTTCAACTTTGATCAACTTGACCAACAGCAATCATGACATCCTCAGTGTTCTTCAAATTCAAGTCCCAGAAGGAGCCCTCTAGAGTCGAATTTGATGGTACTGGTATTTCTGTATTTGAACTCAAGCGTGATATTATCATCAAGAGTGGGCTAGGTGATGGAACCGACTTCGATCTCGCTATTTACAATGAAGAAGGAAATGAAGGTAAGCAGACTGTGTACTCCAAACTAAAAGTTGATTCTGACCTCCAACATAGAATATGATGACGATACTACCATTATCCCACGGTCAACTTCGATCGTCGCTCGTCGATTGCCTCCTCTCAAGCAGGGAGCAGGAAGAGCCGCAAGATACATGTCAGGGCAGATGCCGATAAAACAAAAGAATGCGTCGCGAAAGGAACAAGGAAAGCAGGCAAATGCAAAAGCCGTTGCATCTACACAAGGGTTGGCACAAATGAGCAGCGCACTGACTGAGGAAGAGAAGATGGCAGCTATGTTTCAGGCTCAAGGTGATCTTTGGTCGGCACAACAAGAAGATATGGCCAAGTAAGTTAATCAATCCATTGTAAACCAGCAATATTTTCTAACAAGTCTCTAGTCAAACACCAGTCTTCAGACCAGGTGGTAAGAAAGGTCAACCTCCACCCAACGTGCCAGATCATGAACCACCAACTGGTTACATTTGTTATCGATGTGGAGAGAAAGGACATTGGATACAGGTCTGCCCTACGAATGATGATCCGAATTTCGATAACAAGGCACGAATCAAGCGTACAACTGGTATTCCAAGATCTTTTTTGAAGACTGTGGAGAAACCGGTACAGTTGGCCAATGATGGTACATTGGATGATACTAAGACTCCATCTGGTGTGATGGTAAATGCTGAGGGAGAGTTTGTCATTGCTGAGCCAGATAAAGCATCGTGGGAACAATTTCAAGCTAAGACCAAGTCATCTGCTGCTGCCCAGAAAGCTGCTGCTTTAGGAGATAAAGAATTAAGGGATAGGGGATTGGAATGCGCGCTCGACTTGAGAATATTCATAGATCCAATGAAGACGCCATGTTGTGAGAAGACGTATTGCAATGACTGCATTACTAATGCTCTTATCGAAAGCGATTTCACATGCCCAGGATGTCAGACTGATGGAGTATTGATTGATGATCTGAAGCCTGATGATGAGATGACCGCACAGATCAAGACGTATTTGGCAGAAAAGGACGCAGCCGCCAAGAAAGAGAGAGAAGAACAGAGAGCCAAAAGTCCTAATGTAAAGTCTGAAGCCGTCAAAACATCACCCACAACCAAAGGATCAACACTTACAGGAAAAGCCAAATCACCAACGCCAAAACAATCACCTAAAGCTAAGTCGCCTGAGATCTCCAAAGCCATGAAAGGTAGTCCTAAGCAAGGAAAATCAACCGTACCCGTCGTTGGTGTTCCTGGTGCACCTTCAGGACCTCAAGGTAAAAAGCGACCTGCGGATGAGTTACTTGAGAACCCTAAGATTCCTAAAGGACCCAAAGCAATGCGTCAAAAAGAAGCTGCCATGAACCCACAACAACAACAACAAAACATGATGAATGGTATGAATGGCTTCCTAAACATGAGCAACATGCAACAACAATTCTATGGAAACGCAAACGGCTTCAATAACGGCATGCCCAACATGAACATGATGAATAATTTCGGCATGGGCGGTATGAATCCCATGATGGGCATGAACCCTATGATGGGTATGAACTTCCCGGGTATGAACAATATGCCTATGTTCAACAACGCAAGCGCATTCGGCAATATGAATCCAATGATGAATGGAAATATGCCTCCAATGAATGGCATGAATAGAGGAATGAACATGTCGAATGGTGCGGCGGGTGGATTCCCTAATCAGCAAAAGACGATCTTTGCGGAACCCTTGCCGAATGAAGAAGATAATGCGTATTTCAGAAAGCCAGTTAATCCACATAGACATGTGGGGAGACAAAGGAGAGCTAGACCAAGTGATTATCGGGAACTTTGAGGGGCTTAAAACGCCTAGTTGTGTTCCTTACTCTTTCAAATTGAGTCAATGAACCTTTCAGTTCTTAGAACATGTGTCGATATACGATACAACGTCTACGAATATTTCCATCTCCGATCACCAGCGTCTTAGTTTTCTCCACATAACAAGATAACCTCAATTCTGTCTTCTGCTTTTCGCCTTCCACTGGCAAAGCACAACTCAACTCAACAACAACTCGCAAGACTTTGCGTAGTGGGATAGGAAATTTCTCTTTCTTGTCTTTT
>NGKI01000003.1:1105369-1133931 GCA_002162615.1 Myriosclerotinia duriaeana
TTTTACATTCAAACTATACGCACGAAACGAAACTTACTAGAGACTGGTTGGGCTTGGGCATGGCATCATTGGTGCATGGGGCAGTCTCTTTTCTTGAGTAGATTGCATAGGGCTGGCATTTCTTTGGAGTTGGGATTGGGCGGGGATTTCATGCCTGGGGGGGATGGGCTGGGTTGGGTTGGGTTTTGTTGCATTTGCATTTGCATTTGAGGATGGGATGGGATGGGATGCATTTTCATGATGATTGGGTGGGGATCCTTGCTTGCGTGGGTGCATGAATGGATGGGGTTGGGTGTGCAAGTGGGAATTTGAGAGTGGCATTTGTGAAGGGGGAGAGAGGGAGATGGGGGGAGGAAAGGGACATAAAATGGGACAGAGTACATAGTGCAGATTCGATGCAAGATTCCCAATGACGGGTGTAGCGGTGCGTAGTAAATGAATGGAGATATCATCTGAATCCTTGCTGGAGTTTTTGATGGGATTGTGTGATGTGATGTGATGTAATGTGATGTGATTTTGTTTGCTATAATTGATAATCCAGAACTAATTCTAATTAATTTCTCCATAGTCTTCTAATATACTAGGTATATATATACCCCCTAATGTCTAACGATAAAACTGTTCGCTCAAAGTAACGATTCTTTCCTATCCTGTTCTTCTTGTCTCATCCGGGCCATTATTTCTCGAAACACATAGCGCAGAACCTGAAATAATTGGTATGGTTTTGTACCCTCAAATGGAATACTCGAGGATTAGTGGTGATTCGCTGAAGTGAGATGGGGATTGCATCCTACGCTGTGAAGGGCCCTGAGTAAAAGGTTGGGATTTGGGTGGTGGGTGGGTAGTGGGTAGTGGATGGGGAAGAAAGAAGAAAGAAGAAAGAAGAAAGGCTGTGGGGGAGGATGGAGGGCTTTTGGGATGTGGGTGGTTTTTGGAGGATGGTTTTTGGAGGAAGGGGGTAGGAAGGAGTGGGATGGGCGATAGGAGAAGAGGATAGGGAGGTGGGGAAAGGGGATAAAAGTAAGGAATGAAAATTGATCGGAATATGATTTATATCTGGATCTGAAGAATAGGACTTCGCTGTTACATTTTCGATGCTCGAGTGTATAAGTTAGTACTTTGATGGATGATCACAGAAATCAGAATTTGACATGGTTATCTATATAAAGTACCTCTCTGCTGGACTTTCGAATAACATGTTTGATTTCAGAGACGCAAAAGGACGGACGATGGGAGAAAGTCTTCTGGTACTAGAGAGCGAGCTAGTTGATTGGAATTGATTTATTCTATAATTGTTGTGGGAAAAGTGGTCGGGTTTGAGAGTTTGGAATTCTAATCTGATAGTAAAAAAGTACATGGGGATAGTATGACTTCTATGGCAATCGGTTTAGAACGGAACAACGACGGTGATGTGTACGTTTCAAAAGTAATGACAACAAATTCGGTATACCATAAAAATAACATGAGAGTGAAAGTCCATGGGACCCTCACGTAATTTTCCTGCTCGCAATTTATACAATAACCCATACATATCAGAAATATTGACGACAAGCGCTAGCGAAAACTTCCCCATTACTTTTTCAATGCAGGTACTCTGCGGTTTGGATACAGAATGTAAGCGGGGAGAATCAAGACTTATATAAACTTCCTCTGCTGGAAGAAGAGGAATGAGGCGGGTTCGCGATTAGATCATTTAGATGAGCGGGGTAAGGAGGTGTTTTATTCACTTTCCTCACTGCGTATCAAGCTCTCGAAGTCTAAACAATTCAACCCTGCCAAACTTCGGAATCAAATAATGCGGATGTTTATATATAAGATATCCATCTCTCTATCCTGGTTGACTGAGTCAATGAAGATTTGTGGTGCTTCACGGATAGGTTGGTCCTCAACGGAGAGGTTGGTGACTTCTCTTTGATATGGGAAGTTCGTTGTGTTTACGATGAAGGGTTATGGTAGGGTCGGGTAAACAAGATAATTGTATAGTTTTATCGATGAGAATAGATAATGGCGATTATAAGAACATCAAATGATGGTACTTACAGTAAGTTTGACGACAGAGATAAAAATGGGAGGAGATGGAATGAGATGAGATACTACTCCTAGGTTTAAAACCTTTTCCCCTCGGTCTAAGGTCCGCCAGTAATTTCTCGGATAGGGTTACAGTAGAGCTTTGGTCATACGTCCGTGGGGATGTCGACACATGCGCCGTCTAGCCTTCTTGTTGATAGTTTTGGGGGTTAGAAAGAGGGATCTTGATCTCCTTTATGGTAAGATCTTACTTTCCTGGATCTATGGGGTATGTAGGAATTGATAGTATTGCGAGATGAGGGGTGGTGAGTGAGGTATATACTATGGAATCTATGATTTCGGGATAGAGTGGAGAGAAGGAAAAGGCTCGGTATTAAGGATTGAAAGAAGAAGGAGCACGTGGGATTTTGGAATGCGATTAAGGAGGGTTATATAAGTCTACTCTGTTGAACTTTCTGGACTACCAAGCCGTAGAGAATAGTAATAAGCTCTCTCATTGAGGTTGCTGACTTACCCTCTTGGAAGTACTGTACAGGTGAAAGTCTCCCAAAGAGGAAGTTCGAGTGGGACTTTATGTATTGGAACTTGAGCTATGTAGAAACAACCTGGCGTTCCTAATATCCCCATGCATTGTCATTTATATAGTATCTATATAGAAAACAATTCGAGTCAGTCAAAAGACAGTATGAAAAGGTTTAAGATGAATAAGACAACAATAGTTTATCAAATACATTAGAATGTCCATCTGTTTCTATTCTGGTCATCTCACCTCAGTCTAAGCAGTTTCCATGCTTCTCGATACTTGTTGATTCTTTGGGAAAGTTTTAATCTTTTGATATCGTTAATAGAGGTTATCTCTGCTTATTTATGTCCAAGAATCCATATCTTTCATATCCAAGAAGATCTCCATTTCTCCATAAGGTATTGAGATATCTCTTTTGTTGATTCACTACACCCCCTTGGCTCACTACTTGTACTTGTACCCCTCTTCATATCAGATAGCCCAGAACATCTCAATAATTAGCTATTATATAAACTCCCTTGCACAGGCATTAATAACACCATATTCCGAGAATACCATTGGCCGACAGGTGTAGGTCTGCCGGACCACTGTAAATATACAGTGCTATGCTGGTTAATTCAATTTCAAGGAGTGTGCGTTCTTCAAAAATGTAGATGCAAGGGAAATTGATAATGTGATATGGCTTAGGATGAAAAGATATAATTTTTACTGTTATCTTTGTGGCAAAACACCCAAGTATAAGATGAAACACACATCACCCAGTAGCGACAATAAAAAGAGGGATGGTTAACGAAAAATTACATTAGCAAGATGCCCTAGAGTCTCCGTTTCAACCCCTATTAACATTCCTAACCCAATCATTGAGCTCTGCCCAAGTAATCCCCTCTCTTTTCGTAGCACCGGTCTCATTATTGATTGAAAGATGATCGCTTTGAAGAATCCTGGGAGAGATCGTGATATCTTTTATAGAGCTGTGAGCTGTAATGCACAATATGTGTAGAGGGAGGTGAGGGGGATCCGTATGAGGGGAAAATGTACATGACATTGAGGAGCTAATTTCTCTATTCACCTGACTCCATAGGTCTACCTGTTAGATTCCATAAGAAAGATCCACTAGCTTGGTATAAAACCTGACGGAGTCCTCAAGACTTTGAGTGTAACAGAATCTGCGATAACGAAGCCACCAAGTCCGCATGCCCGGCCATGATGGATTAATCTTATTTGGAAAGCACTGTTGAACCAGGTAGATTGGAGAAATGCCTGCTGTTAGCAGATATAGCCGGGGAGTAAGAAAGGTAAGATGAATGGGTATTGGTATTGTCAATGTTATGATGAGAATATTGGAAAGGACAATTGAATGACGGGATGCCGGGGAGTAAGAAAGGTAAGATGAATGGGTATTGGTATTGTCAATGTTATGATGAGAATATTGGAAAGGACAATTGAATGACGGGATTGTGATGACGATAGCCTCTCATAATGATATATATAAAGACAAAAAAGCAAGGGCGATGAGATGATACTTCACATCTCATACCACCCTGTCCCAACTTTCATCGTAAACCTCATTCCGACACCAATCCACTATCTCGGTGACTTCGGTTAAAGGAGATGTTAAGTTGGGCCCATCAAGTAAATACACAATTTTTCATTTTTTTACTAAGATTCGAAAGAAGAATGTAAAGGCTTTTATGTTACTTTGTTGGAAATTTAGAATGTAGGAGGTGAACATGAACAAAGGGGTAGCGATTGAGTACAGATTTTGTGGGGCATTTGTTTCTTCATTCACTAACTCCCTACCTCATACTCTTCCTTCGCCGTGGCAAATAATCCCAGGGCGTGTTATATAAATCGACGATCCTGATGATTATATAGTGCTATCAAATTTTAATCTAGATGAAGACCGAAACACATGTGTAGTGATTTGCTGTATAGGAAGTTCAGGGTAGTAGATGATACACCGGAACCAATGAAAAGCAAGGGGGCAACGATATATCAGTATTCTTATCCTCGTCCCTGCTGTCATTAATAAGATATAGAGTTCATGATACAGTAACAGACAGCAAAATGCTTTCTAAGAACAGCCTTAAATAGAAGAAGGTATTGGATGACACATGGATCCCTCATGATGGTATTCTCCTCCCACATTTTATTCTTAGACTAGTTCTTGTCTTCCCTTAGATCTTCAGGTTGTAGAACATGACGCTTCGCTTTCCATCTTTCTATGATTCCAATGACCCTAGGAAATTCGAAAGAGAGGATCGAGGCTTTCCTTTTATACCACTGTATTCCCGATGTAGAAAATTGGAGACGGGATATACCAAGAGCGGGGTGAGTGACTCCTTCCCTGTAGAGCTTACTTCTCTCATTCATTGCTCCCTCGTTCATAATCATCTTCGTGTCAAACAATCTTCCGAAAAACCAAGTATCTATTATATAAGTCGGCGAACTTCCCCAACCTTTTAGATTATCAACCCGAATGAAAAAACTGGCGATACTGAATGTTTAGGCCTGACTGGTTCTCACGGTCTCTGCTTCGAGTGCGATGATGTTTGCACCGAGTAACTACATCGAGTATTTGATTTGCAGTGATTGATCTGGGAGGAGGTTGGGATTGTAGCGGTTTGACACGATATAAGGAAGCAACTTATCCATTGTCGATATTTGAATAAATGATAGGCAGGAATTAAATGGCAGCAAGAATGGGTGTATTTAGACGACACTTCTCCTTACCGAATCCTCCTATTTTTATCGTATGTCATCTTGTTCATTCCCACTATTCTCTATAGCTGTGAGAGACGCAGCGCTGGAACCCTGGGCTTTCATCTTGGTTCGATGTTCATACGATTGGAAAATATCGGAAAGAGAATATGCTTCTTCATATGCTACTCAGCACAATATCCACCACACTCCATTCCTCGGCTACGTAGACTAAAACGCTGGATAATATGAAAAAAAAAAACCGCCGGGCATCTTCTTTTCATTCACCACTGGTGCAATGATGCCATCATCAAATTGGAAGAGGGGAACTAGTTGGAGCGTAGTGTGATATATAAAGCTGTTCTATACTGTGACCTTGATGACTCAATGATTCCAGGTATACTGCGGCCTATCTGATATGGATCTTGTAAACAAGAGAGCTTGAATTATGATGAGAGTACTACTATCGCTGTCTATACTTATATCTATTATTCGGTACTGTCCATTAGTAGCGAATAATTTCAAATTTGACTTGAACAGTGCAGAGAAAAGTGACGGCGAAAATGATTGTAGAAATACAGAATAAGATGAGATAAAATGAGGTAAAGATACAAATTGCATCCCTTCAATCTACCTCTAACAAGACACCTATCTTCCATGATATTGTGCGCCTTTCATGCGATGCAGAACACCTGTCGCATTATTGACTCTGGTTCATTGGTTTGAGGGGTTTTAAGAGGGGTCTGTGGTGGTTTATATATTACTGCATGAACGACATCAAGAGGACCTGGAACAACATTTTGTAACACATAAAGCTCGCCTTCCTCCCTCCATAATTCATCTTCACCCCTCTGCATTCTGAAATACTGTCAAGCGCGCCCTCAAGAAAGCTGTCACGTCGGGATTGGTATCCCGTATCAGTGCTAGCATCTGGGGTGCCCGAGGCTCGAGGAAGATTGCGTTTGGATCATTTAGATTGAGAGATATTTATGATGAGTTGATTCTCGTCATCGTTTTCGTAGTTATTGCTGTTGTTTCCGTCATCGTTATTATTGCGGGCTTTGAGCACCGTAATCTAGCGAGGCATTTGACATGACAGGATAAAATGTCATGACAGCAAAATCGTGGACAATGGAGATAGAATGACGTTAAGGATAAATTAGCCTTCATAAATCCATAGAGGTCTATATTGATCCACCCATGGGGCAAACATTGCACAAGCTCCAGACCCATAATACTACTACAGATTGTTATCTCTCTTCACCCTCTCCAACTCCCTATTAACCCAAGCAAGATAAGTTAAATGGAACCCATCTGCTCTTCCGCAAATTCTTTAACTTCCACCGATTTCAACCCCTCAAGTTCCATTTCCAACCAACGTGCATATCCCGGCCCCGTTCTCTGCGCCAGACTTTCTAATTTCCTAGTCAAAAGTCTTTTCTTAGCCACGTATTCTCTTTGACTAACATTCGCACTATCGTTTTTATCCAGCTGAGCTTGTAACACCAGCATTCCCGTATCATGCATCAGTTTGCCCAAACTGACGTTATCATCCTCATGTAAATGATGACTGATTTCGCGGTGAATGATGACGTGATCTTTATCATAGACGACTCGTTTATTTAAGGAAGCAGTAAGTTGATCATATGGTATCCATATTCTATACCCACCGGTCTCTATGTGCCGTTTCCAATTGCCATAGCCGTAGGTCTGAGAATGGTCATCGTTCAAGAAGTAATAGTGGCCCCAGGGCACTACCCTTTTCATCAGCTTGGATTGCTCTCAGATGGAATAGGGTACACAGACCATCAAACTCGTATATCCGACCGTCCTGCTAAACGATTAGTAGCAATTCAAAATGGGAGATCAAGAGATAAAGGGTTATATACATGGCACTTATAGTTTCTCATAGCTGATCATCGGCAATACCCATAAAGTAGGCGAGAGACATCTTCAAAGCTTGGAGATTGACGTATCGCCCAGGGCGCGTCTAGTGTAGAACTTTTCAGGAAAATCAAAGTACATAGATAGGTTCGTCCAGCGAGTCATCAAAAATTGGGTGGCCGGTCCACTAGTGGGTGGGTGCATGGGTTCATAAAACCTTTCTTGCCATTTAGGATTCCAAAATTATTCAAAACCTCAATTAATCCCAATCAAATTGTATAGTTTCGTTGTCTGATACCTATGGATCGAGTGAATTCATTGCGGCTTGAAGCATAAAATAACTATTGTGAGAATGTTGTATTCAACTTTTATGTTACTTTAATAATGAGTCCATACATTCACGGGTGGTCGCCCCACTAGGTTTGACCGCGTCATGAAGGTCCATGACCATTGAAAAAGAATTTAACTCCGACGCGATAAACTTTTGACCTCTTGAAGGCCGATGCTTTACATCTTATGAAAGAATATAGAGGAGTAAAACCCCTTGGTGGAGACCAAAGAGAAGAGAAAACCAAACCCTCACTAGCTACATCGACATCTGTATAGAAAGTATTCGTGGGGGTTCTGATAGATTGGGCAAGTCGGATCATGTTTTCCGATTTGTCCCAACATTTACATCGTAATAATATTGGCTTCAGACCTTGACCTCATGTAGATATGAACGTAGCAATGATGATGGTGCCCATTACTATAAAGGGTAGTGATCCACGGGTCAGAAACTCCCAGAGCATGGATAGATAGATAGATACCTACGAAGGTAACGGTCATTATAGTCAAGATTATAAGCTCTTTCAAAGTTATACATGTTAAGAAGCCCTATAACCAATCTATATCTGGTTGTGATTTTTAACTGCCCTGTAAACTAATACTTAAATAAACTATCAAAGCCTAAAACCTATACTCAATTAGAACTAATCTCCAAGGTTGTTGAACATCACCCTAGAAAGAGCCTATAATAATCTCGACCATAATGACAGTTACCTTCGTAGTATACAAATCCAAATTGAGCACAACTATCCATTCATTCTTTACCCTTCGTACCTAGCTAGGTACTCTACACAATCTCTAATCTTGGAAGATAAAGATAATGACACGTGCGGGTCACACCACATGAGTCACATGCGTGATATGTTTATCGTATGTATCGACCACGATTATCAGATGCTTAACTGTAACAGAAGGACAAATCGTCGCTGTCTCGATAGGAATCGATTGCATCAAGTACATTCACAGTACATACATGGTACATACATAGTACATAGACAATGCTGTTGTGCTTTCATGTCTATAATCGGCGATGATCATCAACCGAATCACTTGTAGCGGCTGATAATACCATCTTACCGGCCGGTATATGAATGCAAAGATTGAACGTTGAAGAAAAGTTGAAGAAAATAATGCAAGATGTGTAGTACAGAGATATGCGGACAAAGGAGCTTCAACCAATACTGAGTTGGTGGAACCTCAAGAGGTTGTATTTGGTCAAGGATCTTTATCGTTTGGCGAATGCGAATGTGGGCGGGGGAGAGGGGTTGTATGTAGGTATGGTGTGAAACTTCAGATGATGGTGGTCTCGCAAGCCTTGATAGCTGTATTCCCATCTGGATTTGATCTTGAAGAATGTGATGGATTGATAAGTCGTATCTCGGGAAGATGGGATATGGATGCTATGCATGAATGAGAACCGTGCCGTCTGCAATACGATGGACGATGGACAATGGACGATGGACGATGGCCGTTGTTCTCTGTGGCGGGCGCGGGATAATATTGATGACAACTGAGGGGAGATCAAGTGGTCGAAATACATAGATGATGATGAAGCTGATGAAGCTGATGAGGCTGATGAAGCTGATGAAGTAAAAGGAGGTCATATATTCCAAGAGCTGAATGATATTTTTTAAATTTGGGGGAATTTAGTATTTACATGTGTGGAGAGTAATAAAAGACTCATTAGTTGAGTAGTTGGTTGTTTGTGTTGTAACTAATAACTAATAACTTGTAAGACCACCACCACTACTGTCCACACCACCACCATCCATGGTTTATCAGGTGTGCACTTATCGTGTCACTAACAAACGATCGATCGCTAGATAATGTCACACCACCTACCACTACTACCACCACTACCACCACTACCTACCACCCGTGTGCCGATTTTCACTTGCACTGCTTTTCGGACAACGATTTATTGTGTTCTAAACTTCTATCCAATTTTATGTTTCAACTAAGATAACTTGATGTGTTTGATCAGGGGGATCTACCAATAATGTCGTTGACCATGCGGATCAATCAAATTCCCCAACAGCCAGCCCACGGTGGAACTCAACGGCGATAGATCCATGCATCAGGGGCAAGATACCGGTAATTGCCTTCTAGAAGCTTCAACCTTGCGGTTGGACAGATTGACCTTGTAAGTTGTAAAGAATATATCTCCGAATCTTACTCAGACAGATGGGGGAAAATCTGAAATCCGTTTACGAGCGAACGAATTGGCCGACTGCAGGAGAAGACTCAGAAGAGGCTTTCACCAAGGAACTTGAAGAACCGATGTATTTGGTGTGGTAAAGCAAACATTGGACTGTTACGATTGAAAAACCCGGTTCCCCGGATTTACCATTCTGTACTCTGAACAGAAAATGGTATCGCGGGCCCCCGCATTGACACGAGATTTTTTACCTAATATGGTACTTCTGAGCGGTAGAAGAAATCAAGAGTCAAGACAAGGATTTTCGATAGGCACTGCCATGTGTCCGGCGTATCGCGACTTTTGTTTTAAGTTATAACTTATAAGGTCCTCCCTCGCCTTATCCATGGCCATTACAAGGGCTATGGCTGTTGGCCGTGTCTTCCTTTGCTTTGCCAGCATCAGGCATCGAAGCTGTAACCTGAAGTATCGTAGTCACTGTAGCAATTCAACGTTGCAAACTTATTCTTAGTGTTGATATAAAGATTGAGCTGGCGGGTTCTATGACTCCTTTTGCTCACCTCATCCCGTACCCGAGATGAGCGGAAGGTTAGGCCCGTTCCAGTTTCTAGTCATCGTGGAAAGTCAAAGCTGCAAACAAGATTAAAAATGGTCTTTCCGCTGAACATACCAACCATACTTTGTCTACCTACGTCTTGTTCTGCAATATGCAAAAGAATATTGGAGATCAGTGGTTGCAAGGAAGCCAAGTAACTTGGGAAGGCCAGATCTAGAAGATTTTCTTAGAAGTAGATTTCCACTTCCTTTACGGCCGGCACGTTCTAAACTTCCAGTCCTATCCTTCCCTATATTTTCTACGAGAACAGACCCCACATATAAGGTCGAATACAGTAAGACTTCAATCATACCTTCCTGATACTTCCTTCCCAAATTTGACAAGTCATAACGTGGGGGTTTGTGATAAATCTGGCAGCAATCGATGGCATATCAATTATCTAAGACAACCTTTAAGGAAACCTAAAATCTACTAACCTGGAGGCTGGAGGCTGAATCTAGAATTCGTTCTCATCAATACGAAATAGAAGGCGACGAATAAAGAAAAGAATAGAATCTTTTTAAATTGCAAACATTATTGATTGTAACACTTAAATTTCGTGCGATGTTTCTTTCGCAGCTTTCCAGCTTCTGCATAACGTTGAACGCTGACGCTCTCTTACCATTTGATTCGGTCAACACTCTTTCCACACCGCCATTCGAAAAAGATGAGACGAGAAAACCCTCGGGTTTGGTAGTGAAGCAGATTAATGAGCGATTGATATTATATGATAACTGTCTTTGTACAATCCTGTATGATTACGTACATCCGGGTTTATATACGGGGATACAGATTGAACGAAGCATTTTTTGCCTTACTACCGAAAAATACTTGGCGAGATGAAGGGGGTGGATGAAACGAAGATACGAAAGAAATTCAACTCAACCTGCAACCATTCGGATGGAATTTGATGACTTCATACCAAAAGAGAAGCAAAGATTAAGTAATTTTCTAGTCTCGGCCCGTAGCCTAAAGCCATAACCATCTTTGTCAAAAAGCAATAAAATTCAAAGCCAAACCATGGATTACTACTCTAGTACTGACGGGTTCGATGATCCGGAAGCAACGATTGGAATTAAAAATCGATCCAAAACTCCACTTCATCCGTCTTTCTTCTCCAGGGTTTCTTCTCCAAATATCCATACAGATGCCTGTCAACCCCACGAAATTCCATGCCTTCTTACATATGCAAGGATACAAAACTCTTGCAGTAGTAAGGCTGGGAACAGCTCAACAACACAACATACTACATACTACATACTACATAACATATACAACTCAAGAAACTGGGGATTGTGACATTGTATGAGATGCAATCATGATTCATACAACGAATGCAGTGTTTCTAGGGATTTCCTTGGAGAGTGAATAGAACGACAATTCAACAATTTAGAAGAGATCCGGGGCACTCGGGTTCGATATACTATATGCTAATATGGCAGTAATACACCGGAGATTTGCGTTTTATTATTATTATTATTATTATTATTATTATTATTATTATTATTATCATCATTATTATTTGCTTGTGTAGTCACAACTAGTTTTGCTTTATTGTTTAAACCATTATTTTCTTAAATTCTATTCCAAAACCCTCGCATTTGCAGGATGCCTTAGACCGACCATTGATCAAAGCCAACAACGCACGCACAGCAACACGACCGAAAAGATCCATCCATACCCCTGGTTTGGTATAATTCGAACATTCTTGGGCGAGACTGGGGTAAATTGTAAGGCGGCTTCCCGAAGGGATGAGTGTCTTGGAATTATTTTCCTTCCTTTTCGGCGTTGCCTTTTTGAAGTTTTGATTTTCTTTTTGTTAATAGTTTTTTTTTTGGTCTATGCTATTCATATTTTGGTAAGGGGGAGTCATACCGGATATGATATGATTAATTTCATCAAGGTTTCGTATGGCAGAAGTGAATGGAAGATAAATTCATTCGTTTGCCCCCTCAGATAACTTATTTTTGTTTGATTCTTCATTTCCCAATTTCATTCCTCTTCTTAGATTCGTTGGTTATTTCCCTTCCTACCTCACTTAGCCTCATAATCATTACTCTATTTTTGCCTCATATCTGCGAGTGCGCCTAAGCAAAACATCTGTTTGTTGAAAAAGCGTCAAGTGTATCACCAACTCAAGAAATCAATCCATCCTTCCAGAAGGATCGTAAGCGCTTATCAAGCTTCTCCCGTTACCCCATACAGAACCAACGTTTTCTGGTGCGTAGTGGTAGCTGATTTCCCCCATATTCCAACCAACCCCTAAACTGACCCCAAACTTGTCAGCCTACGTACATTCCGGGGTAGTACCAGAAAAAAACACATAAAGGTCCAAGGTCTCTCAACCTTCCCGCCCGTATCCAAACAGTATCGCACCTTCACTTCATCCTTTCGACCTTCAAATACACCTGTTGTCTCCATCAGGCCTCTTCATACACCTAAAGCTATTCAGTCAACTCTTAATACAAATATACTTTATACAATCATCAACATGCCTTCTCAATCATCGACCACCACAATGGCAGTGCCAGTTCCCCGTCGCCGACTGTCCCCACTTCTTACCTCCTCCACCTTTGGCCAAGACGTTAGTCTCTATCTTGACACCGTCAAAGCAAATAACTCCAAAAACAAAACTCCATACGCCTTCCACGAGAATGAATACGCTCCACCCGCTCCACCGCCACCATCCCCAATCAACTTTCCCGCCGAAAGTTGGAGCACCGCTTGCCGAAGATAGCTTCTTCTTTCTTCACTAGCACATATACTCGGGGGAGTTCCATGAGAGGAGTGTACATTAGCGCGCATTTAATCATGTGAAGAGGATATATACGTCGATATATCTTCAAAATTCGTGATTACCCACGGCATTTTCATTTCATCGCGTTTTGAATTTCGACTTGGCTTCATGACATGATACCACAAACAACACTTTCTTTGATTCATTCATGGAAGGAAGGGATGGCAGGGGATATGGTAGTTCGTTCGTCAAATGTAGACACTTCGCATCTCATAGGATACCTACACACCCTCTCCATCTCAGCAACAGCTACAGAACCATGGATAGGATATCGCTCACGCGTGCATTGGGATATTTATCGGGAGTTACAAAAATGGGAGGCTATTATAATGGTTTATTCAGTTCATTCCTTGGGTACATTGGCAGGATATAACATTTTAGTTACTTGAGCTTTGCTTCTTTGGGTCTGCTTTCGCGCTGCTGGCATGAGCGTTTGTACATTTTGAGGAGTAAGGGAAAGGAGTGAAATGGAATTGCGATCTTTGATTGGCTGGAAAGGGCATTGTACATATTATAGAGGTTTCTTCTAGGTCTTCTAAGTAGGTTATGAATCAAAGCTATGATTTTCTCTATGATACAAGTTATCCAATTTACCCTTGGTTTGACTGAGTGAATGATGTGTTCTGTAAGGAGCCCCTTCTTCCAATGTAATTTCCAGTCCAAAAAGGCTACATAGTAATCCTCATGAACCTCAATCAATCCTCAAAAGCCCCTCGAACCATCCCCTTAAACCTTCCCCTCGCATCTTCCCCTTAAACCTTCCCCTCAATAAACTACCCCGAGTCTCGCCCCCACAACTCACTTATTTCCAAATCCGGCAAATCCGGGGAAGCAAGGAATTCACATCCACACATGGTTCCACTGTGGACTGCATCCAAAGAATCCAAACATAAATCTAGATTCCACAATCTCATTACGATACTTTTTTTGATCGATGCTGGCTCGATACTGGCTTGAATTTTTTCTTGGTAATGGCTTGATATAAATATGTACGCTAGCAGCATGAACCAAAAAAAACGAATGCGTTTGTACCGAGCCGAGTTCGGTTCGGGAGGGAAATTGAGGGGAACCTGGAATGCGGAGTACCGGGTTGATTTGCCTTTGAGAGGGGAAATTAGGGTGTGTTCATTTATTTTGGGAGAGGGGAATGCTTGGGGGGTTTGATTTTTTGTGGCATATAGGAGGGCGATTTAGTGAGATAATTGTATTGCCTGTAGAGGTATAAGATAATTCACGATGTGTATATATTGTGATTTAACTACAATGGGCAAGTCCAACCTTAAACCCCTAATATTAAGAAAGTGGGGGAGATAGTGACACACACGTGATGGTGGGGCATTGGGAGGACAAGCCAGCAGGGCTTATCTCTCCTCAAGCTCGAGCTCTGCAACGACATGCTACATAGCCCATTCTGTATCTTGGATACCCATCATGACGGCTACAGATGAGAATCCCGATCAAGCAGGACTCCCAACTCCCAATTCTACCAGATCTTTCTGGCATAGCGAGCCTTCGACAATTCTCCTGGGTCACAGGACTACCGAGGATCTTCCTTCGAGGGCAGATGTGGTTATTATCGGGAGTGGGATTGCGGGGACCTCGGCGGCGCATTGGTTGAGGGAACATGGAGAGGGGAAGGATCTTAATGTGGTGATGTTGGAGGCGAGGGAGGCTTGTTGGGGAGCGACGGGTAGAGTAAGTTGGTTTTATCATGAGTGTATCATATCTGGCTGTCCAGCATCTAACAGTCTTATGATTTCAGAATGGAGGTCATTGCCAGCCTCTCGTGTATGCATCACCACCCGAGGTTGGAGCGTTTGAAGTGAGAAACTATGAGGATATCAAATCGTTTGTAGAGAAGAATGATGTTCAATGTGATTGGAGATCATTATCCAGTTGTCACTCTTACATGTCAGAAGATCAGTTCGAAGAAGCAGTCAAAGCTGCGAAAGTACTTAAAGCTCTTGATTCAAAGTTGGGTGATCTAGTAACCATTATCACCAAAGATTCCACCGACCCCTCATTATCCGATCTCCGAATTCCAACTGCAGCCGGCGCAATTATAACCTCGAAAGCTGCTTCACTCTGGCCATATAAGCTAGTATCCTGGATCTTGGAAGATCTAATTTCTAGAAACAAATCTTTTGGTTCTCCAAAATTTAACCTCCAAACCTCAACACCCGTAACCCGACTTCAAAAGTCACCTGCGGAATGGATCATCCATACTTCCCGCGGACAGCTTTCGGCTCCCAAAGTCCTCCTCACAACAAATGCTTACACATCCCATCTCCTCCCCTCATTCACCGATCTCATCGTCCCCGTTCGCGGCGAAATGTCTTCACTCCTCCCTCCATCTTCCATGTCTCCATCCACAGAATCCTCAAACAAACCCCTGGAGTACTCCTACAGTATCATAGGCCACGCAGGTCACAACATAAACCGAGACGATTACCTCGTTCAACGACCTTTTTCTTCAACCCCCTCCTCAACAGAATCAGGAGGCGAACTAATGTTCGGCGGCGGTCGCGAATATGCCAAACAAGCCGGCATAGGTATCTCTGACGATTCATCCATCGACCCCCCAGCAGCAGATTATCTCCGCCGCGAACTCCCTCGTGCACTTAATTTGCATAATGATGGACAAGAACTCAAGGCGACTTATGAATGGAGTGGGATCATGGGGTTTAGTAGGGATGATTTCCCTTGGGTGGGGAATGTCGGTGAGGAGTTGGGGGGTGGTGATGGGTTGTTTGTTTGTGCGGGGTTTACGGGACATGGGATGCCGACGGCGAGGTTGAGTGCTAAGGCGGCGGTGGGGTTGATGATGGGGGAGGGGGTCGAGAGTGTGGATTTGCCAGGGAGGTATGTTTTAGATAAGGAAAGGGTGGCGAGGGCGAGGGCGCTGGATGTGGTTAGGATTGCGGATGAGAAGGGACATTTTTGATGGGTTTGGTGGTTAGTAGATAGGGTATATAATTTGTCAGTTCTAATCTGAGCAGTAAGATCACGTCGTCGTTCATATATTTATCCTAATTAATCTCTTCTTTCCATTCTATTAAATACTTCACTAACATTCCTACATTCTCACTCTCACAGTCAACCATCAAATGATAATACATGCATGAAACCTCGCTAACTGTTCAAGACCACGCCACACTCCGTATCGATTCCGCCATAAACCCAGGCTCGTCATGCTAGAGCGAGGTCAGTTTTTGTAAACCAATGGAAAGATGTTATAAATTATAGGGTTCGGTTTGAGAATCTCTTAATTTTGGGGTATTCCTATGAAATAAAATATGTTAGGGACATTGTGATGTTGCGGAGAAAAAGCTGGATGATGGGGAGCTGGAAGATTGCTGTTCAAGGTTGTTACTTTCAGGAGTGTGTCTTGGAAATTTCCTTGTTATGAAATAGAGAAACAAGTTAAGTATTTTGTGGTATTGATTGTTGCCCCAGTCAGTATGGTAATTCTTTGAGTGGCTTATGGTAAGTTCAATAGAAACATGGATTGAAAGGAAATGAAATTACTGAATATTATATACATAGGATGGGAATGTTCAAAGAACTTCAAGTTATCAGTTAAATCATTTGTGTCTTCACAACTCATTCAAACACTCAGAACCTCGGAAATTCTACACTTCACTATCGCCAACTCTACAAAGGTCTGATAGCCTGCTCAACCGTCATCGGCTGCCTTTCCACCTTCACCAATGTCTTCTTCAAAACCTTTACCTTCTCCTCCATCTCTTCAACACTACTTCCCTTCTCTTTTCCACCACTCCAGATTGCTCTCAATACTCCCAATCGCATTATCAAAATACTTTTTCCAAGCCTTAACCATTTCGCTCTCTCTCCATTCCAAACCTCATGTTTAGCAATAGCCGCTTCTAACACGCCATTTACTTGATTTAATGTTCGCAAAGATGATGATTGTATTGTGGTGTTGGTGCATTGAAGTAAGTATTCTTCGGAATTTTTAGGTATTTTTCGGCTGGATAATGCTTGAGTTCACATGGGTAAGACTGGCGAGGGCTTCGTCAGCTAGGGCGACAACGTGCTTGACGGTTATTATTTCGTGGGCGGAGTTGGAAGCATCCTATCTTATGTTTGAAAAATCGAGAAAGCGTGTGTAGACAGAATTAAAGCCGGTTGGGTTCAAGTTGTGGGCCAGCCGTGGGTGCGGAAGAGGTGTTGTAGATTTTCGTGCTGATGTCTGTTAGTAGATAGTCTAGGTCTGGGGAGAAGAAAAGGGAGGGGTTTGAAGAAGCATGATATGGAGGACTTGGTGTGCAGACTGAGGGAAGAGGGGATCTAGACAGAGACAACTCTAAAGGAAGCAAGAAAGTACTTCTTCATTCCACTCCATGATTATTTTTCAATACACAGAGTTTGAGATTCACTGAAGTTTTATAAGGCGATTGGTGAAGTCTTCGAGAACTTCCTTAGCGTGGCTGCTAGGGAGGTGGGAGTGGGAATTGTCTTTGAGACCTCCAGGGCGGCTAGGAAAACTATAGAGAGCAGGATACCATGCTTTCAAAGTCTTGACCTTGCATTGTTATGTGGCCTGGTTCTCGATTATTAGAATTTGGAGAGTGGAGATATATTCTCCAGTAATCGTTCTCTCCAGAAACGGAAGGAGTTGGATGTGTCGATGGGGAAATTAAAACATGATACCGCTAACAGTCTGCTTGGACATTCAAAGTCATATTAAACATTAATATTGTACACCTCAAGTCTCAACATCAGATGTAATGATAAGAATTCAGAAACCTCACAATTTCTCGTATGAAGAAACGCCATCGACCCACCAGTTCCAGTTTTATTGATACACAACTCCCACTACCTCACGCGTTCCCCGTTTTCTATGCCATTTAGAGTATCAGGAGAACGATCTGCTAGATCTTGATACTGCTTGAATACCTCCGGGTTCATCATGTCGGCAAAACTCCCATTGTAAATGAACTGAACTTCGTTGCTACAATCTTCAATATATGGGTGCGCTTGAAGTAGCTCAATGACTTGTTGTTCAAGATTATAACTCTTGGCGAGATCCGCGTTGATAGGGTATCGATCGTGAGGGGCATATTTGATGTGTGAGGAGGGAAAGTAACGCAATTTGGCGAGAAGTTCGTAATATTGTGTCAACGACGTTACTTTCTCCTGCTAGTTATATATCCCAGTCCTCTCGAGCTCGCCATGTAAGGTGATACCGGAGAGAGTTTGCAATGCACTTGATCCAAATGCGTTTGATAAGACATGATATGCGACGGGAAGTTCCTGGATTTGTGATCGATTTATCAGAGCTGAATGGGAAAATACGTTCAGTATTATTTATTCCATTTAAATATATGATATAAATACTTGGGTAGGTGGAGGAAGCCTCTCCTCTTTCCAATATTCGAAGTAGTACCTAGCAGGTAGGTACTAGTAGGTGGAGCACGTGCATTGAATCACATGCAAATATAATCACATGATATATATATATATATATATCATCTCTCAAAATCCAACATGCCGGGAATACCAGCAGATAGATTTCCTGTATTTTGACCTTCAAAAACAGGAACGAACATGGCCGTTTTCCCTCTTCTTGTGAAAAATATGCAACAGAAACTCTGAGGTGCATGGGACGCGTGACTTAATGGCGCTATTCTGCCACCACACCGCCTCCATCTTCGGTCTCCGAAAAAAAACCACTTGCATGCGTTGATCAAACACAACATATAACCTTCGATGCGATGAAGTGACGCTCTCCAGTATTTACCTTATTTGATCACCAAATGTTTAGGAAACTGGTTTGTATAAATTCCAACCACATATGATGTGCGATTAATTGACAATTATCAGACTTTCCATGGTAGGCTACTGAATCCACTATACTGCCGCAATGCATCGATACGCTCGACACGTTGGATTCGAAGTTCCGTGTCGATTCGAAGTCAGGGACACTCATCTGTAAAGCATTACTCAACATCTCTTGCTCTCCCAGATAGTTTCCGTGATGAAACACCTCGGCCTCCCACTACCAGCGACTGGTTATTCCAGGTTTCTCCAGATTTCAACCTACCAAGCGAGCTTGGAGTGCCGCTGCCCAAAACAGCGATCTTTTTGAAGGGTACGATTGACTGGGAAGCGGCAGAGAGGATATTCGAGAAGCGCCCCATGTTGGCTGAGGCTATCAATTTTGGCAGTTCAGGGTACCGTGACCTCTCTTTTTTGGCTTCCCTTTACAGTCTGACAGCCCCTATGCATGAAATGTGTATTTCTCAGTATAGAAAACATGATTTTAAATTTTTTCCAACTGAGCGCCCTGGTTATATGTCCGGGAAAACCCTCAATTACTGCTACCTGAAATGCAACCTCCCTGAAGAATATCATGAACCACCATTTGAGATCACTGTTTATTCCACCAAAAAGGTAAGTCCGGTTTTTGCGGATGACGAGAGAGTTTCACTGACTAACTATTCTAGGTCGCAGCTCGAAATGCTGCAACTTTGCAATTGCTTCTCGTGCTCGAAGAAAAGCAGTTACTTGATGTCTTCTTGTCCCTCGTCCCAATGAGACGGGTTTCCAAAGAGGCACAAAAAGCACTTGGAAATGATATTGCTAATCCGTCTGGAGAGGTTTTATCGGTAGGAACAAACGGATCCTCGAAAACAATATCAACCCCAGCAGCACCAGAGTTAAAGCCAATGGCAGAAATAGACCCAGCAGTAGAATTGGATCCAGAAGCAGAAATAAATCCAGAAGGTGCAATGCCACGAAATATTCGTGTCATACGCGAGATTTTCAATTATGCAGCAAGATATCTATATATCCCGAGATATACGGTCACTTTCCAGCCAAACCCTACTGCAAATACTTTGAGCAACTCCACTACCTCGAATGGACCAAAAAGGACTGTTACTGTCGAGATTGCCTTGCCTGAACATGGAATCTATGCAACCGCAACTGGCTTCTCGTTAGACCTTGTGGAGACCATGGCTTGTGTAAATTTTAAACAGGAGGTCGAGAAATACCACATTGCAAACGCCGTACCTTCTCATTCATCAGAAGGACCCATCAATTTAAGCACTGCAAATGCCAGCAACTTCATAGATTTTTACAATCAATACAATGACGAAATAACTATCGACGTAAGTTCGGAAGGTCAAGTGTGGACAAGTCAGGCCTTTATTAAGGTTTCCAAGACTACTCGTGAACCTCTTGGTCAGGCGATTACCAGAAACAGTTCGAAGGGTGTTAAAACACTCTCTAAATTAGTCGCTGCAGTAACATTAGTAAAGGAGAGGCCGGAACTACTCGTTAATTATACGGAGAGCCTGGATTCAAGAACTGGAATCTACGTTGCCAAAGCTCGTCCCATGAAGCTTGAACTACGACAGAGTAGTCTAGACCTAATGCAACGTACTGTGGAAGTCAGTGCAAAGCTAGGTCTATCTACAACGCTTATTGATGAACCTGGGGGTGATAATATTCCTCCTTTGGTTCGCAAAGGCCCGAAATTACAGTATTCTGAGCTGGCTGCTCAATTTCGCGCCCGTAATTTACTGAGGTGGTACAAACTTTGGAATGAGCGCCGCAAAAAAAAACAACTTCCTTTGGCCAAGCGTTCGGCCGAAGTGTTGAGTCATGTTGAAAACAATCAGTACTCAATTCTAGTCGGACAAACTGGGAGTGGAAAAACGACGCAATTACCTCAAATCATTTTGGATAGCTACATCCAGACAGAACGTGCCGGGGCATGTAAGATAATGTGCACACAGCCCCGAAGGATAGCCGCAAAGTCAGTGGCAGATCATGTTGCTCAAGAACGTGATCAAGACCTGGGTGATCAAGTTGGTTATCACATCGGCTTTGATGCTCGCCTTCCCGAACCTCGAGGAAGTATCACATACTGTACCACAGGAATCATTTTACAGCAATTAATTCATCGCCCCGATGATTTACTCGATAATATATCACATCTTATTATTGACGAGGTACACGATAGAGACCTAAATATCGACTTCCTTTTGACCATGATCAAAAAGCTTATGGAAGAGAGAATCAAAGCTGGGAAAAGAACGCCGAAAGTTTGCTTAATGAGCGCTACCTTGGATGCCGAAATGTTTCAAGAATATTTCGCCTTCACTAATGAAAACGGAGGAAAGGTTATCTGTCCAATTCTTCATGTAGAGGGTCGAGCTTTCCCAGTCGAAAAACATTACCTCGAGAATATAGTGAAATTTTTTGAAGAAACATACCCAAAACACCATGCCATTTGGCGCTTTCTCGATTCAAAAAACATTCAAGGCTATTTGAAGAGTGAAGAAAAATTAGAAGAGTTTCTGAAAACTAAGTTATCAGTGGACATGGACGAGAAGGTTGACACTGTGATCGAATGGGACAGCCATTACGACGACCCCGATAGTCTGCAGTATCAGATGAAAATGGACATGGTGGAGAGCATAGTTCCTATTGACTTGGCTGCGGCTGTGATTGCACACATATCGATCACCACAAAAAACGGCGCAATACTAGTTTTCTTGCCAGGGTTGCGGCATATCGATATGACTGAAAACGCTCTCAGGACCCAACGCAACCTCGATGTAGACTTCAATGATTTGGATAAGTTCAAGATTTTTAGATTACACTCTTCTATACCAGGAGGAGATGAAGTATTCAAAAAAGTTCCTCCAGGTTGTCGAAAGATTATTCTCGCCACAAACATTGCTGAGACTTCAATCACCATCGAAGATATCCAGTATGTTGTAGATACTGGAAAACATAAGGAAGTTAATTTCCATCAGTCGGCAAGAATTTCGTCACTGCCTTGTAAATGGGTCAGCAAGTCAAGTGTGAAACAAAGATCTGGTCGAGCAGGCCGTGTTCAAAACGGGACTTATTATGGTTTATTTTCGTGAGTAACTCTTTCAATTCCTCTTTTCATTTCAAATTTGACATGATGCAGAAAGCGTCGCTACGAATCCTTGAGTACTACATCACGTCCAGAGATGCTTCGTGTTGATTTGCAAAACACCTGTCTCGAAATTAAAGTTCTAGGTTACAAAGAATCTATTCGGGATTTCTTAGCGAGCGCTCCAAATCCGCCATCTCTACAAGCAGTTCAATCGAGCATTGAGAGTCTCAAAACCCTTGGGGCACTCACCAATACGGAAAAGATCACCCCACTAGGCCAATTGATTGCAGGCCTGCCGATGCGACCCGCACTTGGAAAAATGGTAATTCTCGGAATCATCTATCGTTGTCTAGATCCTATGATAATTTTGGGAGCTCTTGATGATGTGTTACTTCGAACGAATCCACCAAACATGGAAAAGGAATCTGATGCAGCAATGAGGGGGTTTGCAAAGACATCGAAGAGCGATCATATTGCCATGCTCAATGCATTCTGTGCGCTTCGTTATCTGGAAAAACGTGATGGTCCCAACGTAATGATGTATTTTGCAAACCAGAAATTTCTCAGCGTGCCGAAGTATGAACGGTCAAAGAGAATCGTAAAATTAATTCAGGAAAAGCTTCAACTATATGGCTTGGCACCAAATGATCAAGGTGCTATACAGTATGGAGGGGCTCTACTGAACGAGAACTCAAACCAAGAGGGTCTAATCAAGGCACTTCTTGTGCAAGGCTTGCACCCAAATATTGGTGCATGGGACAGTCGACAATCGAAATATCAAATAGTAGCCAAGGAGAAAGTGCCCGTCCCTCCGCATCCCTCTTCAATCAACAGTCCCTTTCAGCGGCCTAATTTTGCGATTGAAGGCATTAAATCACCATTGAAAGGCAACGCTCCACTACTATCCTTCAGTTCACTCGTTCTTGTCGCCGATAACAAACTAGCTATGTATCGCACAACTGCAGTCACTCCTTTGATGGCATCTCTATTCAACGTGGATTTAAATCAGAGCGACGTGGATATAGACCAAGTCGAAGTTGATAAATGGCTTCCCTTTGACGTGCGAAGCACAGACAAACTTAGGGGTGCTGAAGGTGCTGCGGCGCAGACACTCTTACAGTTCAATCTCGCACTGCGAAATTTGGAGCAAAGGTTATTTCACGACTTGGCCAAGCGTGAATACATTGTAGACAGTGAAATGTCTCATATTTTGGCCAATTCATTGAAGGAATTGTCAATTGCAGAGCAAGATATCGATAGAACCATAGAAGAACATGAATGGGATATTGTTAGGGGCCTACAGAAGTTGTGGAATCCGTCGGAAACGCCGCCTGAGGAGATACCACCTCTCACCAAAGAATCAACAATTGACGAAGATGATTCTTGCAAATCATTCTTGAAACTTGTGGGAGATGCTTTGGATACAACCGCTATTCCTAAAATTGATTCGGCAGCTGCGTCCATTGCTTCACAAAGTGGATATAAGTCCTTTGAACACAATTCCTCTAAAGAACGTGCGAGTATTGCTTTTCAGTCCCATGGGGAGGTGAGTTTCATTCATTACATTGCTTGTCAATAAAGGCTTCGTTGAATTATAGGATAGATGGGCTAATGTGTGAATGGATAGGATTCAAGTGCTCGAGAGAGGAATGCAATGCATGATATTCTTCGTACTCTTAATGAGAGTGGCAAAAGAGACAAAATCAAACCACAGTGGAATACTTCCGCCACCACCCATAAGGTCTTCAAATTTCAGCCCAAAGACATATTACACCTAAAAGACACCGGTGAAGCATCTCCAGACAACTCTAGTAGTACTTCCGCAACCACCCCTAGCCTCTCTATCGGGAAGTATTCCACAAGAAAGCTGGAAAGAAATTTCAATAGATACGACAGGTCAGAGAATAGTCTGAGGGGGTGGATGAAATCCTACTGGAAAGGTAGAGGGAAGGATTAATCTCCACTATTTCCCCGCCAGGATCTTTTGGTGGATGACTTGCATGGATTTCCGGTGTCCGTGAACCTCTGGGTACTGGTAGTAAAAGCAGGTATTTCGATACCTTGAAGCGGATGGTATGGGTCACTAATGTTATGGCTTGTATTTTTGTGAAAATAATGTAGGAATGGTATGTTCGATGGACTTTGATTGACGTGGCGCTTAGGGAGAGGACTTACGTGGTTAAGCTGTGGTAGTTTTGTGTTGGCATAGACTGTCGTTTTTTCTCTCCTTCAAAGAGATACTCGGCGGTGGGGGCTGGGAGGGTACGCGTGAGAAAACGAGAATTTAGTGTCTCGATCTCACATTATATTGTGTCATTATGTCTCGGAAAAGGGGAATTCTCAGGGGTTTAGCTGGTGTTTATGTGTGTGGTATGTATGTATACATGGGTGCTACTATATCTCTCGGTATGAAAAACTTGAATGTTCTTTCTTTTCCAGGATATTATATATACGGCATTCTTTGTATCTAGACCGAGTTACGAGTATACTTCATTTCAATTACTTTTTCTTGGTTTCTTAGTCTCGAAACAATCAGCATTCCCAACAACTGCTCTTTGCGAAACTCGCAAGAGACATGTACAGACATACACAGTATGACTTAAACAATCTCACCTCCAAAATAAAATACTGTACATCACACAAACCACAATGACTGCATGATAGCTATTGAAGTAAACGTCGATGTGTTGACTTGGGATATTCTTGCTGTAGTTATGTTCTCGGTCAGGAATGGATACTACGAGGGTGGGTAAACACGGCCATCTATATCTTGATCTTTTCGTCATTGCACCAAGTGCATGCATGATCCAGTACCAATTACAATCAACCTCAGAATCTCACGAGTTTTGCCCGCACGGAGGCCATATAGTTAATAAATCCTCAACTCACTCGTCGAAGCTTATTAATGATGGATGTATAATTTAATAGGGTGACGTCAATCGACTGTCGATTCTATGGTGCAGGGGAATACTTTATAGTGAGATTTATGGCTGACAATGTAATATCCTAAGCTTCATACCTCATCCATGGCATTCACAAATGTAAATTAGATCTCCACACTATGCCAGAATACATCGAAACGAAACCTTGCGTTCTGAAGCACGAGCAGCGCTCGCCAAAAAAAAAACGAGGAGTAGAAAGTCTCCACCATCGAGAAAACTTCACCGGGTAGATAGTTTTCTAATAGAATCACAGCGTGGGAATAAGACTACATTTCACAAACAACATCCTGTTTTCAATGTAGATTGTTATACCATTCGTTAACAAGTCAACGATCTAGTCGGTTTCGACCGCAGATTGACACATAAAACACATGATACGGAGGTGCTTCCGGATTTTGAGCAAAAGATTGTTTTGGGGAAGAGAGGTGTTGTTTGGTTGTGATATCAAAGTTGCTTTCGTCTATTGAATTAATTAGAAACTATCATTTGTTCTGTTCCGGGCGTGCAAAATTGCCTTCTATACAAGATGCCATATAATTTGTTACAATGCTATCAGTGTTCCCTCCAGTCTATGAAAACGTAGGTCGGTTTGACCATGAGCGTGGAGCACCTCGAGAGATTCCAAACTTCATCTCTGGAAACTCAATCAAATTATTTTAAGCAAAAGCTTCCGTCTGTCTACCACACCATGCCACAAAATCGGCCGAAATCCCAGATTCTGCACCCATCGAAGTTTCGATGCCTGCAGGCAGACTGCCCAATCTTCCCCAAGGATACACATAAGCGCCACTCTTATCAGGTGTCAGCTCCGGGGTAAGTGCTGTCCAAAGCTCCGTGTAGGCTCCGTAAATAGCTGGATGTACTATGAAAGTATTCTAGCGCCGCAAAATCATCAGTAAATCAACGACCATGATATCTAAAAAAAAAAAACACTGTATATGGAATCACTAACCAGAAACCAAGATTGCAGACCCGTCGAATGCCTCAGTAACTCGGTACGCAGGTTTCCCGGATTGAACGCCACGTGTACAACCCCCGTCCGCGGCGTGCTCTTTGAGAACTCTCGTGCCATGAATACATTTCCGACTTTCGATTGGCTGTAGTTTCTACTCACGCCTTGGTCAATCGGACTACCATCATCGTTGACGATGATTCCTTGGGGTGAGGAGTCGACTTGTACGGTTATGGAAGAGGCCCATGCGACGCGTACGGTTCCTGTGGGCGAGGAAGCGGCGGTTTGGGTGAGGAGGGGGAGGAGGAGTTGGTAGAGGAGGTAGTGGCCGAGACAGTTGGTTCCTATCTGTAACTCGTGTCCTTGGGTGGAGATGCTGCCTTTTGGTGGGTTCATGATCTGTAATCATCGGTATGTTAGATGGATGAATTTGTGCATGTGTGGGGACATATGAAGCGAGAGGAGTAAAGGAGGGACATGCGCCAGCATTATTCATCAGAACATCAAGACGCTGGTGTTTAGCAGTAAAAGAATGGACCGCTGGTTTTATCGTAGAGAGATCGGAGAGATCAAGATGCAAAAATTCAATTTCGCCATTGCTCTGAGGAGAAGCATTCTTGATACTTGATATGGCCTTTTGTGCTTTAGATTCGGAGCGACCTGCAACCCAAACAGTCGCGTTGTGGGCAAAGAGAATTTTGCATAGTTCAAGACCAACGCCGGTATAACCTCCCGTCACGATGAAGACCTAGAATAGAGGATCGCAAGCGTTAGAAACATTCGGGAGGGGTAGGGTGAGTGGTGCGACTTACTCGTCCTGTTTGATCGGGACAGTTTTTCTCTGTGAGAGGCGCGGATGGAATGAAGAAGAATTGGCTTAAGATGTTCCACATAATGTTATTTTTGAAAGTAGACTGTGATACCTATACGTGTGTCTAACAAATGCAATAGGAATCACAACTATTGAAAACTGTTTCTGTGAATTAATGCGACAAATCTCATATCTACTCTCGCATAAAAGCCCCTGTTACACAGTAGTCCTAATACGGCAGCGGGCTTATATCGATGCTCAAACTATTCCAAGGTTCCCATGAAAACCCCTGACCTCCACCACATTCGGCAATTGTTTCCGTCTTATCATCTTAAGGCTGAACTACCTAGATGCAGTCTTCTCCGCGCGGGCTGTAACCAAAACAAACAATAACTTAACATCAAGCTTTCCCCAAAACTCATTTACCATACCATACCTACTCTACTCTACTCTACTCCACTCCACCAAGCCCTCCCTTCCAACCCCAAACAAAACCATCTCCATCTCCAAAAGCAACTTCAACACCAAATCCCATTTTCCTCTTATCCTACATAATCACGAGATTTAAAATCTTCCCCTCACATTCCCAAGTTATCAAACCACGATCCATCCATCATACAAAGCATCCTCATCCTCATCGTAATCCATTATCCATACCATTCATACGAACCCGAAAAAGTAAAAAAAGTCTTGGCGATTTCGGGTCCCAAGTAGGTCCGGAGGGAGTCTGTAGAATGGAATTTTACAAGCTAGTTAATCGGGTTGTGAGGGGATTATAAGTTGATAGGTTTATACTTGATGCTTCAATCTTCTATTTTTGCATCTGTGTATTTTTTGTATGCATGTGGATGTGATGTCGACTAGTGATAAACAAAACCATTACTCAGCGGTGGACTCGCACTTGTAGCTAGATTGTATTGTACTTTACTTTTAACTTTCCGCTCATTCATTCATATTGATGTGGTATTTTTTATTGTAAAGTAGAGCGTTTATGTTTATACGGCAAGTTCAAGTTAAGAGGGAGGATGTGACCTACTGCTGACACGGATTTTATCGTCCGACTGAGCTTTGTGACTCTGAGATCTGAGTTGAAAGTCATGGGATTAAGAGAGTTAAACAATGATAGATATCTAGGAATTATAGTGATTTATCAATCAATCCGAGTTATAAAACTCAATCAACTCATTAAACCTCCCCTCCCTCCCTCAAACCATCATCCATTCACCAGGTGCGCCAGGCCGCCTACTTATCGAGTAAAATCCTTAGCAAGCAAGCGAGCAAGCAGAGTATAAATATATCATAAATCCACAAATCAATACTCTCCTGATCATACTGACATGTACACTCCATCTTCATTCCATGATTATTCTCCCAGAAAGGCGTTGAAGACCACCTACAAATATGGCGCTTTATTTCCTTATTTATTCCCTGTAGAACCGTTGCATTCAAAGTCACAAATGCATCTCCATTCTCTACCCACTCAATCATACTTTGTAACTTCTTTTTGCGGCCATGCCCCATTAGGTTCTATCGTGTTAACAGCACGATGCGAACCGCATGGTACGAGGAAGAGACGATAGAATCCACTAGTTGCGGCGATGGAATCGTTGTATGGAGTCCTGGGCTCATGATTTCGTGAACGGTAGGGTTTTTGTAAGGGGTGAGGTCTGGCCCAATTGGTCATTAGAACGTAATTTTAGCGGTTCCAGCCATCCTAGATCCAGTCGCGGATGCTATCGTATATGACTCCTTCAAGATATTAGAGGCCAGAACCCTTTTCAAGATCGAGGAAGAATTCGACACAGGAACCTCCTCAAGAAATGATATCAAGACCAAATTTATCAGTCATGGCATTGCAAGACATCGCTGCGTCAGTGAAAGTGGAGAAGAGGGTGCAGGTGAAATAAACGCGTTACTGTCCGAGAATTTTTTTGGTGTGTGGG
>NGKI01000003.1:1133941-1144057 GCA_002162615.1 Myriosclerotinia duriaeana
GGGGGGCTTACGGCTAGACCTTTAGCTGAGATTAATCCGTTGTGTACGGATGTAGCAGAGCCATCAGATCCTTCTGTTGCTGCGGGTAAAGAGTCTGGCGTCCCTATCAGGGTCGAGAGAGATCCGTCCAGGCAACTACTCTACCGGTTTCAAAATAATATGAATCACAAGCAATTATCGCCTCGTTGACAATTTTCTGCAATTCGCAAGATGGTGAATGATGATCCAAGGTTCTCTCCGCAATATTCGAATAAAGATGCCGCACCTGCTGAAATGCAAACCTGAAAGCCGGTACACTAACGGCCACACCATCAAATTGATCTGCAAAAGATTGAACCTAACTCCGTCCCTCGCGATCACTATCCGAGCAACCTTGATAATCAGAATGCAATGTAGCGTTGTTAGTTGTCGTGTTGAAAATCGTCAGAGTAAATCCTTTTACAATAACCTCATCTCATAAATGACGTTGTCCCAAACTTATAGACATCCTGCCGATTGAATGGCCCATTCGCAAGAAGAACATCCTCAATGGCATGGTTCTGAGATATTCCAAAAAACCACCATCATAATGTACGACAAGTCGAGAATCTCCCAGATCTACAACTGTTTTATATTCTCAAAATTAGGTAATAAGCTGCACTTGTCAACCATCAATTGACCCTTCTTGTTCTCATGTATTTCCAAAAATCTTGCCCATTCCATAGAGACGCAATCGAAAGCATCAAATGATAACTGCCAATTTCCATACTGCACGAGAACTTTCCGGGGCAGAGTAATCTCTTGTTAGATCCAACCTCGAGTCCAGTATGTTCTCCATAACAGGTTAATGACAGAGACGACAGATCGTGGCATGATTGACTCGGTTGGAATCTTGTCACGAAAGAATGCGCGTATACTGTTGCCTGATCAATCTTGGTAGCGCTCCACGAAGCCCATCTTTCGATCATCTTCAGTGCCTAGGAACTATCCTCTGACACCTCTCCTAACCACACAAGCCCTTTCTCGGCTTTTCTGTATATATCCACCATTATGTGCAATTGCTCACTTTTTTCGGGAAAATCCGTGTGGTTTACACAAAACGAATCGGCCCACAGAATAACTTCTCCTCTTCAGGACGTTCGACACCGCAAAGCAAATTCAAGATTTGGAGTGATCAAATGTTAAATCCATTAACTAGAATGGACAAAGTCTCGTTCGATGCCCCGATCTATACGACAGCGCTGTGTAGCATTCGATGGAATTTTCAGATAGCAAAGATATAGCGTGTCAAGTAGTTTTGACTATGTCTGCTGCTCCCATTGCAGACACTCACGAGAAGAAACCATTTACGAGACTACCTACCTACCCGACGGGTAGACACTCAGCCTCAAAGTTTCAAAGCCCCTTACCGAAGAAATATCTAATCAGCTAATGTAACAAACGTGATTTGATATTGAACTTCGTTGAAAATTTAAATTCGTTATGTGAAAGCACCCATGCCAGTCAGTATTTTCTGATGATCAATCGCTCTCATGCGTTCTTATTGAACTCGATATGAAAATGTATGTTAGGATGATGACCGTGAAAGTCAGAACATCATAATAAAATAATCCCGACGTTAAATTTCATGAAGATGAAGATGATGTTGATGTAAACACGAAGGAAGTATCACTTTGACATTTCGATGAAGTCACCACAAGCTCCAACGCTAGCGGTAGATCCCCCACAGTGGCTAAAGCGTGCAAGTTCCGGGGCACTTGCCACTGCTGAAATATTTACTGGTAGACCAGGTATGATGAAGTACAGAATAGCATCACGAATGCATAGTAAGAATAACTTTCAATTGAAGAATTTCATTAAAATCATATCATTTCCTCCGAAAAAGCAAAAGTCCCCCTCTCACGGCGCAAAGGCTGTCGTATTATCCATTAATCATTATCCACCATCTCCTTTCTTCATGTATTGAGTATCTCATCACCTATGAACCGTCGCGTGTCCATCGGTACTGCAGCTCATTCTCATCGTACCTCGCGCAGTATCTCATATCATCCGTACCTCATCATCTCCCTCCCCTGCCATATCCTCTCCATGCCCATCCACCCTGAAGATTCCCCTTCGCAACAACACGAAACCCTCTACTTCTGATAAGTATTCGTCGGTTGCGTCACCCCACTCGTCCCGTAATAATCTTGATTTGCACCACCACCACCGTAGTTAGGTGGCGCACCTGCTGGCGGAGCATAGCCTTGTTGCTGTTGTGGATATTGAGCTGGTGGTGGTTGATTGTAGGTATTGGTGGGTTGGGTGTATGCCATTGGTTGATTTCCGGCGTTGATTTGGTTGGCGCGACGGCGTCGCTTGCTTACGCACCTGAGAAGGGAAATGTTAGTTGAATGATTGACGGTGATGGTGAGGTGAGGTTGAGGTTGGTGATGATGATGAGGGGAGGATGGAATTAAGACTTACATGATTGCAAAAAGGAATATGAGACCGACGAATATCAGGACACCCGCGAGAATCCATCTTCCGAAACGCGTCCAGGCAGAATTACATCTGTAGTATCTGTGGTGCGTGTTAGTTTCAAGGTCAAAGTAATATGTTTAATGGATTGATCATAATGGAGACAGAGATGCAGAGAGAGTACTAACCCATAGCCACTGCGGTAGCAAGTAGCTCTTGAATGAAGCTCATTCAAGTGTAAAGCCTCACGGGAATCGATTGGAAGAACACCCATATTGTTTATATTTAATAGAGTATCTGCTGATGGTGTTGATGTTGTTGTTATTGTTGAAAAATATTGTGTGGTTCGAAAAAGACAAAGACGAAGATATCAAAAGTAATCAATGATGTTGATAAAGTTACCTAGGTACTTACTCACTCTAGTTCAAAATCAAGAATGTCAAAGAGGTGAATAAGAATTAAAATCTCCAAACCCAACTTTTCCAAGGTTCTTATCCTCAAGACTCTTTAGACTCCTACCATTCGATTGCGGCAATGTACCTACCGTGCCTACCAACTTTCATGGCAAGAAGGCATGGCATCCAATTTTTCTTGGTTAATGGTGTATGGATCTACATCATGCCGAGAATTCTCTTTATTCACACACCTGGGCAGTCGTCCACTTCACGGCGTCGGAGATTTTGACGTGTTTTTACAACACAAATGCTACTCCTGCCTACGTTTGCGCAGCAATCATGCTACGAATTCAAACGGAGGATCCGGGTTCAAAAGATTTGCTTATGATTCATGATGAAATGCGAGCAAATTCATTGGTGATTGCGTTTGTGATTGCGTTGGACTTGGTATACTTCGCCTCCAGCTTGCTGAAAACAAAAAAGGTCGTTTTCGTTGGCTGGGCGTGATTAGTTTGAGCTGAGCTGAGCTGAGCCACAGTCTGATGTCATTGAGGTAACCGTAACATCACGTCCGAATGCTAATTAGATGATGCCCAGGTGATCATGTGTTTTTAGGTGGTCTGGTTAAGCTCCAGGACCTACTAGGAAAATCTTCTTCGAGGAGCAACTTCTTTTCGTAAACCAATGTCATGATTCCTCTAGACTCTAGAGAGATGCCTCAATACTTTTATATCAATCACGTGACTTTAATGAGTACACAGAGCTAATGCTTCATCCAAGTGGAACACTTTGAAGGCTTGCTGGTCTGGAGAAGAGTTTCTCCTTCTATTGTTTTGAGTTTGAGACTTACTTATTATTATTAGCTGGCATCAGCATACTGAATAACTTATAACTTATAAGAGGATATAAAAGGATATGAAACAGCTACTGCATGACAACTCCCGCGCCTTCCGCAACATAGTCACGTGTCGTTATTTTACAAAAAGTTTTGTTGCACACCTACAATTTTTTCAACAAATTTTGAAGTTCACAGACAATTTTTAGCGTCAAATTGTAAAAAATGTTGGATTCAGAGAAAAAGGACTAGCGTGCTTTTGATCTCTGTGTCAATTATTTTATTGATTCTGCCAATATATTTGCTCGGCGGTGAGCTTTTGGTCGGCACAACTCACTCACTGTTGCTTGTTGCACCTACCTACATTTTGATATCTCGTACTTTGTGCTCTGTATCTTCAATATTTCTTCAATATTTATTTAATTTGGTTTGATATTATCTATTTATTATCCTTTACTACGCCCACCGGAAACGATACAGTGTCCAGCACATTTCGTGTTTCGTTTCCTTATATATTCTGATATCCAACACTGCTCCCTGCTCGTACACTAAATCATCCTTAATCTAGTCTTATCCCTTTGTCGGATATTGAATATCATGAGATGATAGTGCTGCAACCGCCATCGCAGTAGTGACTGCGCAATTTCCAATTTTCACTTTGTCCGTTCCATACTGATACACCCAGCCAACTTCCCAGCTTCCATCCTCCTCTTGCATGTTCAATAAAGCGCTACGATCATTTCCACATGCAACTCCCATCTGATTGCATGTAATTATGCGCATAGCCAAATCCAACGCGTTGCCACCCAGACCGACTCTCTCACGCACTCGTAACTTCAACAGCGGGCCCAGAGTCATTTGAAGATGAGGGTCATTCGATGACCGGAGCAGGCGTCCGATAAAACCCAAGCAGACGTCTGCAGATGGGTAGTATCGGGTTCCTTGAATGTAGGAACGATCTTGGAGCATTGAGTGCACGACTTGGAGAGTTCGCTCGAATTCGTGACCGCGATTAAAAGAGTAAAAGCAAGCAAGGATATTTGCGCTGACAATGGGGTCAACCCTTTTCTTATTACGGTCAAAATATGTCTGTGGTGCTGTTCAGCAAAAGAGCTTTCCTTATTATTACCATGATAGAAAGTTGATAATTACCAGGAAAGTGCCATCGTCATTGACATATTCGGCCATTTCGTTTAGAACCGACGACACTAAATTTGTTGAGGGTCGAAGAACCATCAAAGCAAGAGCTGTCGCATCAAGATCATCGGGAAAGAAACCTCTTTTATCATTCTCGGCGAAGAAATTCCAGGTCCTTCTGGACCCCCAAGTGAGGTCCATGAGTGTTCTAAGAGCTTCATGTCAGTCGTTTAGTCTTGCGTAACATTGATTTCCAAAGCCCAAGGACTATCAACTTACTGGTCCTCCAATATTTCCACGACCAGTAATTTCGCGAAATTATCCGCAAAGGCTAGTCCGTTCGTAGTGATCGAATCACACTCCTTTCCATTCTGATACAGCCATCTCCAGCCCTTACCAACTGGACTACAAAACATCTCGCGCAACACACGAACTGTCGACTCCCCAAAAATCAATCCCCGAATCCCCAATGCTCGTGCTGCATTCACATTCTTCTCTTTATCATCAATAAATAACACTTGATTACCGGCTAGACCGATATGATCCAAAACATGACGATAAAACCCCGGGTCTGGTTTTCTCATTCCTGCTGCAGCAGAGATGAATACGTTATCAAAGAGATCCCAGTCCATCTTCGTCGCGAGCTCCTCGAAATCTTCTCTTCCAACATTCGACATAGCATACACACGAATCGCAGGATCTTCCTTCAATATGCGAAGAAATGAAACGATATTATGGTCAGACTGTAAAGATTCACGCGCCTGAGCAAATGCCTCTGTAATCTCAGACACAGGGAGTGAGAATTCTCTGGCACTCAACTCATAACATATATCCCGAGTGATTTCACCGCGCTCATAACTCTGCCAAGTAGGCGTCGAGCAAATGTCTTTTAACGTTCGAGCTGGAATAGTTGTCGTCGTGTTGGTGGACCATTTGAAGAGGACATCGCCTAGGTCGAAAATGATGGCTCGAGGGGGCACTAAAGAGAAATGCATTTTTCTTGCACGCACAGTTCTGTCTGATACTCGATAGAACGAGGGAAATGTCGGTTTATAAATATAGATTTACCCATTTATCGGCCTTTACACATACCGATACATGGTGAGATTGCTAGATCCGCAACGTTTTATCTTTCCCGGAAAGAATTGCTTTCTTGGGAAATGCGCAAAAATGCGCGGGTTACGCGGAAAATATACAATCTTAACAAGTTCTTTGACCAATCCTTCCTCATTGAGCAATAACACACCAATTACAACATCAACCACCCCCTCGGTAACGCAACCAACACCGCAACCCTCAGTTTCGCCTTAATACCGGTGGGATGTTTCGCTGATCCCGCTGGAGGACCATACATACCCGGGCCGCAACCTTATTAAACTCTTCTCGAACGATTCCAAGAGTCCATGAGTCCATGAGTTCATGACTCCAGAACTTTATCTTTCTTCAGCCCTAGCCCACACTATAGCTCAAACTCCCATCACCTCATCACCTCATCACCTAAAATTACTCACGCCACCAGATAAAGTCTGGTATTCGGGTAAACTAGCCCAGCTTACCACGTGCCTTGAAACGAACAGCCATGAGGTGGATACTTTATATCGCTTGTTCCCGAGTTGTGGACTTTCTTGGACTTTCTTGGACTTTCTTGGACTAGAATACAGGAGAGGATTGTACGCTAGCACTATGCCGCGGAACCCTAAATCAAGTAGTCTAACGGGCGGGCATACGTGTACTACCATCACGCCACGTCTTGTAAGGGAATCCGAACGGTGCTAAGTCGGGGACAAGTAGTCGAATTTGAAGTAGTGCGGTTGGCACGGTTAGTGTTTCAGGGGACTTTAAGATGGTGTGATTTGATGGATGTATACCGGTAGATGAATTGGGATGCATATTAAGATATACTTTTGCTTCTTTCTTATCTTGCTAATATTTTGTAGGGGATCTAGTGCTTGCAGTACATTGTTCTTCGAAATTGTAATAGTATCATCTGATCCGATTGATTTCTTTGACCTTATCGGTTCGATCCTCTTCATCCACAAACTCACGCCGTCTGAAAACAGTTTCAAACAACTACTCCAATACTTCATTCTCTGAAATTTGTCGAATTCAAGTAATCCACATGTCAGATACATACTAATGCAAGGCTACAGATGCATCCCCCCCACTTTGGCGACCGTTGAGCCCACTATTCGACATGAGGCAACAGGGGGGTTCTCACGTTGTCAAAAAGAAAGTCCGAGAGGGGATCCAATTATAATTACGAATAGTGGCAAGGTTGTACTCCCCCCCCTACGGAGTAAACAAAGGTTAAATAATGGGTACACCCCCACAATGATAATTTAGCTGCAACAACCACTCTCCCTCCCCCCTGGATGAAATATTAAATTCTGAGCTTGGAATACGCTAAAAGTTTAACCTTTATTCAGGGGGGGGAGTAATTGCATATTCCAGTAGGTTATATTGGTCCATACGCCCTTACAACATGGATATCATATCGAATCATATCAGTGGAGCAGACCCAACATTTAAACCATGCTTACAGGAGGGGAGAGTAGTTGGCTTGATAGAGCCTAGAGGGGAGTTTGTGATAACAGGCATGATTGATCTTCTTTCGAAAGTGGTACTTCGTATTTTTGCCGACCGCGGGTAATATTTACGTGGATATCGAGGACGCCCGTACGTGTCAATTTTCCGAAGTATGCAGTCGGTCATTTATGGTCAAGACTGTGTAGGACCATCTCTGATTGTCAAATAGTAAGTTGTTTGGACATCGGCACTAAGGCTTTATGGAGTATAAATCTTTTACGTGTCATCTATCTTTTGTGGATTCCCTTTCTTCTTTTTGTGTTCTCAATGAATCGATTTTTGGGTTGTACAACCGAGTACAAGATACGTCAGTGATTGATTCTACGATACCCGAGCGTTTGTTGAACTTTGCTTTTCAATTGATTGATTCGATATTTGAGGGATTAGTTGATTTATCGCATTCAAAATCTCTAGTTCAGTAGTAAATATATACTTATCCAACACACTAAAAGCTAACTACGAAACCACTTTACAATGGCATCGCCTCCACCCCCGGGATCACCACAGGTAGCAACAGCACCGACACAAGCTCCCGTACCCGTTCCGCTAGAAGTTGATGATGCAGAAGAACCAGTCGATGATGACGATTCCGCTCTAGGATCCGAAGCCGGAAGTTCCACAACTTCACTCGCATCGAGTATTCGGAAATACCGCATTGAAAATGGACGCACATACCACGCATATAAAGATGGAAAATACGCATATCCCAATGATGAACTAGAGCAGGAGAGATTAGATTTACAACATCATATCTGTAGTCTCACATTTGATGGCAAATTATTTACAGCCCCTATTGATGCGGAGAAGGTTGAGAGAGTTCTGGATGTCGGTTGTGGGACGGGAATTTGGGTGACGGATTTCGCGGATATGCATCCGCAGGCTACGGTGTTGGGTATCGATTTGAGTCCTATTCAACCGTTATTTATACCGCCAAATGCAGTTTTTCAGGTGGATGATATGGAGGAGGAGTGGACTTTTGGAGAGGAGGATCGCTTTGATTTTATTCATTCAAGGATGATGACGGGAAGTTTTATGGACTGGGATAGATTTTTTGAGCAGGCTTGGAAGTGAGTTTTCTTATTACTCTCTGTCTCAAATCCTTATTTCCTTTTCGTCGTCAAACCCCTCAAACTCCTCAGATACAGAAAAAATACATGATTGTACTAACCACCCATTTACCATTTAAACAGCCACCTAAAACCAGGCGGATACATCGAAGTTCTCGACCTCATACTCCCCATCGAAGGCGCAGACAATACAGTAAAACCCGACTCGCCGCTCCTCAAATGGTCACAATTACTTCTGGAAGGAAGTGTCAAGATGGGTCGGGATCTGGATAGTGCACTCACTTATAAGGAGCGATTGGAGAAGAGGGGGTTTAAGGGGATTACTCAGACGATCTATCGTTGGCCGGGGAATAAGTGGCCGAAGGATGCTAAGGCTAAGGAGTTGGGTGAGTGAGGGATCTGTTTGTAATAGTCTTGTTGAGGAGGCTTTTATGTGAGGGGATGGGAGAAATTAGGGGTGGTAAGGGGATACGCTAACGCGAGAATGAAAATAGGAATGTGGAATCACGAAAATGTCTCCCAGGGTCTTATGGGGCTGAGCGTAGCGATTTTTACGAGGGTTCTGGGGTGGACTGTCGAGGAGTTGGAGGTTTTTTTGGTCGACGTTAGGAAGGATCTGAGGAATACGAGTGTGCATTCTTATTGGCCTATGTTAGTATTTTGCTTCCCCCTCTTTTATTTTTCAGAGGAGTTTGGTTGGGTTGGTTATACTAATTTTGCGTTTGTAGATATGTGACGTATGCGCAGAAACCTTTGGATGCTTAATAGAGTGCGGAACGATAGGAAGATGGACTGGGATTTAGGGGTTTGGGCCGGGGGGGATCAATGTCGAGTCGAGGGGGCTTGGTGGTATATAGGAGGAGATGTGGGACTGGTGATTGGTCCGTATATATTTGTACATGAGCATCGCATGGATGAAATATGAATTCAGTAGCCGCGACCGAGTGGTTGGGGTTTTCGGGGTAGCTAACATTTACATTTATAGGGATGAATGAGAACTAACTTAGGAGTTTACCTATGAGGCAGTTGAAGCTAAAATATTTGAAGAGTTCATCCCTTAGATGGAATGAATATATACGTATTTATCGACAATTGAAAGACTTGAAGATGAGATATTTCCTTCAAGTTGAGGCTACTTTTGTTTGGGCTCTTTCGGTTCAATATGCAGTTTTTTTTTCCTTTCTCATCACAATTGTGTCTTCCCATATATGCCACTTTCTCCTCGCAAGTTCAATCAATTTCTTGCATCAGAGAGCTAAGAGTTCATCGTTATCCCATATATTAGAGAAATATCACTCTTCTAAATCAAAATATAAGCTTCTGTTCGAATACCCGATATATCCTCGTTACACAACATCGAATCATGCCGAGGTTTAAAGCAGAAAGTGAGGTTGGTGATAATTATTCATGTCGATTTGATGGCGAAATTGATTTGTTTTTCTGGCGATTACCATTCTGGGGTCTTGGGGGATTGGGAATTAGTTATACTTGAGTTCTTTGTCGCCTTTAATGATATATAATTCTATGTAATCGCTAATGTGCATATTTTGCAGTATCTTTAGCAGTCTTTAAAATGAAAGCCCCATAGAAATTATCTCCTGATTGGTGAGGGAATTGGGATGGAGAGGTGGGAGGGTTTTGATGTTGGGGGATTTGG
>NGKI01000003.1:1152959-1193124 GCA_002162615.1 Myriosclerotinia duriaeana
CCGCGTACTACTCCCGGCCAAACTCCCCCCAATATCCCAATAATGTCTACTGCTCCCACTGCCAATCCTCAGACTCTTGAGTGTGCCACCAATGGGTATTCCCGTACTTCCTCCTATTCCCCCTTTACTTAATCCAGCTAGACCTCCTAACCCTAATCCACCACCATTCTCACTACTTCCTCTCCTCCCCACTCTCTTCCTGACTCCCCCATTATTTGCCTTAACGTTCACTAGAGGATGATGAGCTCTTACTCTCGCGGCCCTCGCCAATGAATCTGGTGTGATTTCCACCGCTAAATTATCTCTCCCACCCGTACTTTTCGATAGTACCGGACCCCCCGTGGTTTGAGGTTGTACATTCCCACTCTCACTCTTACCACCAAATCTACCCCTCAAATAACGAAATACCATCTTAATATCCAGATCCCTCTCCCATTCCTCTCTCGTGATAGTAGATAAAAATGATTGTCTCGGTGTTGAATCTTCCGATTCTAGTCCTTGACCTGCTGTACTTGGGTTTGGGATTGGTACTGGTCGAGTGATTGTGGGATGAAATTCAATGCTGGCGTTCGTGGTAAGAGTTGAGGTGAGATGTTCTTGTTGCGGATCTGGAACTGGATCACCAGTGAATGTATTTAGATTATTACTTGATGCGGATTCGGGAATGACAGGTAAACCTGCATAAGGAAGGGGTGTTTGTTGGGTTTGAAGATATGTTGTAAAAGCACCCGGATGATCTGAGATTTGATTGACCAACAATCCTAATTCGCGAGCTATCCGTTCGAGGAGTCTGTATTCCCATGAGCTCTTATCAGGCTTTGGAGTCGTAGCGGGAACGGATATGGGTCTCCCTGGTGTCTTGGATAAATTGTCTTCTGTGGGTAAAGATTCGCCAAAGATAATTGAAAGGAGATCATCATCTATACCCATTAGATCTCGTATAACTCTTCGAGTAAGTTTATTCCATAGACTATCGTTTTCGCGAGTGATTGCTGGTGCTGGTTCCGCTTCGACATTATTCAACGTAACCGCATCTTCTTGTTCCTTATCATCAACAATACTCTTCTTCTCACTCGACATAGATTGTTTCCTTCTCCTCGTCTCCCTTTGTATTTCATCCACTAACGCTCTACTCTGTTCCATCCTCCACATTTCAATCCTCCTCGTTCTCTCCATCTCCGCAGCCCTCTCATTCTCCAAAGCCATATCCCCAATCTCCAAACTTTCCCTCCTCCTCTTCACTCTCCTTGGATTATACATCTCAAAGGCATATAAATGTTGTTGAACATCCTCTCCAATTCCATCGACCCGAAAGCTCCCCAACCCATCATGTTTCGGTAACACAGGTCCTTCTCCCTCTTCCCTATTCCCATAAACACTTGGTTCAGTCCTAAACTCATGCAAATGACTATCCAACGAATCTAACTCCGCATCCTCATTATCTTCCTCCGTCTGCGCATCCCCATCATCATCCTCATCGGCATCAAGTTCATGATTACCATAGATCCCATAACTCCTTGCCGCTGTTTCAAAACTTCCAAAATCACTAATCCTTGAATGACCCGCTGTACGAGTTGCCCTCGTTCTCCCCGTACTAGTCGTATAAGTTCCCTCAGTAAAGCTGGGCGCCACTGGAGTAAATAATACCCATTCTTGACCTTCTTCTACTCCCCCATCTCTCTCTTGTATATTTTGTGGCGTCTGCGTCTGCGAGTTTGTATCTTGGGTTGGTTGGGTAAATATTCGAGGAGGAGCATGATATGTAGGTTGTCTAAAAGCCATATTTGTGGTTTAACACTTATTGGTGGTACAATCTTCGTTCGTATCTTCGTGAAAGAATATCAATGGGTCGGGTATTTCGTAATGTTATCGAGTATATAGTAGTCTTTTAATGAGACCACCTGGGCATTCGAAGAGTTCCGTATTTGGTATGACTTAGCAATTTCGAAGGCTTCGAGGGGTTCGAGACTTGTACGACCGAACACTGCTTACATGAGGCGACTTGACGTATAAATATATTCCGGTCCTACCGTCCTCGACTCAAAATATATCATCCAAACGCCACCACAAGACGTTGTACAACGAATACCGAGCCCTGCGAGCGTATCAAACCGGCATAGGAGGTGTATAAGTGTGCGAAGCAGACGAGCCGGAGAGCAAAGGAGCACAGCAATAAATAAATAATCCCCAATGCCCAATTCTCAATCCTCAATCCCCTGTGACCGAAAATGCAATCCCGTTCTCAACTTTAAACTTCCAAAGGTAAACCCCGTGGCTTCAACAAAGTAAGGGAAGGTTCCAATAAACAATGTCTCCTCGAATCAAACAAGCAAGATAAATGAAGCAAGTAGAGTTTCTTCTTATTCTTGTACCTCTTCAAATAGTACATGTGCAATGTGCATGTACATCCATCCATCTAAAGTCGTGTGAGGATTTGAGATTAGATCAACCAAGGGTCCAGTATGCCATACCATATAACACGCATACACGTGGACTGGTGGATAAGAGATGTGGATGTGTATGGGTGGATAAGAGCCTAGAAGAGGGATAAGAGATGGATGTTTTGGTTAAAGAGGTGGGGTTATCATTCATTCGATGATATCAATCAAATCAATTAATACCTAACTTATAAGGTATCTATGAATCAAATCCCTTGAGAGAGAGCATTCCCAGGTCTTCTCACTCCTTTCACTGCGGAAACAATAGGATTATTAAAGATTTAGAAATGCAAGAGAATCCAACAATCTTATAATACCTACCTAGGTACTAGGTAAATAACCAATGTCATTGTATTCGACTCAAGTTAGCTGACTGACCGACAGATAAAAATAAAACGAACAAATTAATGTGATTATCTGCATATCCGACTTTTCCCTCTCTATGCAGCAGCAGCAGCAGCAGCACTTCTACTCATATTGGATGTATTATACTCCGTATCTAGTAGATATCTACCTACCTAGTATTCAGCTACTCCCTATCCCCAATAAACTTCCCAATCCCATCACCTCATCCATCACACCATCGCTCTAACACCTTCACCCTTTCTTACCATACATACATGGCCTGTTTATCCCTTCACCAACTTCAACATTAACTCCCACCATTACCCTCCAACCCTCCAAAGTTTCAAACCAACCTTCCATATACCGCAGTGATACCAGCCAACCATTTTACAATAAGAACAAGAAACACTACGTTGAGTGGAGCACTTTGTCTCAGTCAGGTACGTACTTTAGTGAGGCTTGGAATATGTTGTCATGATTGTCATATTGCATATGGCTTTTTGAGTCAGAAATAGATGTACCTTTGTGGCGGCTCGACGTATCGACTCAGGTTACCTTATCTCGCCTTGGCTTATATCTGCTGAGTGAGCTGAACTCCTATTTTTCCACCTTACTCGGCCTCAATATTGGATTTGTCAAGAGTATATATCCAACACCCAAATCAACAATCATCACATCATTCATACGTCAGATATAAACATAATGAGTTTGAAAGTCGTAGAATCAATTCCTTAGATACAATGATTAGGATTTGTATCTGCCATCTTATGTGACACCATGCTAATCCAGCCATTGCAAATGTACGCCTTTCTGATCATACCCCGAATTTCCCCTTTGATATCAACGACTCAATTTATGCCTCAGTCTCGAAAGCAGCTGGGAAACGTCGGATGTTATCGGCCAACTTGCCGTGGTTGGACAAAAATTGAACATATGCACCATCAACCAAAACCTTTCCGCTTTGCTTCTTCTCCATATATTCCTCACGACGGAGAGGAGTGAAACCCCAGTTCTTGGAAACGATAATCTTTTGACGACCTGGGAACTTGTATTGGGATCTGCGAAGGGCCTCGAGAGCGTTGGGGCGGACTGAGAATTTGTTAGACACTGTAACCATATCATGACTTGAGAATAAACTTACAAGAGTCACGAGTTCTGATGGACAAGATGATTTGACCAATGTTGACACGGGCAACAGTTCCGTTTGGCTTACCCCAAGCACCACGCATACCAGTTTGCAATCTATCGGCACCAGCACAAGACAACATCTTGTTGATACGGACGACGTGGTATGGGTGAGCACGGACACGGAGATGGAAGGCTTCCTTTCCTGCGGACTTAACCATGTACCTATTGGAATGTGATGTTAGTTTCCATCTCAATAATCCAATGTTTCCCATATCCTTTATGTTTTTTTTATCTCCACTTCGACAAAATTCCTCCCATTCGACCTCATTTATTTCGGGTTGAACTCACTTGTTGGCGCAAATACGGGCGGCTTCCAAAGCCTCGGAACTCAATTGTTCATACTCGTTGGAAACCAAATGGATGCAGAGAGGGAACTCGTCAACATTTGCCTTCTTACGACCGAGATCGAAGATACGAATCTTTGGGTCGGGAACACCACGGTTGAAACGAGACTTAGGATAAGGCTATAAGATAAAATTGATCAGTATTGTTTCCTTTCGTTCCTTGCGATCCCGCGATAGTAGCGATAGTAGATTTGGCGCCATTCCAACATGCGAAGTCGTTGATGAAGAGCGGCGAGCGATCAAATTATCGAAAATCCTTCAAATCCAACTCGCACATTTCGATATAATTTCTCATGGTGTATAATAGAATTTACACACCTTGTTCTTGCAGTAACGGTAACATCTCGCTGGGCGGCGGGCCATCTTGAATGATTTCTAGAGGGACTTATTGGTGTTGTTGTCGATGGGTTGTTCAAAGGGGATTCAAGGCCTTCAAAAGAGTTCCTTCCGTCTCAGCTTGATTTGTAACAATTATTGCGCTAGTCCCTTTATAGATACTTAAGCGAAATCATTTTAGGGCTTCAAATCAAAATTGCCCAAAGAGGAAGGCCTGGAGTTCCGGAGTTGGGAATAGTGGCAAATTGTATTTCAAATCAAGTAAAAATTGAAGGCAAAAGGAAGCCCTGGAGGTTTCAACATGTCTCACAATGGGATTACTTGCCTAGGCTTTATAGTTTTATACATAATTATCGCCATTAATTGTCAGCATCAAATCTCTCAAATATACGGTATTCGGCTCTCGAGAATGTCCGGCGTTAGGAAAGAAATCCTTCCAAAGTCAAGATGCTTCACATCACCGGGCAGTATGACTGTATGAGTCACTTTGATTGAGACCGAATTGAGTTGAAATTGAGTTACAAAAAGGCGAAACGCAACAATACAATTCCATCACTTGGCAATCAGAAATAGTAGAAGGAGAAACAAAGTTCTAGAATCAAGATATATCATTTCGTGATGCTATAAAGCTATGCAGAATATGCATAATGATACATATAAATGGTCAATCAATTATGACTGATCTTGTTCCTTCATCTAGAATTTCTCCACCTCGACAACCAAATACTAATAATTGATATTCCTAATCTATGCAGCTTGGCTAGAGAGGATATCGGAATCACCAGCATCCAAAACAGCCATGGTAGAACATCTGAAGAGCTTACCGCAAGCAGTACCGAGCTCAATCTGTAAAGGATAAAATAGTAAGCAAATGAATACCCTCCAAAGTCTAGAAAGACTTTATCTCTGGGTAATGTCCTCCCAGACCTAAAAAGGTTCTGATCGATAGACAGGTATTTTGACAGATGAAATATATACGTACGTTGTTACCGGAGAAGTGGTGAACTTGAGTCTTGGACAACATGGAGTAGTACTCGAGCTCAGACTTGCGGAGAGGAGGGGTGTTTCCGGCGATGATGACGAGCTTGGCCTTGCCAGATCGGAGTTGCTTGAGAGTAGATTTGTATCCGAGAGTGACTATAAAAAGAAAAATTAATATTTTCGTGATATTTTAAGTCGAGTAGAATTGGATTTTTTGCATACCCTTTCCGGACTTCATAACAAGTGCCAAACGACTGTTGATGGAGTCGGCGGTCTTCTTAGCCTTCTTAGTTGTTGGTGCCATCTCTGCGGTATTGAAATTGGATAAAGCGCTCCGGCTGTGTTGGATTATTAAATTTTGATGTTGTCGTTGAGGTTGAGGTTGAAGAGAAAATTTTAGAAGTTCTCGATATTTTCAAAATGTGCCGCCAAGGTAATATGCGCTAAGACCAAAGTCGACTAGACCAGACTACGAGGGGGAAAAGCATGACCTGATCACGTGATACATGCTAGAAACACTAAGTTAGAGGTTCATGTCGTCTGGACTTTTCTAGCTATGGAGACGACGTCAAAATATCGCATGGTCCTGCAGTGTTTCGCAGATATTGTATACAGATGCATACCTAGTTACATATACTAGCAAGCAGATAATGATGATCCCAGATTCACAGATCCCTCCAGCATATCCGAGTTCATGTCATGCCATATCATACCAACCAAGTTGAACCAACTCATCTATCGATACCCAGGAGATTCATTCTTGAGAATTAACCTTAACCAAAGTGCTGCTGCATCCCGAGGTCATCATCAATATCAAGCATAAGAGGGTTATAAATCTGCTAGTAAAAGATTTGAATCATATTTTCAAGAGACTGAAAACGAATAGCGATAGAAGTTCTTCCCCTTAAACGTTCCTGTTAGCTAGGTAACGAAGTCCCTCCCTATCAATATCAATATGAAAACGAAAACGGCGAAGAACGGAGATTGAAGAATCATGCTAATACCTAGGTAATGCTAAATTCTAATGCTCATGCTCATGCTCATGCTCATTGCTCATGCATTCATCAAAACGCATGGTCCACAAGAGCGGATTTTGTATGGATAACTCTCGCGAGTCGCGAACTGATTATAGGGAAATTCGAGAACAGCCAGTCATTTAAGCATCCAGACCATATCAAGGTCCAGTACGGAGTATTCCAGTATCCATACGGTCTAGTGCCACTGAATATCGAAACCGGCATTTCATAGATCAACGATATCCATATACTCCGTAAGAGTCGGTAGGAGACCGTAAGACTCAGGAGTCACTCGAGGGATCATTCCTTTTCACTTGAGAATAACAAACAAATATAAAATACAAATAATAATGAATATAACAAGGGGTTTGAACACGACACGTGTAAAAAGAGCAACCAACTCCCTCTCCTATTGACAATTTGACATCCATGATCCATCCATCCTTGAATTCATCCTTCACTTATTATTCCGTACCAACTTCCAAGGTAGGTAGTAGTAATAGGTACCCTTCTACATAAATACATACATCTTTACTAGGGATCTAGTAGGTAGTTTGTATCTCCTGATCAAAAAATCCAAAAAAAAAGAAGAGAAAACAAATACATGCCGCCCATTTTTTGTATCTTTTTGATCCTACCGATTCCTACGATACCCCCAGTATTTTGTTTTCAACCGCATCAACCGTTCACATTATTAGCATTAGGGCGGTAACTGTTTACGGTATATGCTCTACAAGATACATCCATACATCCATACATACATAACCATAACCATAACTAAATCTTATCGCACCGCATCTTACCTCTCTGACTGTGAAGTACCTAGGTAGTAGTACTTCACTTGAATCATCAAACAATCTCACCTTCTCACCTTCTCACCTTCTCATCTTCTCATCTTCTCATTCACGAATCTTTTACGACGTTACGATAAAAGCCTCCGTATTCACATATAAGCTGAAGAAGAGAGGCGTATAACCTATATTTATTATACTACAAGCCACCCGTGGACTACCCCAACAACCATATTTCACACAGCCCCGGCCTACCTAGGTAAATCGGTAACGGCAAAAGGGCAACAGATTTATACTAGAAACATCAAACATTCATGCAACAACAATACAATACCCATAATCATAATCATAAAGATTATTGCTATTAAATATATTACTACAATTACTACAATCTCTCCATTCTCTATTACCTTTACCGAGTATCCGTTTCAAATCAATTATCCATCACGAAATCTTCGTTTCGTTATTTTATTCTATTCTATACCCCCATTCAGGATCCAACCTACAAGCAATCACAATGTCAGCAGCTACAAAGAAACCTCCAGTGGCTTTAGGAGGAACTGGTCGCAGAACTCCATCGGATAGTCCAAGTACTGGTATACCAACAAGAACTCCAACTCGTTCACCAACAAAAGAATCTTCACCTACTACAAACGGCACACACGCACGAAGTCGTTCAATACGCAGTGGTACCCCATTATCCGCACGAGCTGCCATGCAACGACCGGGCACTGGTACATCCAACCTCAGCTCGAACAGTGTACCATCTGTTGCAGATGATGATGCAAGGGCCGAGAATATTGCTCTCTTGGATGATTTGAAGGAGAGGCTTCGCAAAACCGAAACTATATCTGAGCAATTCCAAAAACAAGCTCAAGTTCTTCAATCAAGGTTGGATGAAGCTTTACAGGAACAAGGAAAGTTGGAGGATCGTTTACATGAGAATGAAGAGAAATTAGAGACTTTACAAAATGAAAAGAGAGATGCTCTTCGTCAAAAAAGGGAGATGGAATCCATTTACGAGGCCGAGAGAAGTTCCATGACAAAGGAGAGGGAAGAGATGGCGAATCGAGAAGAAGAGATGCAGACAATCATTCAGCGATTGAAGGATTCTCTATCGCAAAGATCTTCATCTGATGAAGAATCACGACTGTCCAGACGTTGTAAGCTATCATATTATGCGATAATCAATACATTATGCTAACATTCAAAGCAAACAATTCTTCCCCTAATGTTAATGTCGAAAATGGACAATTCGCCCCTCCATCCGCATCCGGATTAAATCGCAGCGATTCTCGCAACAATTCCAAATTACTCCTACAAAAAGATAGGCTTATTGAATCCTTACGATTAGAATTGGCAGAAGCTGAGATCAAATTGGTTCAATCTGAAAACATGGGAGGCGGACGAATGCAAGAGGTTGAAAAATTACTCTTGGAAGCACGAATGACGAATGCAAGATTGATGGAAGACAATGAGAGTTTCCAATTACTTTTACAAGAGAAGACATTGAACGGCGATTTCTCGAAGGATCATTTCGAATACATGGGCTCATCTTCAAACGCTGATGCGCTGAATGCTCTCGAGGGAAGATCCCCAGGAGCTTCTCTCGCAGATGAACTTTCTGAACTTAACGACAATGAAGGCGAAAATGATCACCTTCGTCGCGTTGAAGCAGAGCTGAAATCTGCCAAAGACCAAAATAAAGCTTTAACATTATATATTAACAAAATTATCGAGCGACTTCTACAACATCAAGATTTCGAGGCAATTCTCGACTCGGATTTCAAATCTGGAGATACCAAAGGACCTGCCAATAAGGATAAAGATCTTCCACCACCTCCACCCAAAGAACAAGCTAGTGGTGCATCAATCCTTCAACGTGCGAAGACTGTAGCTATGAGTAGTCGCAAACCACGACCTCAATCAGTTATGCCAATGAGCCATTCAACTCTCACTGAGGATCCAGAAACTGCACCTAGCATTCCATTCGGAGTTGGTCGCTCATCAAGTGTTCGACAAGGAGTTCGTCCTAAATCCGAACAATACACAGGCGGCGGCGCATCAATCGTCAACCAAATGTACAGAGGTGGCCAAACCTCACCACCCCTCCATGGACCCCAAACACCTCGACACTCGCAAAGCTTTTTTGGCACTGGTCCCATGGCCGGTAAGCCCACTTCTCGCCATCCATCTCTTGGACAAGTACCCACCGCGGGTAATTTCCCTGGTCTCAGGAGCGAAACTAGTAGTATAAGCGGAGATAGCGGTGAGGTCAGCACACCGCCCAGTACTCACAGTCCTCCACGAAAAGAAGCGAGAAAATTTGCCGGGAACAAACCAAAACCATTGCAATTGGTTCAGGATAAAGAGGAAGAGGAGAAGAGCAAGGCTAAGAGGGCTAGTTGGATGGGTTGGGCTTTTGGTGGTGCAGGTGCGCACAAGAAAGATGATAGTGTGGGGGCTGGGATACCAACTGAAGATCCGATCATTGAATAATTGCGCAATGCGCTATGATTTATCTATTATGGTTGGAAATTTAAGAATGGGGATGATCATGGATATGGGGTAATATCTGCATAATAATACATGGGGAGATCTGAAAATGTGGTTGGAAATGTGGTTGGAAATTCGTGTGGAATAATGTTGTTGGATTACAAGATATGTTTGGTGTAGATTTTGAAGATATGACGCTTGGCGGGTGGATATACTTTTCTCGTTTCTTCTTCTTGCTTTCTTGATTCGCCGAATCTCGAATTTTATCACACAAAGTGGTCACTTTTTTTTATCATTTGGTCGGTTGGTTGGTTGGATTGGTTGGATCGATTTGGGCAGGTCAACTTCCCGCAATTTGTTGCTATCTTGTATCTGGGTAGTCTAGATAGAGCTTAGGTACCTCTCTTCTCCTTTCTTCTCTTCTCTTCTCTTCTCTTCTCTTGATTGTGTCCAGCGGGCCTGGGTCTTCTGGCGACACGAGATTGATGATGGATGGATGGGATATGAAAATGAGAAAGTAAATGAGAATGAAATGAACTTAATGAACTTAATGAACTTTAAATCAATTGGTTTGGTGTTGTTTGGATTTGTGCGGTGGTGGTGTGGTGTGGTGTGATGTGATGGGATGTGATGTGATGTTGGATGTGAACTTTATATTTGATTTGGGGGAGGAGAGGGGAGAGGATGATATGGCTATCTTCATCATATCATTTTACCGCCTTAGTTTGCACACCTTTTTTCTCTACGAAAAACGCACTTGCATAGTTCTAAAAGCCTAAGATTTGTTTGGTAGTGTTGTATTGGGTTTGATAGTAAGATTTCATCTTTTTATACTTGGGAAGTAGGAAGGTGGGAGGTTTGCCGATGGGGATAGTCCGGACGGGATGGTGTAAGGGGGGGATTTGGTAGGGGAATTTTGGTAGGGGATATTCGGTTATTTTTATGGACTTCTTCTTTCTTATCTATCCATTTCATTATATTCTGGCCTAGTTTTTGTACTACAGAGGTTTGGCATCTCTAGTTTTTTTTATAGGTGAGATATTTGTTCATTTGCAATTCTACACAATTGTACTTCTCCATCTGTCTCTTTTCCCTTTCCTTTTAGGAATAGCTATTCACAATATGCTGTACTCCTCATTTCCCCCCTCTTCATCTTTTTTCCCAACCCACTTCCCTCCTCCCCAATCCCCAAAGCCCGAATCTCAATGACCACTCCTCACTCCCCACTATATAAACCCCCTACGCCTCCAACACAACTCCTATTCTTCAATGCATGCACACCACAGAACAGGGCGACAGGGGGCGTGTCGCAATGTGTGGACGGTAATGATGGTAACGATGTAAAGCCATGGGAAGTGTGTGTAGCCTTAAAGTCATGGATTCAAGCATTCAAAGATGGAGAGGAGAGGGAAGCTTATGAATTGTGAGAATGAGACACTAGGAGGAGAGTATTTCGTTGTCGATATATAATCTTGATTGTCGATTGGTCAACGGAACATTGGTTGTGATTGTAATTCCTACATTACCGTTATCTATAACAAAAAATTTACTAGCATGCGTTTTCGAATTGTATCCAAACCGCCCTCAACTGGGAGAAGCTCATGAGAGAAATTTTGGACTCTGGCTGGTGGTCCTTGAATGTGACAGTCAGTACATACTGCTTTTCGATTATGTGTTGTATGATGAGGAAGGAGAAGGGTTGTCTTTTCATATCGTGGAGGGGGTTTTTTGGGGAAGGGGTATTCACTTTACTTTGATTTTTTTTTGGCTTTGAGTAAGTATACTTGAGTGTTCCTGGCTTTTGCTAGAAATGAAGATAGGTATAGATATTAGAGTAAGTGGGTAAGGCAGTATTCACATATATCTTGTTTCCCCCCTTTTGATTCTGTGATCATATGAAGTCATGGATTTGTGAGTTAGATGGCCTCTGAACTGCTATTTATATCCCCTCAACTCCACCTCCCTTCTACTGTATAAGCCCAAGCTAGTGATCTGCGGGAAATGTGCAAGGAGGGTGGAAATTCTGGGAGGATGTGGCTACCGCGTATGAGCACACACAGTCAATGAGTCGAGGATATGGTAGGGTTAAGCTCTGATTCAAGCGGCCTTATTTGTAAGTAATGAGCAGATGAAATGGTATGTGAGTATATCTTTACCGTTGTTTCATATTTTCATTGTCAGTCTTGAGATAATGTACTAACACCGTCTTTCCTCGGGCCTAATTCTCCGCTGAATCCCTTCGATCTCATCTATTAAATTCCAATTATACCAACTACATCTTGCTTTACTGTCCCTCTTTGTAGTCTTCAATGTGCCATATATCGAGTCCATCTTGCCTCTACCAGAACACAGCCATGGCGCACTGCCTTCTAGTTTGTGAGAATATTTTAACGTTTCTCCCTAGAGTGAGTAGGGGTTTATGTAAGAGTTGTTTGAGGTTTGGTTCTCGGATAAGGTTAATGTTCTGAATAGAAAGGTGGAGGATAGATTTCTTAGGGGGGGGCATTCGCATCATTCACTACGTACCTTGTTAGACTATCAAGATTGGCATGTGTATTTAAGTGGTGGATGTCATGTTAAGCTCATGGTGGCAAATCCAAGGACCTGGAAGAAGACGGCAATTCCCAACATGAACAGCTGTATTCGTCAAGAGAGCTGAGCGAGACTGGAGAGTGTGAGGGTGAAAGTCTGTTGCTACCAGGATGATTACCTAACTCAACCTCTCGGTTTGGGTTTATTTAGTAGGTAATTCAGAAGATTCTAAAGACTGATGTATACTTGTAATTTTCGCTGTCTTTCTCACCTTGTATTTACCATCCCTAAACATTTGTTGTTGCTCTCACTTTATCCCATCTCATATACATTAACCTCGCATCTCACACCCCCCTAACCACCTTTTGTCATCTGCAATCTATTTGTATCGTTTTTTCCCCCAGAGACCCTTGAAGATTGGAAAAACCCAAGGTTTCAGGATTACTTCCCTCTAAAGGTGATTCTCCTAGGATCGTGGTTGATATTTCTTACGATGCTTGGGAATACTTTGAAATTTAGGAGGGTGTTTTTATACCTATCCAGGGGTTCTGTAGTTTTTGGGGAGAGGAGTGTGGGGAAGGATGATCATGTGCGGGGCTAGTTTTAGATTATGACTTAGGATATTTGCTTTACCTAATAAGTAAATCACGAAGTCTCTATCTGATTATAATACTACGAAAGGAAGGTTGAAACCGGAGATTAAAAGGTTGTTATCTCGAACAGCAACACCCCTTTGAAACGAACCTCCTGTCAGCACTCCAACTTTATCTTCTCCTGTTCCTTCTCATGGTATATTTAACTTCCGTTGTCAATGTATCAGAAGCCGTTGGGATCTGGTATATCTATCTCATCCTATCTTATCCCATAATTTCATTGTTGTCATTTCCTCATTTTCTTTTCTTGTCTATCACCCAATCCTGTCGTCATCCTGTGTGAAATTGGTTGATTTCGAGCTATACAACTATATCTAGGTCCCAGGATTAAACACCAGATATAGAAAACTATTTTCCGTAACTCGTCGGCATCCTTCAAATCGAGAGTTCTCAATATATCTGTCATATCTACGGAGAGTCTTTGAGACATGAGAAGGTTTCTTTTATGCTGGCTATGAGCTAGGTAAGGGGTAATCTGTGGGGGGGAGGGGATTGGGGAGTTGGGGAACAGACGGTAAATCGGGATAAGTGCAGGAGGTGTAATCTGAGTTCGGTGGCAGGAATGGGGTAAAATCTATCCACGCCCTGTCTTCTCAACGCGCTGCCATAGTATCCACGGCGCTATGCTATATACGTCTTCAAAAAGATAGTACATGAAGGCTACGAACAAGATCATATATTACAGAGATATTCGAGCCAGGACTACTCAATAGCAATCTTGCGCAGTCTTAAAACAGGTTTAAGCTTGATTTTGAATTTCTTGTCCATTGAATTGTCAATTATTCGAAAGTCATTCGGGTTCTCCGGATCTCCATTTTACTCAACTATAATTCGATCTTTGTGTTTTTGTCATTGACCAAAATACAATTTATGTTGTCATTCTAAGACTTATGAATATCGGATATTGAGCAGTTCTTATCCAGGACTTAACTTTTCTGAGGAAAACCGGAGTGATAATTAGAGTCAAAAATTAAGTTCAAAAGTACGTACCATTGAAATCACCTCTCGCTCGGATCGTGAAGCCAAAACAACCCCCTTCGGCTGATATGAATAGGCCCATATCATTTATAGCCTTTCCAAACGAGCGTAGTGGGCTCTTGCAAATCCCGTTTGAAACCTCGTAGCAAAGCGTGGTAAGCCCCAAGGGGGGGGAGGTTATTATATTCAATTTTCATCAGCTCGCACCATCATTCTGCAATAAAACCCTGCTTTTGTGGTAATTCATTGTATAATGGTAACTTCTGACATCAGAGGTGGGAGTAGATATGGCTAATGGTGAATGATATTCTGCCCCAGGTGGATACATAAAGCTATGGTTCTTCCATGGAAGTTTTCTGAATACCAACATTCCAATCAATATACCATCGAACAATCGCTACAGATATTGCCGCAAAAACAAAAAAGCGTCCTCGAACAAATCCACAACAGAGTTTGGGCGGTGCTTGATTTGGCTCTTACACCGTAAGTTTTTTTTAATTATCCCAGTCTCCTGTTGGTCTCATCTCTGCTCAGAAATTTTCCATTGTCTGTAGACCAGATTGCATTTTTGTTGTAACTAAATATATGTATTGTCACTAGACTTTGAGAGGTATCGTACTCTTAGCCAAAAGTCTGACAATGCTCCACTTGAAGCTACCATATTCAACTGTTTTCTTTGGCATAATCTTGCGCTTCGTTCCATTCTCTTCATGAAGGTATGATGTGCTCTTGAATAACTCCCTCAAACTTCCAGGTACCTTCGGCCATTACGGGATAGCGGGGTAAAAGAGGGAAATACGGATTTAAGCATTCACCCCACACTAGCGGCATGCGAGCTCATCTAGTTACCTACTAGGTAGTACCTTCTCCTCTACGCTCTCTCACTTTATTCGAACCACCAAAAAAATATGTTCCATAAATTCCAAAAACTTTTTTCAGAAAATCCAAAAAAAAAAACTCCAAAAATATCAAGCTCTAATGATGGGGATTGAGCCCAACGGGGGGGTCGAACCCCCAACCTTGTGATTAAGAGTCACACGCTCTACCGATTGAGCTAGCCGGGCAGGCTTTTGCTTGATGGTTTGTTAAAGCAAATTGTTTTGTTTGAATCTATTTAGGGTATGCTAGAGAGAAAAATCTGTAAAGAGTTTGTGAATAATTTTCTAACGAGATTAAGCGAGGGGGTAACCATAGTGGGGTAGGCTCCGTGAGCTAGTGATAGTGACAGAGCCACAGTGGGTCGTTTCTTGGTGGGTGACTAGACGGAGGGAGGAGCAGATCATGTTCAATGGGTTAATTGTGAAGCATTATGTGATCCGCCACGCAAAATCACGGATATATATGCGCACTTCCTTCTAGATACGGCAATCGGGAAAGAAAGGTCAGGCTGCGTTGCGCTCAGGATATTTATTGCTTAGATGACTTTTTTTTTACTGAGTAAGCTACCACGGTATCCACTGCCGTTTCATGATTGTATATCAATCGTTGTTTCTTTACACCGACTATGTTGTCGTAGCCTTTTGTATTCACGCTGTCACTCACTCCCTCGACATCAAACTGTCCTCCTCCCCTCGCCTTCCTTCGTTCTTGACTGGCTCTTGAAAGTGCTTCTGAGGAACGCATACACTGAAGAGCTACAGTTCTTCCTCTTGCAGAAATGCGTATTCACTAATATTGAGATGACGTAATATCCTTCATTTCAAGCAAAGTTTTGTTGCATATCTGAAGATTCGGAACTTGTTCATTTATTCGGAATCTTTGCTTTACTCAGAATCTTTGCTTTACTCAGAATCTTTCTAGTTTCGCATCTCCTGTTCAAAAATTTCCCAACCCTCCCAATCCTTCTACTCGGAACCTTTCTACTTTGGAAATTTTCATTCGCTATGGATTTGTATGGTTGTTGCATATCTGAGAGATTCGGAAACTTTCTAAAGTATGGATAACTCGGTTTGTTGCATATCTAACATTCGAAACTTACAGTTCCAAGTTTTTCCATGTTTTGGTTGCATGTATAATTGTAAGTCGATTCGGAATCTTTATATTTACTCGGAAACTTTCCAGTTCTGGATCTTTCTAGTTCAGAATCTTTTGGTTCAAAACCCTCCCAGCCCTTCTACTCTTAACCTTTTCTATTCCATATCTTTCCATCTGGAATCCTCAATAGATGTTTTGGTTTGGTTTTGTTGCATATCTAATCTTTCCGAAAGATTCGGGATCTTTCCAAAGCTTTCCAAAGCACTGAAAACTTGATTTGTTGCATATCTAACATTTTTCTATTCTATTCGGAACCTTTCTATTCGGAACCTTTCCAAGGTTCTATTAGAAACCTTTCATTAGCGAGACATTACAGTTCTCGGTATGTTTGGAAAATTCCGATTGGAATCAGAGTAAAATAGTATGGGACTGAGAACTTATTATCGAAGCGTTATTACCTATCTGATTTACTCGGAATGATCTACTCAAAACAATTGATTCAAAAAGTACTAAAGTATAATTAGGAAATTTGATCAAAGTTTTGGTACATATCTCATTCTTTCGGAATGAAAGTACAAGTTCGAAGTTTACTGCGAATGTTCTTATTTCTTTCGGGGTGGATTCGATGAGATTCAATTCCAATTCTGAATTTCCATACCTATGGCCGATTTCGTTGCCCAACCTGTACCCATTGGGAAAGTTCAAGCCGGCAATCTATTTCTCCGAAGAACATGTTAGAGAAATATATTTATCTCTACGGGGTATATCTCTACGGGGTATAAATTCCCCGTCAATATTATCCGCAGCATCAAGATTCTTTGAATGAGATCTTGTAAAAGTTGTCTAATAATCCGAATTGTCGTCCAGGTTTGGAAGTTTTGAATATATTGAATCTTTCCAATGATTTTGATCTCCTAAATTACTCAATATTCATCTGAACAATCAAGAATCGCTCATTTTCCATTTGCCATACGGACTATTGAAAACCCTAGACCCAGAAACTAGCCAGCAGAATTCAATAGTATCAAACCACCGCAAACCCAGGTGCTGACAAGCAGACTTCTGGTACTAACTCTAAACCCAAGAACTAGAAGTTTCCGACGTGAGTACGACCAAGCTCACTATAAATTATGAGATATTATGCTAAGTATACGGGGCTTAGGGCGTGATAGCAATTGGAAAAACAGCGCGGAATGGTGCGATGTATCAGACACTCTCGACTACCTAGTACGCTGGTGCCTTCAATTATGATTCTGGATGACTACTGTAGGTTCTCATTCAACGACCTCCCCCGCCCCGTCTAATCATTAGTATATGGATCATGACTAGGCTAAAGTTCCCAATCGGAGAGCTCGAAGGTTATTAGAAACTGAATCGCAATGAGTTCATGGGATCTTCGTATCAACGGTCTAATCGCAATACGCTATACAGAATCTTATCTTATTTCAATATAAGCCCTCAAATCTTCTTCCCGCTCAAATTCCTCCTTCTTCCGCTCTTCATATTGTTCGTGATTCGATATCTATCCGCAGCTAATATTTTACACTCTCAACCGTCTCTCTTTTCTAAATAACATACCTTTATCCAATACAGCGGCGTTCAATAGCCTTCTCTCGATTGGAATCATTTCAACTTGATAAATCGCCACTACAGCTTTAATGTCTTTCGTAAGGTGGTAAGGAGACGATGCTACTTGTGCGCTTAAAATCATGACCCATTCCACTTTCGGACTCGTCCTCAACTTCTTGATCGATCTCTTTGGAGACATTTGGCAGAAAGAGGATGGATGATTTATAGCTATTATCAAAGCAAGGACTACCAAGGCTGAAATACAAGACCGAATGACATAAACTCTCCGGGTGTCGGAAATAGGCTAACCAAAGAATGAGCAGAAGTTCAAGAAGTGCATTATGGGCGAGTGATAATTAGGCCGCAGTTGTTAGGATTGGAACTATTGACTCAAGTGTTTTGGTTGACGGCAAGGTTAGTTGATAACACTCACACCTCTCGCTTATATATCTGATTTTCTTAAGATATCATAGAAGAGGAGTGCGGAGTGCGCAGTAGGGGGTATGAGAGAGAATGATTTCCTAGAAATAGTCAATAGGAAGTTATTGGGAAAAGACTTACCGCTGATGATGTATCAAATGATGGGCGATTTGTTCAGAGGATTGAACCGGTAATACCACAATGGCAATCCTTCGCTCAGGAGGGAAGGACACGGAGATGAAACAGAGCAATATACAAGGAAGCCGCACACGAAAGAAGAGTGTAGAAGAGGATGCGTAGAGACCGAAAGGAAGATTCATAACTTCATATACCAGTGCAGCAAGACTTCGCTTCTATCTCAACGCATTAATCTAGGAGAGAGGGACCGAACAATTCATCACATCTATGAGATCTTAATCTTGTAGATATTTCTCCAAAGTGGAGCGCATATTTGAATTCCCCAAAAAGTACCGATATAAACAATATGATACCTCGGAGATGAAGCCCGGTCCATGCCAAAGCAGTAGGATCGAGGGAGTGGAATTCCATGAACTTGCAGATCTTACAACCTTCTATGCGGCGGGGATCCCAACTACCATCTAAAGCCCTCGCCAAATAGAACAAGTCAAAACACGTCGAAACCTTCTGATGTTTTCACCACTGTTAAAATAGTCAACCGTAAATATTGCATACTAACGCCACAGTATGGGAGCGATGATTGTATTTTATCAGCCAGTTGGCAATACAACAGGCCAATACATATCCCATCAAAAACCCCACATTTTACTACTATAATCCCCGTGATATGTTCCTCTCGCTTTGCTTGAATACCTATACGTCACTCCCAACCATATCTTATCAGGGATTTCCCGTAACCCCTTTACACAGTCAAGAACATCTCGCATCTCGATGTTCTTCCATGCCCGTTTCATAATCTACCCCCCAGCTATTAGTAAGTAACCCTCATAATTCCCTTCCATATGAGATTACATACCCTTCAGCAATCGCGTCAACCCCGGCGTGGGTTTGGGTACAACATATTCCTCCTCTATTTTAGTATATTCCCACCCCTCCAACTTTTTCGCCTTCATATCTACGATAATCTCCCACTCGTCCCTTGGGACTCGCTTTTAACATATGAATCAAATCCCGTGTCTCTCTCCGCGACTCTTCCTCGGGAATGATCGTGCAGATGATTACCATGAGGATGGTAGCTAGAAGAGGCCCCATAATTCCAATGGCGTTACGGAAGCAAATATGTTGGGATTGATGAGTGGTAATTGTGCAAGTGCATGATGATGTTGGGAGAGCGACAGATGCCGAGGCGAATGCATTTGTGACTGCAATACGAGTTGTAATTGCCCATATTTCGGTTTAATGTTTTACTACTTCAAGTGTTTCTGTTGATGGTATTGTGGATGATAGTGGCGGGTTTTAACGTCAAGCTTCGATGAGAGTTAAATCAATAAAAGTCTTGGTGATTAGATAATTTCCCGAAAGGAAATATAACATACATTTGAGTATCGATAAATGAATTAACCCCTAGAAATTGAACTTCTTAATGTTAACACACAGTCAGATTTTCGGATTGCCTACTCATTCATACATCAGTAAAACTTGAATATTGAATATAGAACAGAAGGTACCTTAACTGAATATCTTAGACGATTTATGTGATGCGAGTTTTTGATGGGAGCTCTTGATGAGATGATAAATAGATATATCGACATTTTTTATAAGATTTCAGAGTAGTGTAAATGCTAAAACCCTCGGGTTTACGACGGACCGAGTCTAACTTGCGAACCAGACACGTCACACTGCTAGGAATCTAGTACGGTATTTGGGTTCGAATAAAGTTTAGTCGAGCGAGAAGTCTAGATGGTCTTCAGAGCTAGTGGCTCGGGATGTGATCAAGATCAAGATCAAGGTAATGCTTAGGCTGGCGAGGCGGCATTGATATCGGATGACAGGTACTTTTTGGTCACTTTTAGTGTGACGGGTGTCTTTGGTGTAGAAAGGTATGGTAAGGTGTACTAGAGTACGTGAGTTGCAGATTGTAGCTTAAAATGCTGAATAAATTCATGGTTGCAAGATAACATTGCGAAGAATTTCGTGGACCCCCAATATAGTATTCAACAAATTTGATTTGTTATATCCCGCGGACGATTGGTCGTAACCGCCAAAAAAAAAGATGGACGGACTTGCTATGAGGGAGAAATTGATATGATATATAGAGGGGCTGCGAATTCTCCCGGGCATGCTCCTCCAAGTCAGATAGAGTGGAAGAGGCTGGAAGCAGTCGAAACGTGGCACATGAAGGCTTCGTTGAGTATTCTTCGATCTGTTATGGTGATAACATCGTATCGCAACAATAAAGGCAGACTTGCAAGATAGTCGATTGGCTTTACAGTTGCCTTCAGTTCAATGTACCAACAAGAATTAGTAATAGCGAGCAGCAAGTCTGGATACCCCTAATGGTATTTTATAACTTTATTTGGTGGGACGGCAGTAGTAAGGCTGTTCCTAAATGAACGCTTTGTAGGGTGGTAGTATCGCAGAGAGATGTCACAGATGATACTTGGACTCTGGAACATTGGTGATCATCCCAAGGCAAGAGCTACTCCATGTCTAGAGAGGCTTGCAGAGGTACTTCAGTGGTATGCAGGAGATCTTCTGCCTGTTTAGCCAATGCCTTTACTCGATGGAGAGAGGTATTTTGAAGTAGTTTTAGATGTTTCCCCTTACAACAGAGATACGCTAATTTCGTAACGATTTTCAATCTTAACACAATATTGACGAAGAATGTGCTTAATTAAACTTAGCGCATTCATGCTTATTCATGCTCATTCCTCGTGACCCTAAAGTTTATGGGTATGTGATACTTCATGAGGAACCTGGCCCTGCAGAAAGCTGGATGGAAGGGTCAACCTCCTCATCCAATCAGAGGTCCAGTTCGAGTAGAGGCCGGTGTTAGGCTATACCTGACCCGCCATTGGAATATCTGACATCTGACATCCTGCTTAGCTCTGGCTTCTGTGATACTCCTCCTTGTCGAAAAAAACAGCCGGTTGTGAGGTATCGCTTGATTGCGAATTCAGGTTAAAGGGTGCATGTGGGGCTCGCTCGCTGGGCTGTTAGGAGTCTGAGTATGAAAAGCTAAAACGAGGTTGGAAAGTGTATGTTGAAGGATGCATTTGTTACCAAGACGCGCTGGATGTTGGTAGTGGGGGTGGTAGAATGTCCAGCGGAACCTCGAGGTGCGAAATACTGACAAGGATAGGAAAAGTGTAGATTTGGACATTGAAGATAAATTTTTGCTTGTTTTATGGTCTTCCTTTCTTGAGTTCTGAAATATCGTTTCCAGTTTGGTGTGCCGATCAACAGGGCTGAATAGTGCTTTGGTTGAATATTTTGTCTGGGCGATTTCCAGATTGCAATAATGAAAGGTGCTATAGTAGATTTGGATTTGAAAGATTTTTCATTGTCTGACATTGCTTCAAGTATCCCGGAGCCTTGTATCAACTATAGTATTCGTAAGTCATCTAATTATCGAAGCTGGTTTTAGATAGTGAATAATGGAGCGAGGCGTTTGGGCTAAAGAGGGTATTTGATTCTCTAAATCTAGCTAGAACAATTCAGAGTGATGGGGTGCCTTAGCCAAAGAGACCATTCGATTTTGCAAATCCGACTATAACAATAGAGAGTGGTATGAGGTATCCAAGCCCAAGAAATAGTTCATTTCCGAATCCAGCTAGAACAATTAGCCTTGGCACGAACGCAATTTGTAGATGTCCGAATTCAAGGTATTCATAGGCCTCTCAGTACTGAAAGTTGGTGTAACACTCATGCTGTTTCGTTCAAATAGGCCGTTGAGACTTATTTCCATATCTGCTGCGTTGTCGTGCTACCGTGATTGGATGGAACGGAGTTTCTAAAGGCGGGCAGGCATTCAACGATCTGAAGTAGCTCATGAGATAGATAGAATTCAATATAGTGGAACCTGAGTAGGAGCAGCAAAGAAAGGAAAGGAAGTAGTGCGAAGCACCTACCTAATAATATTGGATCGAATGCACTTCTATATATATTCGTTACTCCGTGGTGAGACCAACTGCGGATACATAAGGAGGGATTTGAGTAACGGAGCAGACGGGGCACTGGCTTACTTCATACTCCGGCCTCGTACTTGATGAGATATGTCCACTCCGGAATTGCATGCTTAACTATTAGGAAAGCGTACCGGCACTGAAAAGCCTGTGATTAAGTCTACCGCTATAGTTAACCTGGAAATGCACCAATGAAGTAGGTCTGCAAGAGCCGAAGCAGCCAAGGACTGTAAAAATATACGAATCTATTTCTTGGGCTTCTCGGATTTCTCAGCTATTGAGTATAGTATGGATCCTAGTTTAGTTGTATTGTACTGGAGTATGTAATGCTGGAGGTTGTTGTATTCGTTCCGAGTTTGTATACTCCGTTTGAGTGTATGGATTAGGGATGTAGGGAAGCAGACTCATGATGACCCTTGTACGTTTCCACGAGGGTGTCGTTTCCTTGCTGTAACCTGCACTGCTGGGCATATTCCTCTTGCGCTCGCAATGTATGGTTTCTCGTGCAATATCCATTTGTTGTCTCAGGCGATATGAAGAGGCGTGTGCCAAATGAGTCGACAGGTCGAGGTTGAGGTCGAGGTCATGAACTCCCGTTCGTTCCGGTCGTGAATAAATCATCGAGTTGTTATCCGAGGACTCGACTTTCTGCCAACCTCGAGTTCTCTCGCCGGCTAACGCCTTTTGAAGCATGTATATCCCGAACGGTTGAGAGAGGTTTGCATCTATGCCGTGTGTTTTTGAACGTGTCGTTGCGGTGATAGGTAATTATCGAGTCGTCAATCTTGGAATCCTCCTAGTGACAACCACAGAAGTCTGCATGGTGATCGTGGATACGTTTGTATAAATTATTGAATTATCATCTATCGAATCTGCTCAAAACCGGGTTTCTCCTTAGCTCCAATCCTATCATTTGTTGTGACATTTCGAAGTCAAGTGTCCCCCCAAACCGTAAAAAGGGCCTGTATCGAGGTCGTAAATTAGGATTTGCTCCAAGCCTCGAATCTTCGTCTGCCGGCTTACCCAAAGTTCGGTATCTCACCTGTCGACTCGGCACAGAGTCTTGTGTGTCGAGGTCGCGGGTTCTTGAGGGGGGAGGCAATTTTAAGCTTGCCCTTTAACAGGTAGATAATCGAATTATCATCTGCCCACCCAAGTTCGTTATTTCTCCAGCCAGAATTCCTCACCGGCCGACTCATTCCATAGCCATTGTGTCCAGGTCGTGGATTCCTGAGGGGGAGAAACAACTTTAAGCTCGCCTTTTAAGAGTAGGTTATCGAATTCTCATCTGCCGGCTCACCACAAGTTATTGCATCGAGGCTGTGAGCTTGTGAGGGCAAAAGCAACCCTAATTTCACGCTCTAGAAGGTAAAATATCGAATTGCCATCTGCCAGCCCATCCTAAAGTTGGGTATCTTGCAAGCCTACCTAAAATCTTGCCAGCCTGACCAGAAGGTTAGTGTCAAGACCGACTTTCGTGCCAGTCTTATGCAAATCGTCTAATGAAATCTTGCCAGCCTGACCAGAAGGTTAGTGTCAAGACCGGCTTTCGTGCCAGTCTTATGCAAATCATCTAATTTTCATCTGCCGGCCCATACCCAAATTTGGTATCTTCCCAGACTCAAAATTTCTCACCTGTTGTATCTTGATTATAATTGAGGAGGTTGAGGGGGATTGGCCTCATACTCCACTACCAATCAGCCTTTGTTGTTTGGTTTCATCGTCCCTCGAATATGCCGTAAGAGAATAATGCAGCACTCACTGCCTTGATTCACACCATTCATTCAAACTCGAGTGAAACATCCATAGCCACAAAAACAATGAAAGATTTCCAATTGAATCAGTTTCGTCGTACGGGAAATAATGTAAGATATGAATTTGATTGGTGATAAGTGGGGGGGGGGNGGGGTGAATGAACACTTTTTGAAACTCACCTACCTGAGGCTACCTCGTAATCTTCCGTTTCAATAATTCCCATCTATCCACCACTGAATCACTGATATTCCTCGCGTTCCATGAAAATTTGCAAGTGAATCTATTGAATTGACGCAGGTGATGCAACTCGAATCCACTTGTAATGAGAAAGAAGTGAACACTTCATCAAAATTTCGAAGCCATTCTTGCATGAATCCAGCCTGATATCAAGTTGCCCCTCACTAACAAATTTTATTATTGCCCCTCCACCAAAGATATAAAGTGTAATAATGGATAATTTGAATCAAGGATTCCATAAAGATAGGATCATAGGATCATAGGAACTATCTTTACTCTAACTAACCACTTGTAGAGATCATTGCCGCTGGTTAATCCACTTGTATGCATAGATTAAGAATATTGATGAGAGTTATTGGTTTTCGTATAGATTATTGAAATACAAATCCATGTTGAGTTGATGTAACCATTATTGTAGCCGTCCTCACTGGTAGTGCCTCTGCCTCATCATCCTAGGAGGATAGGAGCCCAATCGCCACATCTGCCTTTGCAAAACCTTTTTTTTCTTTTCTTTCATTAGGTGGAGTCATAGATTCGTAGACACTGGACAGCATCACTGGTACTCTGGTAGTCTGTAGACTAGGTAGATTTTCACATTATCATACAGTCAATATCAATCTAATGGGTCCATTTAGTCAATATGCTAACCCACTTTTAAACCACACCGAACCAGTCATACCGACTCAAAGCGCTTCAAAACGAAAAGATTGACTCAAATCACATGATTATACCCCACTTCTTAGCGTTAAAATTCTATCGCTTAGCCTACCGCACAACTCAACTTTTTTTTATAAACCCCGCCATCCTCTCGCACTCTCCATTCTTCCTTCTTCGTCGCACATACCTGGATTCAAGTAATCATACCTGTGCAGTAAGTTTTATTCTTCCATCCATCACTTCTTCTCTTTTTATATCAAACTTTCAAAGATCCTTCAACTAATACCTTCTTCTTTCAATAGATTAAATTTAAGAAGAAACAACTTCCACAAATAACAAAACACAACCGTCAAAATGGGGTAAGTTTGAATCCATCAGAGTTTTCATTCAGCACATTTGATATCCTTCACTCTTCGATCCATATCATGGACTCTTTACTGATTTGTTTCTGCTTTATAGAAAGGAAAAGACTCATATCAACGTCGTTGTCATCGGACACGTCGACTCCGGAAAGTCCACCACCACCGGTAAGCAATATTCCTTCTGCAGATTTGCGACTTCGATATCGGTCTGCATCTATTTACAAACAATAAACTTACATTATATACAGGTCACTTGATCTACAAGTGCGGAGGAATTGACAAGCGTACCATCGAGAAGTTCGAGAAGGTGAGAATTTTTCCTTGCCCCCTTGAACAATTCTGTTCTCTTTCTTCAAATCCTTTGTTCGTGTGCAGATTGGGTACTCAATGCCCAACCTTATCGTGCTGTGCCCCTCGGTGGGGTAAAGATTTTTTTCTTGTCCCACCTGCAGATTTTTTTGGCGCCCGGGCATTTTGTCTGGCACAATCAATCTATCTGCCGAGTCGCACTGTACAGCACATGATTAATTTTTCTTGTCGATCTTTGAGCCTATTGTCTGCCATATCTGTCAACGGAAGCTAACAACCATCATAGGAAGCCGCTGAACTCGGTAAGGGTTCTTTCAAGTACGCATGGGTTTTGGACAAGCTCAAGGCTGAGCGTGAACGTGGTATCACCATCGACATTGCTCTCTGGAAGTTCGAGACACCCAAGTACTATGTCACCGTCATCGATGCCCCAGGTCATCGTGATTTCATCAAGAACATGATCACTGGTACTTCCCAAGCTGATTGTGCCGTTCTCATCATTGCCGCTGGTACTGGTGAGTTCGAGGCTGGTATCTCCAAGGATGGCCAAACTCGTGAGCACGCTCTTCTTGCCTACACCCTTGGTGTCAAGCAACTCATCGTCGCCATCAACAAGATGGACACCACCAAGTGGTCCGAGGAGCGTTACCAAGAAATCATCAAGGAGACCTCCAACTTCATCAAGAAGGTCGGATACAACCCAAAGACCGTTCCTTTCGTTCCTATCTCTGGTTTCAACGGTGATAACATGATCGACAACTCCACCAACTGCCCATGGTACAAGGGTTGGGAGAAGGAGGCCAAGGGAGGAGCCAAGTCTACCGGAAAGACTCTTCTCGAGGCTATTGATGCCATCGACCCACCTTCCCGCCCAACTGACAAGCCCCTCCGTCTTCCCCTCCAAGATGTTTACAAGATTGGTGGTATTGGCACGGTGCCAGTCGGTCGTGTTGAGACCGGTATCATCAAGGCCGGTATGGTCGTCACCTTCGCCCCAGCTGGTGTCACCACTGAAGTCAAGTCCGTTGAGATGCATCACGAACAACTCGTTGAGGGTGTTCCAGGTGACAACGTTGGTTTCAACGTCAAGAACGTTTCCGTTAAGGAAATCAGACGTGGTAACGTTGCTGGTGACTCCAAGCAAGACCCACCTAAGGGAGCCGAGTCTTTCAACGCCCAAGTCATCGTTCTCAACCACCCTGGTCAAGTTGGTGCTGGTTACGCTCCAGTTTTGGATTGCCACACTGCTCACATTGCTTGCAAGTTCTCTGAGCTCCTCCAAAAGATTGATCGTCGTACTGGTAAATCTATTGAAGATTCTCCAAAATTCATCAAGTCAGGTGATGCTGCTATCGTCAAGATGGTTCCATCCAAGCCTATGTGTGTTGAGGCCTTCACCGAGTACCCACCTCTCGGACGTTTCGCCGTTCGTGATATGAGACAGACAGTAGCTGTTGGTGTTATCAGTAAGAAACTCCGCTTTTTAACCCTCCTATCATCCCTCCATTCGCATTTTACTAATATACTTCTTTTAACAGAGTCCGTTGAGAAGCAAGAAAAGGCTGGTAAGGTCACCAAGGCCGCTGTCAAGGCTGGTGCCAAGAAATAAATGCAACAATGGAAGGAAATTAATAGTATCTCAACCATCTTTGCTTTGTTTCGGGTTCACGATGATTTATAGCTAGCGCTGCATGACACCATTTCCTTTTGTTCCTTCGGGTTACGATAAGATGACTGGGTCTGGGTTTGCGCAACGGTTAGCTTTCGCGTTCTGGTATCATACATAGAACATAGTCGTCTAGAATGCACTTCAAAAGTATCTTCCTTCGTGCCTTGGCCTTGTGATTATGACTCTGGAGTGAAACCTGTACATGCCCTGTCCCAAGTTTTGCTCTTTGACAACATTGTCATACCTAGTAATAGCTTTAGCCACGAATGAATGAAGTGAGAGGATGATAGACAGGTTAAAAAAACGGGAGGCTCCACTTCACTAATTATTCCTATAGCGTAAAATGTATTTGGCTTTTGAATTACTTATTATTATCGGCTTGCCGACTTATATATTCTTGCTGCATGGGTACGCAGTAACATATTTCCGATGTAAAGATTGATGATGGTAAAAGTACTCAGGGAAAATAATATTTATTGGCCACGCGCTGCTTCATTTCTAGGATCCAAAGTATTTTTTTATTTTTTATTTTGTTTATTGGAGATACTTACAGATTTCATTTGCCTTTTGTGTATTATTCGGAAAACTCATTTACTATCTCCTCGCTAACCTACTATTTTAAATAACATCACCTCAACACTTTTCATCTGCAATCATCGGATTTCATTTTCATCGCCGCAATGGTCAGAAATACTACTAGTAGACCGAGAAAATCAGTACCAGAACATTTGCCAGTACAAGTGGATGATATCCAACCGAGCTGTGTTTTGTGGCTACCGAAAATAAATGAGGAGGGAGTCGAGCTCTTTCAATGTCAACAACACTCTCGGTCATGCCAAAAGCATTGCGAATTGAATACAGAAGGCTATGGTCATCATAATATACTTGTATTGAATCTCGACAAGAACATCGAAAATGAAGTTACCGTTACATTTATTGCTGTGAGTAAACTTACTCGCCGAGGTAGAAACATATCACTTGACTAACCAACTCCAGATGACCCGTTCACCCGTCGACGATGACCCAACATCCTGCTACTCTCCCATCGGCCACGTATTCACCCAAAATTTCATGCCCGAAGCTCGGTCTCGCTACTGGCTTCGTGCGGATGAACCCGAACATGAGAAATTGAACAAACTTAGGTACTTATCTTCGATTATTTCATACCTACAAAAAGACAATCACCCAAGATACACCGTACTTCTGGAACTTCAAAAGAAAGGATCAGGATCCACGAGGGAGAGCTAAAGCAGATGATTATAAATTAGACGATCCTTCGTTCAAGAGACTTCAGGAACGACTAAGTAATCCGCCCGCGACGAAATTCGCAAATACTACGAAAGTTTAGCCGCAACATGTTTGCGAGAATGAAACGACAAATAAACTGCCAGACCAAATGTCAAATCTGATGATGTCTCCTGTTCTTCCACATACGGTGACATACCGTTGACTCCGAAAACACACGAGGACATAAAAGAATCCTTAGACCACAAACTGTGGGCGATCTTCTTGAACGCCAGCAGATTCCCAATATTCGTGATCTCAGATGTCCAGACTCATTCCAGATTGAACGTTTACCGACGCGCGACCCATTATGGTTTGGGAATGGGGGTTTCATTTCTTTGAAGAGCTTGACGTTGCGCTGAGGTACTGCTGGTTAAGGATTGAGTTTTCAGACTTTATGAGAGGGGAAGATTACCAGCGATGGCTTAGGGGTTGTGGAGAATTGGGTAGGTTGCAGTGAGGATTTTAGATATGGTTGCTTTGGGTGCGGGGAAGGATGTTGTGTTGATATATGAGCTGGATTTGAACTTGGGATAATATTGTTTTATGTACGGGTGTTTGGTGTTGGGTTAGAAGTTTGTGGGATTGTCCTTTGATGTACTGTTGTAGATGTACTGTTGTACTGGGGAAATATCTTGGGGTCGATTCTGTATACAACCATGATATAATCTTTAGATAATGCGATGGAAGCAAAACACCCGAGTTTAGTATTCAAGTATTCACCTAATGCCGTCCCTAAGATCAAATAATCGTTTGCCATTTTGACTATTAATTTCCGACTTGAATGTTCAAATCTCTGGAAATACCTGATGATAATAGTATATGATCATATACTCATTTTAGTTAAAATAGTCAAGGTGCAGAAGATACTGACTTCATACTACATGGAATATTGAATCATCGAATCCAATACATATGAACGTTGAACGTAACGGCCCGGTGGAATGCTTTTGGGAAGTTTGCATAATGACTCACTGGCATACAAAACTCAGACAACTCTACCGAACCCTGAAAGTATACCATCTCGATTACAATCTCACATATAACAATCGAGAATAAACGATCCAATCTTAGAAAATTCCTCGCCAGGCAAGCGCCAACTTCCCTTATTAACATGCTTCAGGCAATGCTGCGTTATGCAATACAATGCTTATTTATATCGCAGTATTATTTTCATCCATACCCAATTCCCACTTTCAATTTCCCACGGATATTCATGTTAATCAACCCGCTCAGCTTTGAACATGTGCAAACCCGCCCAGAATACCCAACAAAAAATACATCAAGTACCTCTTTCCTAGACCTCATCTCATTATCTCATTATCTCAAATCCACCCAAACAATCCCCTTCCACCTTCATCTCCCCCTCCTCTCCCACCTATCCATAAGTCCGAGTCCTCAATCCGACCCGCCTTCCCCAACTTAAACCATCCTCCCATAAAGCCACCAAACAAACGCTCCAACCCCCAAAAAGACAACCACCAACTCCCCAAATAACCTCCCATCATGCCCCTCCTCTTCATCTCCACCATCAGGCCTTCCGCTCTCTGGATCATGAGTCCGTGCAGCCCTCGTATTAGTATCTCGTATCCGTGCATCCCAATGCGAACGATCATAGCGTTCTACTGATGGGAGTGCCGCTTGATAATTTGAGCGTGGAGGGCGGGATGCATATTGAGGTTGTGTTTGATATTGTTGGTATCGGGTTGATTGGATTGGGGTTGCATGATATTGTGAAGGGGAAGAAGAAAGAGGAGACGGGCGTTGAAGTAATGCTTGCCTTTCTGCTGCGAGTTCACGGAGAATAGAGCGCTCTGTGGCGCGGTCATAATTATACCATTCTCGAGCGGGTCCTGGTGGTAGAGTTGTTCGAGTTTGCGACGTTGATTGTGGGAGAGTGGAGGTGGAGATTGCTGTGGATCGGATAGGCGCAACATGACTTCTTTGATCTAGTGATTGTCGAGGGCTCTCACGGTGACGATGCATAGTCGGTATATTAATGTCTCCCCTAATTTCCTGCCACGGATCCGTAAAAGTAACTCTCTGTGTCCTCTGTCCAGAAGCATTTTCATTCTTCGCCTTCACAACCTCCGTATCAACCCATTCCAGTCCGCGCTCATTCATATCGAACATACATATCAAATCCAGATAACTATGTTTGCGTAGCCTGGTGTCAAAAGCCTTGGAGTCAGACTTGAAGCTAATGGATCGAAGCATTGAAACTGGAACTGGAAAAAGATGTTCAATGATGACGAAGGATTCTTTGTTCATGTTTCCTACTTCTAAATAGAGCTTGGGTTCTGGATCGAGATAAATATCGTCAATATCTGGCGGCTTTTGGGATATTGGGATGCGGGTTGAGATCTTTGTATTTTGGCGTGTTTTTGATGTGATCTGGCAGTATCAAATTATATGTCAGTATGGATTCTTCAATAGCTTTTACTACATCCATACAGAAACAGATATAGATGGAAGTCTTTACTATAGCAATATAACAAATGGTACCCTCATAATATAGTATTATAACAGGGTGGTGGTAGCCATCATCATTCAATCTCTTGCCATTGCAGCAACTTTTACCACGAACACATGCAAGAGACTCCTCGCTCTCGATTTTGGAAGGTAGCCATACAATACACCCAACGCATAAATCATTTTTCTTTAAACTAGGTCGGATGCCATTCCCGTTATGTGTCCCGCGAGGTGGGCTGCGTCGGGTAATGCGAGTTGCATGGCGGCTGCGAGTGCGAGGCATTCAATCCAATCAATGCGGAAGACTCAGACAATGGTTCGTAGCTAGATATTTAACATGAATTGAATGAATGAAGTAAACTAAAGCAGATAAGCAAGAAAATGTAGCTTTAAAGATGTCATCTTTGACAATTTATCAATCCCCGCCCTTGTACACCATGTGCATCCACCTGTACGACATTGACAAGCTTTAACATGCATGAATTCATTACGGAACGCGGAGACTGTCCATCCAATAGAATTACACTTGCAGAAATGAGTGGGTGAGATTAGAACGTGAGAACTCTTGATCGGCTGCTGTGTATGGCTTTCTATGAGGCTAAATGTAAATGAGTGATTTGGTGACCAATGAGATGCAACTGTCGGGATGAAGTTGGAACGTGACGAGGGAGTATTTGGGGACTCTTTTAAAATACAAGTTCAGCTTTGTATCGATACGAATTTGAGCCCTGTCCACGAGATTTGTTAAGCTCTTTCTGGTGCTGTCTTCTTCGGCCAGCCAAGCCTTCTATACCAGGCGTCTCCCCAATGTCTAGATGGGAATGATGCCCATCAACGACTGGTTGGAAAAGATGGGCATAAGCCCCTGATATCTTGTTAGTAATTGTAATACGAACCACTTTCGATGGTATCTATCCATGGTAAATTCTCCCCACCTCTTTCAACGTTGGTGCCTCATCCTTATTCAACATAATCTTCACTTCCTTCCAGACCGGATCATTTGCTCTCTTTTCACGTCTAAGTTTATTCTGCTGTGCGCGGACTTCTGATTTATTGTCGTTTAATTTTCGAACTTCTTTCGCCTTCGCTTTAGTCGCTTCCGACTCCTCGGCTTTGAGTTCCTTTCGTCGTGCGAGATGTGCCTTTCTCCTTTCCTCACCTGCGTTCAATCTTTCACGATGACGCGCAGTATTCCTGGCCCGCCAAACCTTACTCGTCTCAGCTGAAGTGACAGTCCTAATCCCATCCTCCAGAGCCTGTATCATATTAAAATTAGTAATCAGTATGACGATTGAGCTAACCTTGCTAATCAAGCCTCCATCCGTGAAAAATTACAGAATGATTGAAACATCCCCACCAAGCTAAATCCACTCCAAATGGACAAATTGAGGTCAATTCCTTTCCAGCGCTCTTCTCGTGGTATGCTCCTAGCACTCCTGCCAACACGGCCTCTGCAAGATAACAGGGACTCTCACTTCGGTGTGGATCGCATCTAATCTCTCTCGCGTTTTGAGAATCAGGAAAAGTGTTGGTCAGTAAGAAAGAAACTCTTGGTTTGCCGGGACTGTGAATCTTGCGACGATTTTGGCACACTTTTTCAAACTTCGAACGGATAAGAAATCCTCCCATTGAATGGAATGATAAAATTTTACAGTGTCCTCCAATGCAGCTTCCAATCGGAGGAGTTAAGCTCAAATCGAATAGAAATTGCGGTGTCGGACTTTGGGAGTCGATTTGCGGTGATTGATATCTGGATTATTTGTGAATTTGTGTATTTTGCATCAGATATGAGGGGGAGAACGGTGCTTCTCGAACATTCTTGTCATTTCAACTTTCAAGTCATGAGAATGTACAAGAAATTTTAGGAAATTTACATCACCATGAATGGTAAATTCTTCTGACACATTCAACACACAAAATGCGCAGTCTACTCTCATATGTTAGTGAATTGCTAACTATATGCAGCTACTGTAACCAGTATAATATACCCCAACAGCCAGGAACAATAAGCAAACACAGGAAACAAACCAAACCATAGATGACTTTAGATCCCATGAAATTTAAATGCGAAACATATATCTAACATGAATGTAATAGAGTAATCCGAGAATGGTTGGCACCGGGAACTAACCACAAAGCTCCTTGACTCCGTCAATCATCACGTTATTTTCTCAATGCGAATCTTTGAATGTAGCTTAATTTTCAATTAGAATCCAATTATAGAACTTTCATCCAAACTACTGGAAGATTCAAGTGTTGTGGAGGAATTTAGAATGTATACTCAAGTACGAAGATTGGCCTGGAAGGCAGCTAGCAATGGAGGAAGAGGCAACAAAAAAGAACTAGATATTCGGAGAAGCGAATTGAGAGGATTGCCCAGAAGGAAAATGAAGAAGCAAGTATCTACCTAGTACTTATGAAGATACTCTCGAGGCTAAGGGCCTTATTTAAGTTAAATCTCAAGTATAAATTTGCTTGAATGAGAAAAGAACGTCTCAACAGTACTTACCAGGAATTACGTGTCACCGATTCACATCCTTAAACTCATTGTTGTCATAATGCAATTTTATATTTTTAAAAATTGACAATTAAAGTACCTATAAGGCTGACGATGAATTGACTCTGTTGCAGTAAGACTAACAGCTGTGAAATGCGTGGAAGGTTGGATACTGAATTAGGTTTGTGAATAGAGAGATATGAGACATTGAGCTAAAGTTGAACAATGGATGGACGATGAATATTGAGTACCATGGTTCCTTGAGGCTGAAACAATTGCCTTTCGTACTGCACTCACCGGTATTGACTCCCACGGTGTTACTCCCTTATACCCCTATTGCTTAACGGCAGCCCAATCACGTAACAAGCCCCCAACGTTGTGTGCAGCAGCCCCCTTATTGTCCCAAATGCTTGTAATCTCAAGACGAGGAGTACCTCCCAGACCAACTTTGACACCAGTGAACTCGCAGTCTTCTTTCGAATGCGTAAGACCGCCCACAGAAGCTATATGAGAAAGACCCCCGAAGTTTCCAGTTATTTTCGTTCCCTTGGGCTCACCGAGCGTGATTGAATAAGGATATTCACCAAAGATAAGCCCGAAGAATATCCCGGCCTCGCTAGTCCATCGGTAATTCGAGGTCGATTGTTTGGTGGAAGGCTTTGCTGGGGCAGGAAAAAAGAAAAGTTCGGAAGTAGAGCTAAAGAGAGAATGCTCATCTTCGGTTTGACTCCTGGATTTTCTCCTGATTTTCGATTCAGCTGGTTTGCTTACTCTCATTGTGTCACTTGGAAGTTTTTGATCAACCCGAAAAAGGCCAGATGTGGGAAAATTCCTGCCAAAATCAAACTCTGCAAACATTTGACATTGGCCACTGGACTCCTTGTTGTAAATCTTCAGAGTGAATGGACCGCCTAATTTCTCTTCAAGTTCTGGGCAAGATATATGCCAATCACCAGTGATATCCCATTCTTTGTACTTTGAAGCGCGGAGTACATCACTGTGTGCCTTTTCCATATCTTCTTCACCCTTTTGTCGTGATATATCTCGAAAATTGTGCATTTGCCTAATTTTTTCCTTGACAGCAGCTCTACTTGTTCCTATTACCAGATAGTATTTGTGTCTCTTGATTGGTGATTTATCGTACTCCGAACTCTGTAAGCAGTCGGAAACAAGACCGAGGGATGATGCAGCTTCTTGTATTGTGGAACGTCCGCCGCCGGCTTTGATTAGAATAAGGCCTTTGGATTCTCCACCTTGACCGATGGAAAATTTTTCTTGTAGGAATTTACGCGTTTCCGAATTCGCCTTTTCAACATCGGTGAGATTATTCCATGCCTTCTCCTTCATCATTACTTCTTCCTGTTGTTCTGCCATAGACTTTCGATAAGTGTAGTCAATGCGCATTTCCCTTTTCAAATCGATCAACTCTGATATCATCGGCTTATGACCATCCACTCGCAGTCTGTTAATCATTTCACCCATTGAACCAGTCGTAGTAAGACCTCGAAACAAACATTGAGCTTTCCAAAAAAACATTGCATGATTTTGATATAGTGCGGCCGTGCTTATTAGGTGGCTGAGATCCTGAACGAAAGGATGTCCGTTGGATTTGATATGTCCATCGTATGTTAACCTCTTTTTTCGGAAATAACTCTTAGTAGGTGGAATTGACATTTCGCCGATAGTCTCTCGATGAGCTAGTTGTGTGGTGTTGATGATAAAACCGATGCCAATGGAGATGATGAAGGATTGGTAAAGGTAGGAGGACGAAGATGTATTGAAGAGTCTAGGGTTGATATTTATATTCTTTGCCGCATCTTCTGGTTTATATAATCCACTAATGTCGACATGACTGTATTGACTTATCACCGTATTACTCCGAGGTTGCTCGTTGTTGTAGCAAATTGATTCAATATACAGAAACAGCCAATAAATACACGATAGAACGCCGTTTTGACCACGCGAGCGGCTAGAGTGACAATACGGGTAAGATACTGACGCTAGCCTGACCAAGAAAGAGCATAGTATCTCATGAGTTGGTAGACGTATGGAACAGGATATAACAATAACAGATGTGCACCGTAGAGACTGAGATGTGGTGACAGGCTCTCACCGTACTCTTGAAATTCCTCCTATACTTCAGAAGTATGCATTGGACTCTAGAAGAGCTGCTCAACTAAAGCTTAATGTGAGCAATAACTACTTTCGTATTACGTTTTCCTTTTGGTCTCGCCGATTTACGAGATATTTCTTGTGAGATTCATCATGTTGGAAGAAGTAACATTGCTTCCGACATGATTGTGGTTAAAAAGATGCGTTGGAGGCCGTAAGAGTAGCAATGGGCGAGATAGCCAATTTACAAGTTCTATGAGACAACGAGAGAGACTATATATGTAGGGAAGCTTCAATACGTGATCATACGAGTGTATTTAAGTAATTATCGCATATGTGCGTTATTCCTCATCATTCTAGTATGACAATGTACCTGAGGCATTCCTTTCCAAATAGTTTGATGCACAGTTCCTCGCGCTTTTAGGATCAGAGATACTTCTCTACTTCTCTGCCGCCACTGGTCGTAGAGAAAAAGGCGACGATATGAACTGGATCAACTTCCCACCCATGGAAGCGGATCTATATCCCCTGATCTGATCTTCACTCCGGTGAACTGGACTCCCCAATAACCACCCCCGACAATCCCAATCAATTTTATTTTTCTGGGCTTGTCAAAATTAATATCGTAGAGAATATCATCCCAGTCGAATTCTATACCGTTGGAGCCCTCCTAGCGCACTACGCCATCGGCAATCAAAGCTTAGATGTTTCGTAAATGGATTCGAAGTCCTAAATAGGTCAACAGGGTTTCGAGTTGGCACCATTCGCTTAATATCATCTTCATATTCATCCCTATCCGAATCACCATTACCATTAGCATCCACCTCTGCCTCGACTTCGACTCTGAAACTCTTATTGATTGTTCTTTCCTGCCCCCGTTTCCAACAGAGCTGATCTATCCACTTTCGCCCTACGCTTATTTGAAGATTATTTCTCAAATCGAAATACCCCTGGCACGATACCGAAATTGAATTTCGAGTATACCTGTAACCCGCTCTTTGATTTCTTAGTATATGTTGCGAGTTTTAATCAGTCTACGTCGTACTTCCGCGAAAACCCGGGCATGAGATGTGCCGTTCGTCTGTAACGTCCCACCCCTTCTTTTTCGATGCCCGAAGTACGTCTCAATGAGCTTCATCAATAGCTTCTTAGGTCCCCTTCTTATTTCTTTGTTCTGCCCTCTTCCGAAGTCTGCAAACAACAACCCTAAATTTTATACTTACACGATCCTGTCGAAGTCCGAGTAGAATTGTTTATTTGCGTTAGCATTTGGGGCCACTGCAAATTTCTCCAGCAAAGGTCTTCTATTTGTTGGCGAGTTTGATCTTCCATGCCTCCTTCGACCCATCAGCTGCCTTTCGTTCTGATTTCTTCTACAACTTCACCAGTTCTGACAACATGGGGTTGTTTCTCTCAGATCACAGTCTTTGAGCGAGTTCTACCATTCTGCCCCCCGCACAAATGCCTCGAAAAGATGCACCTGGCTTGCCAGAATGCGTTTGGAAACTCATATCTTCTTGGCCCCAGCCTGTTTCCCATCGTCTCCGGTAGTGGAAATTCGCGTTCGTAATAGCCGCAATGGTACGTCAATGAACATTTGACAGTCGGGTCGATTATGAATCGTGAGAGTATTTCTGCAAAACCGAATATTACCGTTGCTCTCTCCATAATTATGGGGTCTCCCTATATGTATATTGATCGTGCCGTCAAACGCGTCAAACGGAATCTGGACAACGGGCCGGGGAAGCGCGGGGAAAGTGACTATATCACGTGATTGGCCTAGCCGAGATATCTCCGTATTCTGCTAAACCTTGGAACAGCAGTTCGCCCACCCTTGACCTATAGATATTTGGCAAAGAAATCACTCCACAACTTATATCCACGATAGTACTCTTCCCGAGTCCTTGGATTTTCCAAATCTCCCCTGGTGAAGAATTCTAATCAGCAAGTCTTCATTACGAGACACTTGAGTTAAGTAACTTACATTGATGACATCCAGCCATGTATCTGATCATCAAAAGCCTCAAAGTACTTGCCGACCTTCAGATTATTTTCATATGCTTTGCATTGCTACAGAAATTTCATCAGCAAGGTTTCCTCTCGTTCTGGGACGATGGCACAAACCTCTTTATTCTCATCTCTACTAAGTAGAACAATTTGTGGAATCTTTACCAATTTGGCGTCTTCTGGGTCCACCAGTGATGGATGCGTTTGAGCTCCTACTTTGAAGATAGTTCCTTCTCCCGATGCCAATGTCACTATCTATTCATTACACCTCATTAGTATTCATCCTGCATTCCGTTTAATCTATCACATCCATCGCAGGGAATTTCCTAAAGTTAAAATTACGAACCTTCGCGCCCCAACAATATCCGGCAATCCCCCAACTCTTCACATTCTTTGCTTCATCTCTCTTTGTCAAAACACTCATAAACTCCTTTAATTTCTTCAAATTCTTTTCCTTTTCAGCTTGCTCCCTGAATACCTTAAATATATAATCCCATTTCTCATCCGTATCCGCAGGCCAATAAGCGATATCTGCTTCATTGCCTGGCCCAAAGAAATCGGGCACAAACACTTTCATACCCTGAGGAGATGAAGAAGTTTTGGTAGCAGTGAGAGTATCAGCGCCAAGGAGCGTCTGTGTCCAGAAACCAAAGATGTCATAAACTAAGAGGATGGCGGATGTGGCATTGGAGGGACCAGTCACATCTGTTCGGGGTTAGTGAGTTTTGCATGAGAGGAGGGGAGAATTTACAATATTTTGTCCCCTCAATGTCTACAAATTCGCCACTGAGTTTATATTCTGGTCCATGCAATGATACGGGAGTACCTGTGCAACAGGCTGCACTTGGTTGTGTCATTTTGATCGAGTGATTTTGGGATTCTATATATGTCACCAAAACAAAAATTTGCTCTGAACAAAAAATCAATTGAAGGAAAGGAAAGGTATTCGAATTTTGTGTGGAAGCTCTACTTATCAACTCAAAACACCGTGTGGAAATCAGTTCACTTTAAATTGCACAACTTTTATGGTATCACAAGCAATGCGATATATGCGATGTGATTACTTAACAAGGAATGAACCCATCATGTTAATGGAGATGCCAACGCGAACCGCATGCGGAGGCCGGATAAAGGAAATAAATGCGGGGTGGTTGACGCAACATCAATTTACCGTTGGAAATTGTGCCAGGTACCCCATATCCAAATGAAATAAAAGAGTGTTCATTCCCGACGGCAACTGAATGTTAGTGGGCGGAGACAAAAATTTGGCGGCGAAGGAAGGTTATAGTGCGAAAGGTACGATTAAAAATGATTTAGTACCGATGTTCGTATCCCGTACCATACCCCGTGAAAGACAGTAGGGAAATACTAATGAATGTATTTGGCCATGCATAGGCATAGCACCAGGAGAGGGTCGTATGTGATGACTATCAGCTTGACACCGATTCACACATTTTCCGTCTTGGGAAGATGCATGAGTATAATCAAAACCAATCCCAAAATGACTCCTGTTCTATAGAAGAACATGGGGAACTACTCCGAATATTTTTAACCAATTCAAGATTAGGATATTGTTACCTCCATGTCGTGGCTTGTGGTAGCACTGTAGAATTGTGGACTAACTTTCCCTAAACTATGAGAGCTTTATAGCTGTCCGAGGTCTCTAGATCAGTGACAATGGCATCCATGCGAGCTTCTCTGCTCGATTAAAATCGCATCCAATGATTGTTGTCACCACTATGCGAATTCTCATTGTTCATCTTTTACTTCTTTTGTCGTTGTCGCTTTTCACGAAGTTTGAACCACAATTTATGTAAACCATATATTTTAGCTGTGTGAAGGTGCTTCTTATATTGATAGTATTGAGGTGAATGGATAGGTACAAAAAGCACAATCGCAAGTGTTGCACATAAGACTGCCCTGCTGTCATTTTATTGAACTCCTGATATGTATTCCAACTCCAGGATAGTACAAGAACTTTATAAGAATTTCAGACCCTCGTTATTATCACTAACAATGTATGACTTTTTGAAGAAAAGTATAGGTCCATGAAAACTTATTTTCTCTAGCCGCATTGTCAAACCTTATCATCCCATATTTTACTTTTACCGTTGTCATTCTCAGCGACCATCATAAACAATCAGATGATATGCACCCGCGACTACACAGTGAGCAAGATAACCGATGGGTATACACCAAAGAAGACTCGAGAACTAAAGCCGGAGACTATTATCGCATTACCATTAAATGCTCTTGTACCAGAATAATTGGCTGCGCTGCCCATTTGCAGAGAGGTGTGATGGAGTTCAAATACCTTTCTGTTACATATCGCTTCGCGGAGCTAGTGTTTCCAATAGTCCGGACTGCAGTCCAACAATGCGGGACTCTTCATTCTTCCAACTATATGATGTGACTATTTCGTTTTAATCATCCAATCAATTTGAAGCATTCAAGCAATTTTAATGTTCAAAATGATTCCAATATTGGAGAGTCTCTTATTGTCGAACTGCAGCCCGGACTATTGGACACAGGACACACTGCGCAGAGCTTACCAGAAGATCTGCCAGTTGACAGTGAATGCTTTCTATATTCCCATCACGACCTCTTCTCTCGTCTCTCGTCCTCGTCTCTTACCTCTTT